>CM076569.1:142818108-143139499 GCA_034641835.2 Pinus albicaulis | reverse complement strand
TCCAGACTGTTGCTTTGAAATCAACACATGTGAGCCTCCAACGTACCAGAAAAATGTTTATAATGTTCTTAGAAATTTTATTCCACACTAAACATTTCACAAACTGAAGTATTTATAAATTTTTTTATTAAAAATATCCTAGAGAGATCTAGGAATAGTTCTAGGAAATATAAAATATATTTACACATTAAGAGGGACAACTGCTTAACAAATTTAGCAATCTGTCCTCTTATCTAGAAAATATAGAACTAATCTTATCAAATAAAACTGTTTTTTGAATAGTTGTCCATGCTTGCTGGCATATTGCAAAATATATTTTTGGAAGATGACTTCAAAGATACTCTTTCCACTTATACTCTTTGACATTGTACTTCATCCTAGAGGTTCTTTCACACTGTTTATTTATCATGTTACTGCTATAAAAAGGGAAATTACATCAATCAAAATCATCTGACTGTTGCTTTTCTTTCTGATACACTTTGACTCTACTCTTTCACCCGGATACTCTTTTACATTGTACTTCATCCTGGAGGTTCTTTGACGCTGTTTTTTTATCATGTTACTAATGAAAAAAGGGAAATTACAGAAATCAAAATCAGTTGACTATTGCTTTTCTTTCTGATACACTTTGACTCTGCTCTTTCACCCTAATACTCTTTAACCTGATATTTTGACCTCTAACTATTTTAAAAAGAAACTTTTTAGTAGTAAAAAATCAAAATCAAATAATTTTTTATTTTTTTTCTTCTCAAACTGACTGCTTCATCTGCACTCTCTTTCACTGTTTGCTTATTTTCTGCTACAATAAATCTATAAAGACCTGCCACTATTCAGCACTTGGTATCTTCATACTTTTTAGCTTTATGTATTTCTTATCTGCATCAGTTTACTTGGAAAAATTTGGTTTAATTACAAACAAATGTTTGATTTCATTCTAAAGGAAGAATAAATCTTCAATGTATTGGAGAACAACTTTGCCTGTTGGAGAGCCCTGTGGCAGTGCCTTATTAATATGTTATTTGGCATGGTCCCTTATATTTTTATCATATTCCTTTTGATCCATCAATTTATCATTGAAGACATGGATGTATGGAATACCAGCTTGTCTTAGCATAGTGTACTTTGCTAAAAACTTGGAAATGGAAAAATTCATAGCATCACATTTTTCTTTCAAGTTGTTCATTAGAGTTTTCTTTGTCAGTACTTTCTTGATTTGCAATATAGTATATGTCCTGTCTTGTATCTTCAATTCTTCTAGCTTAGTCCTATTCTTACTGTTTAAGAAAGTAATTAGCTTCAAAACCTGTGCTGGTTTATCTGCTAATTCTTCTGTTGTCCTTTGTATTTCAACTTGAGCTGCTAGATGGAGGTCTCTTTGTTCATATATTATTTGAATTGATGGCCACTAAATATGTATAGCCTCAATTATATTGGTCCATAGGTGATTTCTTATGTAATAAATCTGTTTAGTGAAACTCAAATCCTTTTGAAGGCTTTCGACTTGCTCTTCAAGTCTTTTGGCTTTTTGTTCATAATTATTGGCATTAATCAATGCTGCTTTGTTAGATACCTCCATATTCTGAATATTTTTCTTCAAACTGTTAATTTCATTATTTTTCAGAGACATTTACTCCATTTATTTAACAATATACCCTGCATCATTAGTCTGTTGCACCTGTGATGTTGAAGATTCTGTATTGGAGGTGCTAGTTAATTGCACTGACACTGCAGTTGCCAATGGCTCTTTTGGTGCTAACTTTTCTCCCAGTGTAGAAGGAATAGCAGCTCTAATGATAGGTATGACTGTAGGAATGGTGGAAGTATCAGTTTCCTTCAAAGCTTCTTTTTCTTTAATCAGTATATCCAATTGACTTTCCATATCCTTGATTTGGGCAGTTAGCTTTATGATCAACTGCATCATATCATATTTTTCCTTTCGTTCTTGAAGTATCTCGTTACTACGTGGGTGCTCACTTTGAGGAATTTTTAACTGTTTCCTTAAAGCAACAATATCATCATTTTTCTTCTTGATCAATACTTCAGCAGCTTGTACATTTAATGGGTCAACTCCAATTTGTAAAATCAAATCTTCTAAGGCTTTGATCCTTAGATATTTTGCGTATAAAGAGCCTTTGTCAAGTTTCATTTGGTCTTGTAGGTTGATGATAGTATTCTGCAAATTGGTCACACTCATTGCTTTCGTCACCACAGTGGAGTATAGCATCTCATAGATATGTCTATGGAATTCTATCTGATCCAATTCATGCACTTTTTCAGTATCTACTTAAAATTCCACCCTTTTGTAGTCAGCTACTATTTTTGGGGTTAAAGTAGTTGGTTGTAAATAGGACATAATCATCTTATTTGAGGAATAATCAAATGTTGAAAGCAACCTGTCTTGATTTCCTGGCTTCTATTTGAGAAATTGAGAATAAATCTCACTTTTGATTTCCTCATTCCTTTGTTTTATCTGCTTATATCTTTCTTTGATGTCCAAATATTTTTCTTCTGTTGTTTGAGAAGAAGAAGATTCTACATTAACCTGCTTTTCAATCATCTGAGTGTCTGATCCTTTTCCTACTGCTTGTTCCATTTCTATCTCTGTTAACGTCTCCTTTATTATTGCAGTAGCCTCATCATTGCTAACCTCTAGTTCATCTTCAACCTAAATAAGTTTTTCTTTGCCTATGGAACCAAATCTGAGCCTTTTGTTATAGATGAGCTTGAACTTAGTATCTTAAGTAGTTTCTACTGTGTAGGCTCCCTCAACTCTACTCCTTTTGTTTGAAACTTCTAGCTATTAAGAAGTTACCACAGCAAGTGTGGTATCCCTTTTTCTTGTTGGCTGTGTATTTGCAGTTAAATATACCAATATATTTTCTTCCCATTCTGTCTGATTGGAAATATTTTCAATATTAGGATTTGGCTCATGTATAAAAGGAGGAAGCTTATTTTTAACCCTTATACTATTTAAAAGACCTTGGGGGTCATAATTCCAAGGGAAACTCACGTGAAATTTCAGCTCTGATAATCTTTTTTCTATCTCTTTCTCAGCATCCCTATTATTCACTATGAAAGGGCCAATTTGATTTTTTAGTTTGAACTGGTTCTTATTTTTAGAAGCCATGAAATGGATAGCATCAACATTCAAAACCTGTCTCAAATACTCTAGAGCAAAGATTCTGATAGTAAAAAACTTAGGTAATTTGCATGGAAGCAGATTGGTTCCAAATATTTTTAATTCAGTGTGTTTCTCATACAAGTACCAATCTCCCATTTTGCATTCCTCTAACAATTGTAATATCCTTTTCATTTCTTCACTTACTCTAGGTTGTTCTGATTTTTGTAGCAAATTCATAGTTGGCCTGATGAACAAGTCTGTGAAATCTGTGTAGTTATATTCACTTTCTTCTTTTCTCAATAGTGATGTCCAAAAGACAACTGATAGAGGTTGGCCCTCTACATTCATTTTCTGTAATGTTATTGGGAAGTGGTCTGCTTATGAGAATAAGAACAAATGAAATAAATAGGAAGAATACCTAAATACCCCTTCAGTGGGTAACTTTGTCAATTGATAATGTATGGAATCAACTATAAACCTGGCAAATTCAAAGATCACAGCAGGAGGTTGACCAATAGACAAGGTAGACAAAAACCCAAGGATGGACTCATCAGTAAAATCATCATTGAAATAGCCCAATATGAAGGATAACATAGAAATTACATGCCTAGAACCCTCTAGAAACTTGGAAGTGGAAGAAGGAGGATTCAGCTTTGGAATATCTACATGACTAGGCATGAAGTTCTAAAAAATCATGAATATTTTGGGGAAATCCAATCCCAAATATAACTGTGTCAATGCTTCAATGGATAGGGGAACTGCCCTAGGTTCAAACTGAAGTTGTAACATCTCATTAATAGACTCTGTTGTGATAGAAAATAAAATCTCTCTATCAGCATTCACAATTGATCTTTGGTCTGGAACATAATATTTTTGACACATTCTAACCAAATCTTGACCAGGATGTGTTACTGGGACTACATATTTGGGTAGATTTGTATCCCAGAGAGGCATTTCTTCTTTGTCTAAGAACTTTTCATGACACCAATTATGAACTTCTAATAAGTTAAATTCTACCAATGGGTCTACAATTTTATAATCTACGTCAACCAAGGGGATGACTTCTTTAGTAGATACTGGAGGTTGAAGAGGATTAAAAGTCACAGTGGTCTTTGTAGTGATAGCAGGAGTAGCTTTTAGGGCTTTTTCTGCTTCAGACTTGGGAGGTTTGGATCCTCCAGGTTTGACAGGTTTGGATCCTCCAGCTTTAGGTGTCATTTGTTTTTTTGTCATTTTGAAATAACTAAAGCAAGATTATACAGTTTTCTATAGTTAATTTTCCTTCAACAGAGGTTAATTGAGCAATTTTATAGGCAAGCATGATGGCAATGGACAATTCAGTTCTCAATTTAGGAATTTGGGACACAAGAAACAAGTTTTGAGACCGAAAATGCAGGTTTTTTGAAGGACTGAGACTGTAAAAAGGGGTTTTGAGGTTTTCTGTAGGTTTTAAAACCTTTTTAAACCGCGGAATTGATCTTTCAAGGGTCTCTGACTGAGAATTTGGCTTAAAGATGAGGTTTTAAGTAAATGGAAATTTATGGGAAAAAATGGCGAGGGTTTGCCTTGTTTTTTCAAGGTTTTGGACACACTAGGATGAGCACTTTTGCTAATTGTAGCTCAATTGGTTCGATTGGCAGTTTAAATTGTGAAATTGCAGGTGAAATTTTGAGAAAATACCTGATTTGCAGGTATTTTGATAGCCGAAAAGGGTTTCTGCAATTTTGTTGTAAGTTGACATTGAGCTCAGATTCGGTGGTTGGATCCAAACTGGTGTTTATCAATATTGAACTAGGAAATCTACAGTGAAATAAGGTTTAGAATGGGAATTCAAGGCTTAAAAACACAATGGGAAGCTTTGATAACAACGGGAATATGTATAACCAGTCAGGTGCGACAGAATACACATAAAACGTATAACAAAGGTTTTCATCTTTATTATAAATCTTTGAAAAAATGTAATAAATGCGAATCAAATCTCGGGCAGGAATGGTTTTTCTTTTTGCGAACGCGGAAAACCATCGGTGGGTTTCACACTGTGTTTGGGCAGTAAGTGGTATTGGGAAAAATGAACGCGATCGTATCATATTTGGACACGTCACCGGAGGTGGTAACGAGAAAACTACCCATTTCGCGCTCATTTGGGCATTAAGTGATCGATTGGTTTGTGGACGCGAAAATGATCGTCCACCGTTGGATCTAACAAGTTGAAGCGAACGATCAGGATGAGTTTAAAATTTGTGGTCGAAAGTTGTGGGACCAGGCGGCTTTATGCGCTAGGCAATGAAATAAAACCTTTATAATATATGAATTTATATCAAAGGGTAATGCTTATATGCGAGGCATATGGTTTAACCTTGGTCAAGCTTATGTATAGCATCAGGCTATTACATATCGTGGAGTAAACACGGGAAATGTTAACCATTTAAAGGATTCAAAATCTTAGTTGCATATTGGTAAAACTTTAGGTTAAAAGTTAGGATAAACATGAAATGGGGAATATTTTTTGGACATTTCAACACATAGGATATGTAAGAAAGCGATTTTCTTATTGTTTATTTTATTATATAGTTTTTAAACCTTTTGAATGGTTTAATAAACCATAGGGGGTGGAATATTTATATAATGTTAGTTTTATGCCAAAGGGGGTATAGTGGGGATTTTTTATTTAAACATGTGGATAATTAACTTTGGCAAAAAAGCATTTAATAGTAGGTTTTTTGGGATAATTAAATAAAAGGAGCTATAATAATAGGATAAGGTTTGTTTATAGGGATTTAATAAATAAATTAGAAGTTAATATGACCAAGGACAATGAAAAACACCAAAATATATCCATATGACTAAGTAAAGTGATAATGTAAAAAGCAAAGCTTTATCATTTGTGATTTGACCACTTTGACCTAGAATATAATATTTTTGGAGGGTTTTTATGTTTTCATGAATAAGGGAGATTAATCAAAAGGGGATTTTCTTTTTTATTAAGTAAAAGGTCTTTACTTATGAATGTGTAATGGATGAATGTAGGGTAAATGATGATAAGTGGGATTATTATTGGAATTCAACACTTTTAACTTAACAGTCATTGAGCCTTGGGTCCGGTCCCAACAGAAGTTAGAGAAATGCTCTGAGCCTCTTTAACTGGAAGTTTAGAATGCAGAATAACTATAGGGGAGGGGAAATTAGTGATTTTTCCTGGTGAAAAGTATTTACATTATTCTCCCAATTCTTTCTACCTACCCAACTTTTAATCTAACATTTTTTCTTCCATTTTGCAGGTGCATTTGAGCTAGCAACCTTGAACATTTTATTCTTTTGAAAATAAAAACTATCTAACTCTACCTTATTTCATCTGAGGGCTCAAATTAAACTAATGAGCTCCTCTTTATTCTCTACCTATCTACTAATTAGTCAGGATTAAACTGTCTGACTAATCTTTATTCACTATCTACAATAATAAAATTGAAACATGACAAGTCAAGATTGAACATTTCAACTCATCATGGATTATGGAATTTATTGACACTCTGCCATAATCATCAGAGTGTTTGGACTTGCACACTTTCATATTTTATTTCTTTTTTCTTTGGGGTATATTATTTTTTCTAAGTCCTTTGATTTTTCTTTTAGGACTTTACCCTTTTTTTTATTTTCTATTTTTTTTATTTTTTACAAAATATGGGAAAACAACTTGCAGAAAGAAAGGTATGTACATATGTTTACATGAATATCATAATTCAATTCCAAATTATGAATCCTATACTTATAGGACCCTAATAGTGGCTTCACATGGGGATGGCATTTCCTGGTGAAATGTCAAGAACTCTAAGATTAGTAGCCTTCAATTTTGACCATGATGATTCTGTAACTGTCTTCTGTTTTCTACAAAAATTCATACTTATGACGTTTTACTCTTCGAGCTTAGGGCCTTCACTCCGAGCTTCAACTTTGGAAAGAAAACATCCAATGCAATCTAAAAACTGCAATGAATATTTACAATGATATAAAGGGAAATTAGGACTAACTGTTAGTTAACTCAGAAGAATAGTAGTGTTTAAGAATTCTACCATTCACTGGTCCTTCTGGAATGTCTGTTCCATCCAAATTTCTGATAAAAATTGCATTGTTACCTCTGTACCCATAAATAACATAAGGACCTTTCCATAGAAAGTCAAACTTTCCATGTTTTCCTTTTTCTTCTCTCCTGGAATCCCATTTTAACACTTTATCTCCTATGGTAAAGACATCTTCTTTAGTTCTTTTATCAAATATTTTCTTGATTTTCTCGTGAATGACTTGAGATTTTTCATATACTTCTTCCCTAGTCTGTTGCAGATGGATAGTTTGATTTATCCTTCTTTGTATATCATTGAGTTCTACCTATGATTCTTGGATAATTTTCATGACTGGAACACCTAAAGATGATGGGAAAATTGCATCCATCCCATATACAATCTGGTAAGGAGATGTTCCAATTGACTTTTTGGTAGTAATTCTATCTGCCCATAAGGCATAAACTAACTTTTTATTCCAAGTTTTCTTATTTTCTTCAAGTAGTTTTTTTATGATACTCACAAGGCTTTTATTTGAAGATTCAGCTAGACCATTACCCTGAGGGTAATAAGCAGTAGAATGGCCTAGGCTAATATGATACTTGTGGCAAAAGGCAATCATTTTCTTAGATTTAAATGCAGCTGCATTATCAGTAATAATTTTATGTGGGCATCCAAATCTAAATAAAAGGTTGTTTTCTATGAAAGAGATAATGGCTGAATCAGTGGATTGTTTGGTAGGAATGGCTTCAATCCACTTGGTCAAATAATCTGTGGCAGTCAATATCCACTTGTGTTTGCCAGAGGATGGAGGATTAATTTCTCCAATGAAGTCTAAACCCCATTGTTGAAAATACATCTCAGTAGAAATGGTTTTGAGTGGTAAAGGTAACAACTTCATTTTTCCTTGAAAAATCTGACATTTGTGACATGAAGTAACAAATTTTTTCACATCAAAAAATAAGGTAGGCCAGCAGAAACCAACTCTAAGAATCTTATTTGTTGTACTTTTCCAGTATAAGTGTCCTCCACAATCACCTACATGAAACTCTCCAAGAATTTTGTTAGCTTCTTATTTTAATAAACAGTTCAGTAAAATCCCACTTTGTTCTTTCCAATAAAGCATAGTATCTAGAATACAATATCTCATTGCTTTAAGTTTGATGAATCTAGCTTTATTTCTAGTTAATCCAAGAGGAGCTTGTAAATTTGTAAGTACAAAGATAATATATGAGTACCATGGTGAGTCTAGAAAGGCTTCACTGATCAATGGAGTCACCATCTCTTCCTGGTCATCAATCTGGGCAATAAAATTTATATCCAAAGAATTACAATTGGATTCAGCCATCAGTCTAGCTAAAGATTTTCCTTTCATGAACTTGGTCGGTTTAATCTCTATGTCATATTCAAGGATAGTGGAAATCCACTTTCCTCTTCTTCCATCTGGCCCATCCTGTGTTAAGATATATTTGACTACAGAATTATGGACATAGGCAATAATGTGGGAGTAAAGAATGTACACTCTGAAATATTTTATGGCTTTAACCAAAGCTAAAGTTTTTTTTTCCATTATGTTATATCTCAAAGGTGCATCTCTAAGGGTCTTACTAAAAAATGCTATAGGTTGTTCAAAACCTTGGTCATTTTTCTGAAGTAGAACTGCAGCTATGGTATGTTCTGGGGCAAATGAAAAGATTATAAAATCTTTCTTGAAGTCTGGACTGATTAGGACTGGAGTTTTTGTTAAAGCATGTTTAATGGATTAAAATGACTGTTTTTCTTCAACAGTCCATTTTAAAACAGAGTCCTTTTTTAACATGTTATTCAGTTCTTTGATGATTTCTACTAGATTAGAAATAAAACTTCTTAAAAAATTAATTTTACCTAAAAATGCTTGTAACTCTTTGATGCTCCTAGGTGGATGAATGTTCAGTATGGCTTCTATTCTTGCTGGATCTATCCTAATACCTTCCTTTGAAATTATGTGTCCAAGTAATTTTCCTTCCTCTAGTCCAAAAAGAGTTTTCCTAGGATTTAATGATATAGAAAATTTCCTACACTTAATGAAAACTTGTCTCAGATGATCCAAATATTAATTATTTGTCTTAGAAAAAACGGTAATATCATCTAAATAAATAACCAAAAATTCATGTATTTCCTTAGCAACGGCTATATCCATAGCCCTCTGAAAGGTAGCTCCAGCATTCATCAAACCAAAAGGCATTTTCACATACATGCCAAAGTGCCCCATGGACTGGTAAAAGTTGTTTTGGGTTGGTCTTCCTTTTGGAAAAGTATCCAGCTATATCCAGAAAAACCATCTAATAAAGATATCCTAGAAGAACCAACTACCCTTTGTAAAATATGGTCCATTTTGGGTAAAGGGTAATTGTATTTTAGAGACACTTTATTAAGATTCCTAAAATCTACACATAATCTGATTTCACCAGTTTTTTTTCTTGTAGGTACCAAGTTAGAAACCCAATCAGAATATCTGATCGGTGCAATGGTTTGGGCATCATACATGCGTTTAACTTCTTTTTCAATCAAATGTAATAAGACAGGATTAATCCTCCTCAATTTTTGTCTAAATGGTTTATGATCATCTTTTATAGGAAACTTATTTTGAATTATGTTTGTGTCATATGATTTTAAATCTTCATAACTCCATGCAAACACATCTTGATATTCCTTTAAAAGTTCAATGTATTTTTCTTTTTCTTGAGTGGGTAAAGATTTTGACAATTTGATCATTTTTTGTTTTGTTTCTGTCCCAATGTTACATTCTTCAATGTCAGACTTGACTGGTTCCATTTTAGGATTTTTGGGCACTTCATTGGAATCAAAAAAATCCTCCAAAGGAGTTACACCCTTAGGTAAGAAATTATCTTTTAAATCTAACATCTCAATTTCATCTTCAATTATTTCCTCTATATCTACCTTCTCTAAGTTATCTATGTCAGATGAGTAAATACATTGGGTTTGATAAGTTTATGTGCATCTATGTTATTTATTTCACAATTAACATCTAAATCTATGTTATATTCTAAATCTAAATTACCATCTATGTCTATCTTACAATTATGAAATTCATCCTCATTATTCAAAAAATGATAAATATGTTCATCTTCAGAGAAAATCTGCCAGTATTTGACATTGTCTGGGAAAATGGGTCTATATTTAACTTCAACAATATATCTATGTGTTGGCTGAAAATGTAAATTACATGTGCTAGCAAAATGTGCTAGGCAACGTGCTTGTAAATTTTGATTTCTAGGAATAGTAGCAAACTTATATTCTAGTAAGTCATCAACCAAGTCAATTGCTGCATCTCTATATCTGGCTAATCTAGGATTATGAACAGAATATTCAGCATTTATTTGTTTAATGACTAATTCTGAATCTCCCATAATTAAAATTCTGTTACCTCCTAAATTTCTGATGATTTGGAGGCCTAAGATAAGTGCCTCGTACTCTGCCATGTTGTTGGTGCATTTGAAGTTGAGTCTAAAGGCGTGTCCTTCCGAATGACTGGTCTCAATGTTTGTGATCCACACTCCAGCTCCTGCTCCTGACTTGTTCACTGAGCCATTAAAGTCTAATGCCAAAGGGCTTCATGAAAAATATTATCATTGTTTGGTTTAGGCTTTATGTTAATTAATTCAGTTTGGATTTCATTATTATAAGAGTTACATAAAATGAAAGAGTCAAGATCATTTGGTGTTGAGTAAATTGGGTAATTTATTTATCTCTCAGCATTACTGACCATGTATTTCATTAAAGTTTCTCTATAAAGTTTCTTAGGTTGTCCAAACGTTGTTATGGTGGCATAGCTCATGTATAATTGTAGAGATCCCTGCAACTTAGCTCCCCATGAGCGAGAAAGAAGCATGCCATATTTTGGTGGGATATCAACTACTAAAATATCCATAACCATGCTTTTACCAGGATACTGAACCAAATTCATACATAAGTCTTTTATCAATCTAATGCACTTAACCTTGCTTGAATCAAAAGAAAATAAATCTTTGTATGGCCCTGTTATTTCTAAATTTAGAGTTTCCATGATAGCTTTTGGCATTAAATTGTGGGAAGCTCCTGAATCTAACAATGCATTATGTAAAATTTGATCATGAATAGTAAGACTAATATAGAACGGAGGAACTAATCCATCTGAATGCTTACCATTTACATCAGGGCCAAAAATTAATTCAGCCTGATCATCATTTAAATTAGTAGAATCTTCACTATCATTCATATTCAAAGTTTCAGTAATTGTTGATTTATATAAGTCATTTTTTACCAATTCTGTTAAAGTAATTGGTATTTTTAACTTAGCTATTTCAAATTGAATATTAAATGATGATTGAGAATTACTAATCTGAATTAGTTCATCTTTTGAGACAGTTATCTGAGTGGGTTTTTCATGAATTTCAGCAGATGTACTTTTATCTTGAGTTGTTCTTTTGTTCTTTGTCTGTGTTTCTTAAGTTTTGTTGTCTTTAGTTCTCTTTGCAGGGACAGATTCAGAAGCAGCAGAAGTTTTTTCAGATTTTGAACTTTCAGCAGAATCTTTGGTATGAACAGTTTTGGGGTTTGTTGATTTAGAATCAGCAGGATTCTTCTTTGGATCAAGAATTGTTGATTTTACTGAATTAGGGGGTTTAGTAGTGTTGGCTTTTTGGGCATTGTTGGAGGATTGGGCCACTTCTTCAGTGATGTCAACAATTTTTGGACTTGGTGATTTTTTGGGACCAGGAGGATTGGAATTTTTCTTGTTTTCCCTAGGGAGAATTTACAAAATCTTTGTTTTTGGTGCTTCTACATTATTTTTAGTTTGATTTTGAGAAGTGTTTTTTGTAGAAGTTTCATTTCTTTTTCTATTTCTAAGGTTATACTGACTGTGAATTTCATTAATATCGAAGTCATAACCTTGTTTGAAATCAAAGGATTCACTAGATTCTACTTTGAGTTGTTGAAGCTCAAAAATTTCTTGATCCTCCTGAGTGAGGAAAATAGTGTTTTCTTTATCTATCCCCATTACTATATTTATGTCATCCTCATATTCATCATTATTTTGAGAACTTTCGGCATAGTTTTCTTGGAATGGGGGCCTAATGTTTTGATCTAGAGCACCTTCTTTAGCTTTTCCAGGGTTATTGTTTTTTCTAAAGTTGGGATTTCTGATTTGAAGTTGGTTATCCCATTGTGGTTTTCTCTCAATATTTTCTAATCTATCAACCACCTTTTCTAAATTTTTAGCAAGGAAATCTAGTTTGGCATCTGAATTTGATGTTTCTTCTTTGCTTGTGACTCTCCTTTCATTCCTAATTCTGGATTTTTTGGCTAGAATATTAATTTCTACACCAACAACATCTAATTGCATATGTTCTAATGTTTCAGCATTCCTTTCTCTTAGTTGGTAAGCCATATCTGGATCAAATCCATCAAGAAATTTAAGAAGTATAGAATAGAGTGTAGGTTTAAGATCAACAGGAATGGCATTATAAACACTATTATACCTAGTGCAGTAATCCTGAACAGATTCATTACCAGCTCTCTTTAAAGCATCAAATTCAGATAAAATTTGTAGGGGGTTCTTTTTATTTTCCCATTTATTTAAGAATGCTCTATGAAATGCAGCTAAATTAGATATACTACCAGCAGCTAAATTTTTAAACCATTTCTTAACCTCTCCTGTTAGACTTTGAGCAAATAACCTCATTTGAACATTTGATTCATCTATTTCATAGATTTCACAATAATCTGTTATTCTTGTAACATGTTGTTGAGAAGTATATTGTGATTGGCCAGCAAATAGTGGTATATTTTTCTGATAATCTTGGGGCATATCATGGAGGTTTTGGGGTAATACAAGAGGAGCATACCTAGCAGCCATGGCTTTAATTTTTGCTAAACTAGGAGGTATAATAGTAATGATAGGAGCAGTGCTGAATATGGTAGCTGATGAGCTGAAAGTTGTGCTTGATGAGCTTGGAAAAGAGGTTAGTATATATATGGAATTACTTGGAAATAAATATGTTGTGCTTATAAAACTAGTGGATGCAGTGGATTAAGTGAATGAGGGGAATAATATCCTAGGCTGCAAAGGCAACTTAGGACTAAATTTTTCGGTGGATGAACTTGCAGTGGTATCTAAAAATGAGGTGACTGCATACAAAGTTGAATCTTCTGCTGGAATTATTGTGGTGTGCAACTGAGAAACTGGAGGCTTAATGTTAGATAATAAATGTGCTAATTTAATATCTTCATCAATGTCTTTAATCCATGTAACATTAATCCTTTCTACTTGAATTTTAGTTTCAGATTTATATGATTTTATTTTTGCTGAAATAATATTCTGTTTGTCTTTCAAGAAAGAAGTAAAAACAGGATCTATTACAGTATCTTTTAATTCAGTTTCAGATTTAATTTTAAACAATGAATATTCAAACTTGAAATCAAAATCAATATCAGATAAGCTCACAAATTCTTTGGGTAAAGAATTAGCTTTTCTTAATGGTACTTCAGTTTCTAAATCGACAATTTGTTTTTTCTTTTTATTTTTTCCGATCTATTTTGGGTTATCTACTGTAACTGCAGGCTTAGGATTCGGGATAGACCTGGTATAGTAGGTTTTCCTAGAAGCCAAAATGACTATTTATGAATACCCACAACCCTTTTAAAAATAATCTTAAAGTAAAAAGATAAATAAAAGATCTTCCTTTAAGACTAAATTTAAAACTGGAGATTGGTTAGTTCCCCAGTATGGTCGCCAGTATGTTATCACGATAGTAATTTCTAAATATTGTCGGCTTTTGATTTTTAGCTTAAGAAAAATAGGGGTAATCACAAACCTACTTTTGGAAATTTAGGATCTAGCCTTCCTAAATTTCAGACAGGGATCTCTCGTTATGATTTAACTTTGTTTTGTTTAATGTTTTAGGCTAGTTATGATAGAACAATTGGTTTTGGTTTTGAAATGTTTGGTGGAAAATAAGATTACTTAAAGACAACTTAAAGAGGGATCTACTAGTCCATTGGGCTATGGAGTCAAAGTCTAGCAAGCAGAATTAGAAGGCAAGGCCAAAAGGATGCTAATGTATTCAGGGCAAGGTAGATAACCCTCAGAGATTTGGATAGATTGTTTTGATAACATGGCTTGCTTCGGGATAAAGGGAAATGAAGGATCCTTTGATCCAGAAAAAGGGGGAGGAGGCATGGGTCAAACGAGAATAGGAGCAATTAAGAATTCCTAATCCGGAAATCAGCAGAAAACATTTAAATGATTAAGTAGTTAATACAGGGAGTTTTTACACTAGTCCTAAAGTAATACTCCTAATTAATCATTAATATTGAAATACACATATGAAATTGTATGTAACTTAGAATGGAAAAAATGACAAGATGGATGCACTTTACTCTTCAAATTATCGCATGAATCCTGAATTATGTAGTCCAATTGGCTATTTTCCAGACTGTTGCTTTGAAATCAACACATGTGAGCCTCCAACGTACCAGAAAAATGTTTATAATGTTCTTAGAAATTTTATTCCATACTAAACACTTCACAAACTGAAGTATTTATACAAATGTTTATTACAAATATCCTAGAGAGATCTAGGAATAGTTCTAGGAAATATAAAATATCTTTAGACATTAAGAGGGACAACTTCTTAACAACTTTAGCAAGCTGTCCTCTTATCTAGAAAATATAGAACTATTCTTATCAAACAAATTTTTTTGTTGAATAGCTATCCATGCTTGCTGGCATATTGCAAAAAATCTTTTTGGAAGATGACTTCACTAATACTCTTTCCACTTATACTCTTTGACATTGTACTTCATCCTGGAGGTTCTTTCACGTTATTTAATTATCATGTTACTGCTGTAAAAAGGGAAATTACAGCAATCAAAATCAGCTGACTGCTACTTTTCTTTCTGACACACTTTGACTCTGCTCTTTCACCCTGATACTCTTTGGCATTGTACTTCATCCTGGAGGTTCTTTCACGTTGTTTATTTATCATGTTACTATTGTAAAAAGGGAAATTATAGCAATCAAAATCAGCTTATTGTTGCTTTTCTTTCTGATACACTTTGATTCTGCTCTTTCACCCTGAAACTCTTTAACCTGATATTTTGACCTCTAAATATTGTAAAAAAAAACTTTTCGGCAGTAAAAATTCAAAATCAAATATTGTTTTATTTGTTTTCTTCTCAAACTGACTGCTTCATCTGAACTATCTTTCACTGTTTTCTTATTTTCTGCTACAATAAATCTGTAAACACCTGCCACTGTTCAGCACTTGGTATCTTCATACTTTTCAACTTTCTGTAGTTCTCATCTGCATCGGTGTACTTGGAAAATTTTGGTTTAATTACAAACAAATGTTTGATTTCATTCTGAAGGAAGAATAAATCTTCAATGTATTGGAGAACAACTTTCCCTATTGGAGAGCCCTGTGGCAGTGGCTTATTAATCTGTTCTTTGGCATGGTCCTTTATATTTTTATCATATTCCTTTTGATCCATCAATTTATCATTGAAGACATGGATGTTTGGAATACTAGCCTGTCTCAGCATAGTGTACTTTGCTAAAAAATTGGTAATGGAAAAATTCATAGCATCACATTTTTCTTTCAAGTTGTTCATTAGAGTTTTCTTTGTCAGTACTTTCTTGATTTGTAATATAGTCTCTGTCCTGTCTTGTATCTTGAATTCTTCTAGGTTAGTCCTGTTCTTACTATTTAAGAAAGTAATTAGCTTCAAAGCTTGTGCTGGTTTATCTGCTAATTCTTATGTTGTCCTTTGTATTTCAACTTGAGCTGCTAGAAGGAGGTCTCTCTGTTCATATATTATTTGAATTGATGGCCACTAAAGATGTATAGCCTCAATTATATTGGTCCATAGGTGATTTCTTATGTAAGAAATATGTGTAGTGAAACTCAAATCCTTTTGAAGGCTTTTGACTTGCTCTTCAAGTCTTTTGGCTTTTTGTTCATAATTATTGGCATTAATCAATGTTGATTTGTTAGATACCTCCATATTCTGAATATTTTTCTTCAAACTGTTAATTTCATTATTTTTCAGAGACATTTCCTCCATTGCTTTAACAATCTGCCCTGCATCATTATACTGTTGCACCTGTGATGTTGAAGATTCTGTATTGGAGGTGGTATTTGATTGCACTGACACTGGAGTTGCTAATGGCTCTTTTGGTGCTAACTTTTCTCCCAGTGTAGAAGGAATAACAACTGTAATGATAGGTATGACTGTAAGAATGGTGGAAGTATCAGTTTCCTTCAAATCTTCTTTTTCTTTCAATAGTATATCCAATTGAATTTCTATATCCTTGATTTGGGCAGTTAGCTTTATGATAAACTACATCATATCATCGGTTTCCTTTTGTTCTTGAAGTATCTCCTTACTCTATGGGTGCTCACTTTGAGGAATTTTTAACTGTTTCCTTAAAGCAACAATATCATCATTTTTCTTCTTGATCAATACTTCAGCAGCTTGTACATTTGATGGGTCAACTCCAATTTGTAAAATCAAATATTCTAAGGCTTTGATCCTTAGATATTTTTCATATAAAGAGCCTTTTTCAAGTTTCATTTGGTCTTGCAGGTTGATGATAGTATTCTGCAAATTGTTCACACTCATTGCTTTCATCACCACAGTGGAGTATAAGATCTCAGAGTTATGTCTGTGGAAGTCTATCTGATCCAATTCATGTACTTTTTCAGTATCTACTTCAAATTCCACCTTTTTGTAGTTAGCCATTGTTTTTGGGGTTGAAGTAGTTGGTTATAAATAGGACATGATCATCTTATTTGAGGAATAATCAAATGCTGAAAGCAACCTGTCTTGATTTCCTGGCTTCTATTTGAGAAATTGAGAATAAATCTCACTTTTGATTTCCTCATTCCTTTGTTTTATCTGCTTATATCTTTCTTTGATGTCCAAATATTTTTCTTCTATTGTCTGAGAAGAAGAAGGTTCTACATTAACCTGCTTTCAATCATTTGAGTCTCTGATCCTTTTCCTGCTGCTTGTTCCCTTTCTATCTCTGTTAAAGTCTCCTTTATTATTGTAGTAGCCTCATCCTTGCTGACCTCTCGTTCATCTTCAATCTCAATAAGTTTTTCTTTTCCTATGAAACCAAATCTGAGCATTTTTTTATAGATGCGCTTGAACTTAGTATCTGAAGTAGTTTTTGCTCTATAGGCTCCCTCATCTCTACTCCTTTTGTTTGAAACTTCTGGCTGTTTAGAAGCTACCACAGCAAGTGTGGTATCCCTTTTTCTTATTGGCTGTGTATTTGCAGTTAAATCTACCAATGTATTTTCTTCCCATTTTGTCTGATTGGAAAAATTTTCAGTATCATGATTTGGCTCATGTATAAAAGGAGGCAGCTTATTTTTAACCCTTATACTGTTTAAAAGACCTTGGGGGTCATAAGTCCAAGGGAAACTCACTTGAAATTTCAGCTCTGATAATATTTTTTCTATCTCTTTCTCAGCATCCCTATTATTCACTATTAAAGGGCCAATTTGATTTTTTAGTTTGAACTGGGTCTTCTTTTTAGAAGCCATGAAATGGATCGCATCAACATTCAAAACCTGTCTCAAATACTCTAGAGAAAACACTCTGATATTCAAAAAATTAGGTATTTGTATGGAAGCAGATTGGTTCCAAAGATTCTTAATTCAGTGTGTTTCTCATACAAGTACCAATCTCCCATTTTGCATTCCTCTGACAGTTGTAATATCCTTTTCATTTCTTCACTTACTCTAGGCTATTCTAATTTTTGTAGCAAATTCATAGCTAGCCTGATGAACAAATCTGTGAAATCTGTGTAGTTATATTCACTTCCTTCTTTTATCAACAGTGATGTCCGAAAGACAATTGATAGAGGCTGGCCCTCTACATTCATTTTCTGTAATGTTATTTTGAAGTGATCTTCTTGTGAGAATAAGAACAAATGAAATAAATAGGAAGAATACCTAAATACCCCTTCAGTGGGTAACTTTGTCAATTGATAATGTATGGAATCAGCTATAAACCTGGCAAAGTCAAAGATCACAGCAGGAGGTTGACCAGTAGACAAGGTAGACAAAAACCCAAGGATGGACTCATCAATAAAATCATCATTGAAATAGCCCAATATGAAGTATAACATAGAAATTACAAGCCTAGAACCCTCTGGAAACTTGGAAGTGGAATAGGGAGGATTCAGCTTTGGAATATCTACATGACTAGGCATGAAGTTCTAAAAAATCATGAATCTTTTTGGGAAATCCAATCCCAAATATAATTGTCTCAATGCTTCAATGGATAGGGGAAATGCCCTAGGGTCAAACTGAAGTTGTAAGATCTCATTAATAGACTCTGCTGTGATAGAAAATAAAATCTCTCTATTAGCATTCACAATTGATCTTTGGTCTGGAACATAATATTTTTGACACATTCTAACCAGATCTTGACCAGGATGTGTTACTGGGACTACATATTTGGGTAATTTTGTATCCCAGAGAGGCATTTCTTTTCATGACACCAATTATGAACTTCTAATAAGTTAAATTCTACCATTGGATCTACAATTTTATAATCTACGTCAACCAAGGGGATGACTTCTTCAGTAGTTACTCGAGGTTGAAGAGGATTAACAGTCACAGTGGTCTTTGCAGTGATAGCAGGAGTAGCTTTTTGGGCTTTGGCTGCTTCAGACTTGGGAGGTTTGGATCCTCCAAGTTTGACAGGTTTTGATCCTCCAGCTTTAAGTGTCATTTGCTTTTTTTGCATTTTGAAATAAATAAAGAAATATTATACAATTTTATATAGTTAATTTTCCTTCAGCAAAGGTTAATTGAGCAATTTTATAGGCAAGGATGATGGCAGTGGGCAATTCAGTTCTCAATTTAGGAATTTGGGACACAAGCAACAAGTTTTGAGATAGAAAACGCAGGTTTTTTGAAGGACTGAGACTGTAAAAATGGGTTTTGAGGTTTTCTGTAGGTTTTAAAACCTTTTCAAACTGTGGAATTGATCTTTCAAGGATCTATGACTGAGAATTTGGCTTAAAAATGAGGTTTTCAGTAAATGGCAATTTCTGGGAAAAAATGGCGAGGGTTTGCCCTGTTTTTTCAAGGTTTTGGACACACTAGGATGAGCACTTTTGCTAATTGTAGCTCAATTGGTTCGTTTGACAGTTTAAATTGTGAAATTGCAGGTGAATTTTTGAGAAAATACCTAATTTGTAGGTATTTTGATAGCCGAAAAGGGTTTCTGCAATTTTGTTGTAAGTCGACATTGAGCTCAGATTCGGTGGTTGGATCCAAATAGGTGTTTATCAATCTTGAACTGTGGAATCTAAGGTGAAATAAGGTTTAGAATGGGAATTCAAGGCTTCAAAATGCAGTGGGAAGCTTTGATAATAGCGGGAATATGTATAACTATTCGGGTGCGACAAAATACACATAAAACGTATAACAAAGGTTTTTAATCTTTATTATAAATATTTGAAAAACTATAATAAATGCAAATCAAATCTCGGGCGGGAGTGGTTTTTCTTTTTGCGAACACGGAAAACCATCGGTGGGTTTCACACTGTGTTTGGGCAGTAAGTGGTATTGGGCAAAATGAACGCGATCATATCATATTTGGACACATCACCGGAGGCAGTAATGAGAAAACTGCCCATTTCACGCTCGTTTGGGCATTGAGTGATCGATTGGTTTGTGGACATGAAAATGATTGTCCACCGTTGGATCTAACAAGTTTAAGCAAATGATCAGGATGAGTTTAAAATTTGCGGTCGAAATTTGTGGGACCAGGTGGCTTTATGCGTTGGGCAATGAAATAAAACCTTTATAATATATGAATTTATATCAAAGGGTAATGCTTATATGCGGGGTATATGGTTTAACCTTTGTCAAGCTTATGTATAGCATAAGGCTATTACATATCGGGGAGTAAACACGGGAAATGTTAACCATTTAAAGGATTCAAAATCTTAGTTGCATATTGGTAAAACATTAGGTTAAAATTTAGGATAAACATGGAATGGGGAATATTTTTTGGACATTTCAACACATAGGATATGTATGAAAGCACTTTTCTTATTGTTTATTTTATTATATAGTTTTAAAACCTTTTGAATGGTTTAATAAACCATAGGGAGCGGAATATTTATATAATGTTAGTTTTATGCCAAAGGGGGTATAATGGGGGTTTTTTATTTAAACATGTGGATAATTAGTTTTGGCAAAAAAAGCTTTTAATAGTAGGTTTTTTGGGATAATTAAATAAAAGGAGCTATAATAATAGGATAAGGTTTGTTTATAGGGATATAATAAATAAATTAGAAGTTAATATGACCAAGGAAAATGAAAAACACCAAAATATATCCATATGACTAAGTAAAGTGATAATGTAAAAAACAAAGCTTTATCATTTGTGATTTGACCACTTTGACCTAGAATATAATATTTTTGGAGGGTTTTTATGTTTTCATGAATGAAGGAGATTAGTCAAAAGGGGATTTTCTTTTTTATTAAGTAAAAGGTCTTTACTTATGAAGGTGTAATGGATGAATGTAGGGTAAATGATGATAATTGGGATTATTATAGGAATTCAACACTTTTAACTTAACAGTCATTGAACCTTGGGTCCGGTCCCAACAGAAGTCAGAGAAATGCTCTGAGCCTCTTTGACTGGAAGTTTAGAATGAAGAATAACTATAGGGGAGGGGGAATTAGTGATTTTTCCTGGTGAAAAGTATTTACATGATTCTCCCACTTCTTTCTACCTACCTAACTTTTAATCTAACATTTTTTCTTCCATTTTGCAGGTGCATTTGAACTAGCAACCTTGAACATTTTATTCTTTTGAAAATAAAAACTATCTAACTCTACCTTATTTCATCCGAGGGCTCAGATTAAACTAATGAGCTCCTCTTTATTCTCTACCTATCTACTAATTAGTCAGGATTAAACTGTCTGACTAATCTTTATTCACTATCTACAACAATAAAATTGAAACATGAAAAGTTAATATTGAACATTTCAACTCATCATGGATTATGGCATTTATTGACACTTTGCCATAATCATTAGTAACAAAGTAAAAGTAGTGGCATTTTGACTTTCACACTTTCATATTTTATTTATTTTTTCTTTGGGGTGTATTATTTTTTCTAAGTCCTTTGATTTTTCTTTTAGGACTTTACCCTCTTTTTTATTTTCTATTTTTTTTATTTTTTACAAAATATGGGAAAAAAACTTGCAGAAAGCAAGGTATGTACATATTTTTACATTAATATCATAAGTCAATTCCAAATTATGAATCCTATACTTATAGGACCCTAACAAAGGCTAAGAGAAAAATTGGTTCTACACATGAGAAAATAGCAGTGCTGAAGGGAGCAACAATCATAAACTACTTGCATAGATATTTTCAGTTACTTTGGCTGATGTAACCCTCTTTGTTGAAAATCCAACATACAACAAGATCACAAATTCCAGAATTGCACATACTATATTTATGAAGATGTAATATTCCCAAATTAGCATGCAGCTAATTGTTGACTTGCACACTTTCATGTTTTATTTTTTTCTTTGGGGTATATCATTTTTCTAAGTCCTTTGATTTTTTATTTTAGACTTTATCCTCTTCTTGATTTTTATTTTTATTTTTATTTTTTTACAAAATATGGGAGAACAACTTGCAAAAAGAAAAAGTATGTACATATTTTTACAAGACTTATCGAAGTCAATTCCAAATTATGAATCCTATACTTATAGGACCCTAAGACAATTAACAATGAACCAATTTTTATAGTCTTTGTTGTGACTATAGACGTTTTGATCCACAGGAAGTCATGGTCCAGAAGCCCGAGTAGCCCGACTGGATGGATCCCCGGTTGTGTTTGTGAGGGAGCGTTCCATGTAGAGAAATTAGTATAGGGTATTATCATGAGATAAAGCGTTGCTTATAGAATCTTAAAGAAGGTGTTATGTTTTTACAATAAGATTGAGTATTTTTCAAATTTGCAAGCCTAATTTTCCTGCTGAATCTGCTTCAAGATATTGTTGTGATGGTGACTGAGATACAGAATTTCAAATAGAAGAATGATTGAGTGCTTATCAATGCATTATCATGCAAGAAAGTACAAATCACCAGTTAATTATACAAAGAAGTTGCTATTGCTAAAGGCAAACAAGTATCTGCTAAAGTTCATTTTAACACTAGTGACTAAACTAGAAGCAAACATGAAAGCATTAGCAAGAAAAGTGACTGCTGGAATAAAGGAAGACCATTGTGCATGTGGTGAAGAGATAAGTACACTAGTGAAAAGGAAGAGCTATGAGAAAGGGGTAATACCCATGTGATTTTGGGGAGAAGTTTGTGGTGATTGGTGGCATCATGGACCATTTCATAGAGCTATGAGAAAGGAGGAAGGCCCATGTGACTTTGGGGAGAAGTCTCTGGTGCTTGTTGGTATCATGAACCATTTCATACAGAATGCAGCTCCATCCCAACGGAAAAATCTAGATGCTTCAGTGCTCCGACGAGAAAGAATTCTGAAAAATTCTTAAATGATTTGCAGCGTAATGATACAATTTTATTCTGAAAAGAATAACATTGTTTCGAATATGCAGATTCCTAAAATCTACATATATGTGGCAAAAATATATCCGCCAGATCTACTATCTATGTAGTATGGAAAACCACACCTGTTTGGTAGTGTATCGAATGCAGATGCAGCTTACGGAGTTAGAGTGCAACGTGGAGAGTAAACGTGAATGTCATCACCAAGTCGGTATGACAAATCTGTGTTCACACAATATATCTTTGCGTTGACAATGGATGTTAGTTTTGGGAAATTAAACGATTTCAAGAGGCATTTAGCTTCAACTGAGCCTACATGCCTACATAATTTTGATGATAGTAGTTCTAATCATAAAATCTTAGTAATAGACAAATACTTTTTCCATCCAATTTTTAAATTAGCCCAATCTAAATTCAATCTAGTTATGAAAAGGAAAAACAAAATGCTTCAATTGATGTACCATCACCATGAGTTGTGACTAGAAAATTAAACTGTTTCAAATGGCCTTCAAACTCAACCAAGTTTCACATAATCTTGATAATAGTAATTCTAATCATAACATTTCATTAATAGGCAAATAACTCTTCCATCTTCCATCTAACTTTGAAACTTGCCCCAATCTAAATTCAACCTAATTATGAAAAGAAAAAACAAAACTGAATGCTTCAGTGGTGGATGTGCCATCACCATGTAGAGTTGTGGCCTTATGGAGAGGACATCAACAAACGAAGGTCAAAGCCTAAACATATGTAGGGTTATATATATTTTTTATCAACCTGGTTAAAAGGTAAGAGCAACAACACTATGTGGCAAGGCAAGATTCTTGTTATTATGAAGCCTTTTTATGATTTTTTTGAAGACAAGGTGTGATTTGGAGTCAAAGCGAAGATTAAGTTGAAATCGATGTTGAAGTCCATCCAACTTAATATACAAAATTTGAGGATTGATGTCAAAACCATTTTGTACAAGAGCATCGTGCAGAGTCTATGTAATGCAGATTTGAAAATGGTCAAATTCTATAATGAAGTCTAACTGCAAGTGAAATAAGAAAAGTTATTTTTGATGCCCAAGTTAAGATCGAGAGTAAGCACGGATGTAAAGAATCTAGTCAAGTCAAGTTCAGAATTTTCTGAAAATAGTTATTGGTGAAGGGTGAGAGTTTAAATTTGAATCAATGTTATGTTGTCAAAGTAAAATTTAAGTAGTAAGATTATATTTTAGTCTATTAAGACGGGCCACGAAGTGAGTAAAGTCAACTCAAAGTTTCAGTCATGTCAAATCATAACATTGTTGAGTCAATTAAGTTTGTCAATCCATTGTTATTGGCTATTTTGTTAGGAAATATGCGCACTCCTACAAGAAACTTATTTTTCCTATGCATGATATTTTAGGTGAATGAAGAATACACAGACTTTATGATGAAAGGAAATCTAAAAAGAAGAAATAAGGATTGTTGGACTTGAAGAGAAAAAGCAATAGCGCAAAGGGGATATTTTGAATAAGAGAAAGAGATAAGGATAGAGAAGGATAAAGCAACAAGAAAATTTGTAATGAAGAATGAAATCACATAATAAAAGTAGTAAAAAAGGAAGAAAATTTGATGCATCAAAAGCAATAAAGAAGGAAGGTAAGAATAAATAGTACAGTGTTTTCAAAATTGAGATATATATGCAATGAATCCACAAAAACAACATTATTAAGAATTTTAATGGTCTTATAATAAATAATAATAAAATATGATGAAAAAAAATGGCTTGGTATAAATGTTTGAAAATTTGAAATTTTATATACTTGAGTCAATTGTTGATATAAACCCTGATGACGCATGTATACCACCAAGTTGAATGGTTTGTGTTAAACCAAAAACCACTTTTCATGACAAAAGAAGGTATGTGGTCATCAAAAATCATTGATGTATTGTATGGTTTTTTTCATCAAAAACCATTGATGTAATGTGTAATTCATGATCAGCGAAAACCACTTGATGGTTTGTGGTAAACCGAAACCACTTAAGGATGTATTAGTTGAGGGTACGCTAAAGAAAATCTATGATGATGATTGATGATGATGCAAGAGTGAAAATGTTTGTGACAATGAACCATGTGTAAGAATATGTTTCCTAGAGAACATGTAGTGACCCATTTATTTTGGTGGATGGAAATTTTTTTATATAGATTTCAACAAATATGATGTTCATGTTTTTGCAAGTACATAATGAAAACTTAAGAATGATGAAGAATGAAGAAGATCAAAGTTTTCAAAAGAACAAAATATTAAGACATGTAGCATCAAAGACAAGATAATTGAAGATGAAAACGTAACGACTTGGAATTCAAACATACAACTAACTACATCAATTTATGCAATTAATAATCAACACACAAACTATTCAACTAATAACATAGAATTTCCGAAAACCATAAGCAAAGAAAACATACCTATAGCAATGATATACCTTGTGATTTCGAAGTTGTAATGCTACTCGGATTATGTTGGCCGCAACAAAAATTTAGGGACGAATCTCCACCCAACCATAGGTTTAGCTACACAAAATATTTCTACAATTGGCTACCTCCGAGCCCTAAATCAACTAATACTCTGAGGGAATCCTTTATCTCATAGCACTCTTCTTCGAAAATAATGAATGAATGCTTCTCATATCCCCATCCATTAAATAGAACAAATTATTCCAAAAATTGAAGAGGGTTAGAAAGGGATCTACATGCACACTATTAATGTGTCAACATGTCAACTCTTATTTCTTTGCCTTAAATTTTACTTAACTCAACATTTTTCTTAATTTAACTCTTGTTTATTTTATTATTTTTTAATTTTTGTTAATTTTACATATTCTTACTATTTTTATTATGTATGTACTATTATTATTTTTTCTTCTTTATTCATTATTTATTTGTTATCATTATCTTTTCTTTCTTATTTATTATTGATTTGCTATTATTATCTTTTCTTTGTTATATATATATATATATATATATATATATATATATATATATGAATATTATTTCATTAATTATTATTATTATTATTATTACGGAGCATTACATACTCCCCCTATTTAAGGTACTTTGTCCTGAAGTTAAGTTTGATCATTTAACTTACACAACACTGGGGAAATCCCAAGAAACCTCGAGTCATTTTTTCCAACATTTAGAACTAGGCATAAAGCCTCATCAGTTTGTATCATAGCCCCAAGGCTCAAACCTCGTCTACCCCAAGGCAAGCATCCGAATTAGTACTCCGGGCATCTCGAAAGGCTAGCCCAACTCCCTCCACACTCACTAAGGTGCACAACCCCATGCATCAAAGTCCTCACGCCCTCTCTAGACTTCAACATTCCAATCCAATATCAGACAATCAACCTCCTCAAGATGGTCTCATAGCCCCTCAAGAGCTATCCATCAAGAGCTATACAAGGCAAAAGAACCACTGGCATATGTAGTTTTGATTGAATTTTTCCCAACCCATATGGTGTTACATATTCTCCCTCATGGATTTCTTGTCAATGACCACATCTCAACATGCAACCAATGCATTAGTTATAATCATATAAAATAATGCATATGCCACATCATGCATACCACATCTATCACGAATATATAACATCATTATCATAACAAAATAAATAAATACACACCACATATGCATCATTACATATGCCACATCATGCATACCACATCTATCACGAATATATAACATCATTATCATAACAAAATAAATAAATACACACCACATATGCATCATTAACCTATCGTCAGAACTATGTCCAAATGTCACATACCATCACATCATGAAACACCATCACAACATTATACTTGAACATTCCTATGTTGACATAACAAATAATTAAATCCATAACCTCATGCATAGTACCATTGTGGACAATTTAGATTTATCAATAAAATTTAAACAATATGAAATGATTTAAACATTTCACAAAATTATCTATCTAAACTAAGTTATGCAATTACATATGGTTCACCACACAATTTAATCAATTAGATAAGGAAAATCACAGAAAATAGCATTTGCGTCCTTCCATAGCTAACTGAGAGCTATATTAGTCCCATTGAACCTTCGCTCATCAACTACATTTCCTAAAATTAATATTATATAATTATATATATTGTTGTCCACTTTACATGTATTTATACAATTAAACATATATATTATTCCACATTCTATGTTCTTATATGCTTCATTTAGCGTTATCTTTATTTTATTATTTTTCAAAGAAAATATTTTATTTTCTTTTCTTGTACGAGACAATGTTTCTTACTTCTTCCTAATTTCTCTTAAATTTTTTTAAGGAGCAAACCTCGAATATTAATCACTATTAATACCATGGTTAGTATTACGATAATCGTATATTTACATTATCTCCTACGTGGATCTAAAAATTTAGATTATGTGGATGTTAAATTGTATTATATAAAATTTATTTATATATTATTATAGTAATTTTATTTTTATACTTAATTAAAAATATTTTTCTTTATATAATTGTATCATATTTAGATTAAATAAAATTTAAATACATTTTTTTATAGTTATGATTTTTTTTTTTTTTTTAAATAGTCTGGTTTATATTGAGTATCAGTGCATTTGTCTATATTATATCTAAAAATTACATTCGAAATTTTAATATTTGTTTTAGTTTTTTTCTCGTAAATCATCCATCTATTGTTCCGAAATTTATATAGATTTGAAAAATAGAATCAAAGAAAATCCCCAAAACAAAAGCAAAAAAGTTGTCCATCCCACAACGTTGCAATTTGTCTCGACCAAAAAATGTGCCCGGCCTAGTAGACCTGCGATCTATTCCATATTTGTTTCTTCAATGCACAAAAGCAAAAAGTTGGCCAACCCACAACATTGCATATTATGTCAACCAAAAATGTGATCAGCCCAGTAAATCCATGTCCCATTTCCAGAACTATTTCTTTAATGCAACATCACAACACCATTCATAGTAGTGCCCTCTGCATCAAAAAACTCGTAGTACATCTGTCCATGAGCAGCTTGTAATCCTTTTCTTGGCAGTCTATCAACAACTCTGTTCTTTTCCCTGTAAACATGATAAAAATTAATATGTGTGAAGGAACCAAGAAGTTCATAAACACGCTCCAACCACGTGATCAATTGAGGAGGGGAAAAATCATTTATGTGATTCATATGTTCAATGAGAATTTGTGACTCACAAATTCTTAGACATGTTTTCAATGTATAGCTAGGTGGATAACTGCAGAAGCCCTCATAAGTCCAACATCTTCGCTCTGGAGTTTGTGACCAAACCCCCATTCCAATATATCTTGCAATGAAACTTTGGGTTCAATTTAAACTAGGCCCCGCATCCACAAAGGCCAAGTTGTGACGCCCCATCAAAGAAACCCGCAGGGTAGTTGATTGAATGAGGTCTCAATCTGAGTGATAAATCCCTAGTCAAAGGTCTGTTGGCACTCAAACCACTCCACCACTGAATAATCTGCACCACCACCTTATAATCCTAGAAAATCCAAGTGTTACACGCACACCACAGTTTCCAGTGAAACAACTTGGGAATATTAATATATTGTTCACCTCTCTCAAACCACCAGTTCAAACAGTCCATGTACGAGCCATAATCCCGGTGTGGGAATTTTAGATAATCATGAATGGCCCTCCATATATACTTCACCATTGTACACTCATAGAATAGGTGGATATTATCCTCGCCCGACAATGAGCACATCCAACATCTTCTCGGTCCACATATATCTCCCTTAATTAAACTATCCCATTTGATATTTTTGTTTCTCCACACTAGCCACATAAAGATGATAACTTTGATAGGTGCAACCGACCTCCACATTTTAGAAAACCAATTTGTTTGCACAGGACCCCTCAAGAGTTTTGAAAACCTCCTTGTATGTTTCACCCTTGCAAACCAGGTTGTTCTTGAGAACACCACTCCATGACATATAGTCTCCCCTAATATTTAGTTGGAAGCCCGCACTTCTCATTCCATTAGTGTAGGCCACCCATTCCTTAGCAAGTCCAAGTGGCAGTTGCATTTCCTTTTCCCCCTTCCAGATAGGATAACCCCCATGCCATTCCTTGATTGTTTTCCCAACACATAATATGCCACGGGCACCTAGTGCATTTGAAAGCACAACACTCACCAAATTAATATTATCATATCTATGGATATTACCCCTTCCAATTAGTATTCTCGCCCCGTTGCCGAAAATCCAGCACATCCTCCTCTGATACAGGTTCCAATTTTTCATAAATCCATTCCAAATGTTAGAGCCCCTTTTTTTGCCAAGTCTGCCAAGTAGAATCCAGTCCTCTACCAACTGAGATTTAATGTATTTATAACTGATTATCTCCTTCCATGTTTCGGAAAATTTCAGAGCCCTCCATATAGATTTAAGAAGAAGCGCCTTCCCAAAGATACCCACATCTAGTAAGTCCCATCCTCCTAAATCCCTTGGGCACGTTATACTTTCCCATGATTCCAAATGATATTTTTCAACACCTCCCCTCCCTTCCCAAATAAAATTCGCCATAGTAGATTTGATCCGGGATAAAATAGCTTGTGGAATGGAATATAAATGTGCCCAGTATACTGCCAGCTATTGCAATACAGTTTGTGCCAAGATGAATCTCCCCCCCATAGATAACCATCTGTGCATCCATCTATTCACTCTTTTCCGAAACTTATCTAGATTCTAGGTCCAATCATCAACCCTGTATCGGTTCGGCTTCAGGTGGAAGCCAAAATAAGTGAACCCCTCCGCCAGTGGGGTAGTTTTAAAGTTAAAAGCCGCTCCAACCTGTTGAACAACATTCATGTCTCCCTCCGAATATAGTTATGATATTTGTAATTACTTTAAATATATTCATTTTCACATATCCAAAACACATACTTACAACAGAGCACATGATATCTCCAATTTAGATCTAATTGTCCACAACAGAACTTTGTGATCGTTTACTTCAAGTACTCCATTGTGGATTTATTTTCGTTTTCTTTTTTTGAGAACGCACTATAGTGTAAATAAGTCAATGTTGTTTTAATCACTAAAATATTTGCAAGAATATCAAATACTATTTAATTTGGGTTATGGAAATAAATAAATAAATATGTGTGTGTGAGAGAGACAAATTTTGAATTTGAAAGAGGTGTAGAAATCGAAATGGGATTAATGAGACATAGACTTCATGTCGCTACTATTTCTTTGGATTTTATTATGTTGTAGAATAAATCATAAGGGGAAAAAAATGAAAGTGGAAAATTCACAATTGGTAGTTTAACATTTTACACCATGCGACCTACATTCATTCTACCTTGAAAAAATTAGATTTGGTTTTAAATGGACTATTATTCCCCATATGCTTTTCTAGAATTCTAGATTTCAATCTTTCAACTACTATGGTTAAATTTCAACATTAATTAAAACACATATTTTTTATAGCTTCAAATTCTAAGGATACATTTTGGCTGAAAATTGTCATAAATTGCAATTTGAAAACTTAGGTTATGCTTATATCTATGAAGCAGATAGGACATAGAGGGTCCCCACCCTTATTTTTGGTGACGATTTTTAATCTGAGTAATTATATTTTTGTGTTACTGAATGCTATATATGAATTCTTATCAATCCTTTTTACACGAAAATGACTAACCCACATGTATTCTTTAAAGTAACAAAACTTAATTTCAACACAAAAATGAATCAAACCATGGTAAATGAAAGAGAAAAGATAACAACAAAACAAACCAAACAAATCAACAAGCTAAGAAAAACAAATAAACTCATTTGGCAAAAAAAAGAGTGAAATATATACACTTCATAAAATAGATTTTATTTCAAAATATGAATAACTACAAATTTATTTTAATTTAATCATTTAAAATTTTTATGCCAAAACATTCACTATATTATAGAAGCTAAGTGGAAACTCGACATTACTTGATAGGTCAATATATAATAATCTCGTTTCAAACACTTTCTTTACAAGAAGGGGCACACAAAACAAAATTTTCAAAATTTGTTTTACAAATCCCTAACACATAAATATAGTATTATATGTCATCAATTCTTCACCCATGCACAGAATATATATACTTAACAACTTATGTAAAAATTATGTAAATCAAATCAATTTAACATAATGAGAAACCGCCTCCAATGACCATTGTATATATAGAGAAACTAATAAAATATAATATAAATATAGTATTATATAAACGGAACCCATCATCTATACCCACACTTTATATTATTTATTATTTTCCAAATAAAATATTGTATATTCGTTAAATGATCTTCAAGGCTTCATATTCGGGTCAGGCCAAGTATTCAATTGATAGACCAATAATTGAGAAGTCGCATGCCACGGCAATTCAGTGGACCAGCTAAGATAGTTAACCATTTAAATCACCATCATAACAATTATTAACACAAAGAAAAACTTCGAAATATTATTATACATATTTCCAATAAATAAATTTTATGTGTTGCTTTGGCTCGCTCACCACCACAAGATTTTTTTTTTTGCTTTTCTTTTTCATTGTCAAAACACGTTTTAGGCTTTTATGGAGGAATGTTTAACATATGTAAAATAACCAATTACGTTTTTGTTTGGTGAGTCATCTCAAAGTCATTTATCTAGTGGATGTGTATAAATCTTGAAAATAATATTTTATAATATTATTTATGAATAAGGATATATAAATCTATAGATTCAATAGAGTTAAAATTTTGTTTGGATATTATGTGTAATAATCTACTATTCAAACATACAACTAATTACATCAATTTATGTGATTAATAATCAACACATAAACTATTCAACTAATTAACGTAAAATTTTTGAAAACCAAGAGCAAAGAAGATTTACATATAGCTGCAACGATATACTTTGTGATTTTGGAGTTGTAACGTTATTAAGATCTTGTTGTCCACAACAAATTTCTGGAAACAACTCTCCTTCTAACTATAGTCTCATTTGCAAAAACAAATTCTACAACTGGTCACCCCCAAGACCTCAATCAACTACTACTATCAAGGAAACCTTTGTCTCACAACACTCTTCTTTGAAAAAAATGAATGAAAGATTCTCATCTTCCTTTTCATCCATTAAATAGAACAAATTGTTCCAAAAATGAAAGAGGATTGGAAAGTGATCCACATACACACAATCTACGTGTCAACATATTAACTTTTATTATTTGTCTTAATTTTTACTTAACTCAACATTTTTCTTAATTTAACTTTTGCTTATTTTATTCACTTTACTTATTCTTACTATTTTTATAATTTATTTATATATATATTTATTTAGAATTTCAATTTATTATTAATTATTTTATTTATTTATTATTATATTTTTTTCTTTATTTATTATTTATTTGTTATTATTATATTTTCTTTATTATTTGTTATTAATTTTTTATTATTATACTATATTTATTTATAATATTATTTCTTTCATTATTATTATTATTACATGACATTATAGAAAATGGGATGAGTTCAAAAGATAGTTGAAGAGATAGAGAATGAGGAGTACATATTGAGATCACAAGTTTTTGTTAAGTATGAAGGATTTATTCTTGTGATTCAAGAATAATGTCTAAATTACATGATGGATATGTAATGTTGTAGACTAATCCTAGAAGTCTATGTAGGAATCAAAGATGAGGAGAAATGACAGATGTTAAAGATGAATACTAGTTAAAAGATTCATGGAGAGATGATTATGGATATAGTTATGCATTTAGTTGAACTAAACATCTAATTATGACATAGTTGTTATGGTCACCTATTGTTATATAAAGAGACCAATTGTACAATAGAAATGCACATGGGAGTGGATTAATCTACTAGAATCTACCCTTCAAGGTTTCTTGAATATAAATTCAAAATGTCCCTTGCTCCATATATGTTTGTGCGTGTCTGATGTTGGTTATTAAAGTAAAAAAATAAATATGAAAACTATAATTACCAACATTTCTTACAAATTATCACTAAAACCATTGCTTGAATATTAAAAGTAATCTTGAAGGGTATTGTCTCCACTAAATGATATGGGTTTGAGGCTAGAAGAAAAATCACAAACAATCCTTTCAACCATTAAAATTGTTTAAAAAATGCATTAGTGTTGAAAAATGCAGCAAGAAAGTCTCAATTTGACTTTTCCTTGGTCAAATTGAGAAAATTTGAATTTCCACATTAGAAAACAACTTAGAGGAAGTTAACTTGTGTGACATGGCTCTTGTCATTCAGTTACCTTAGTAAATTTGAGTTAGATGGTTTGGAGTTCACTTAAGCATGTGTTATTACTAATTTGTAGCAATCAAGGTTAGTTATTTCAACTTGTTTTGAGTTAAACTAGTTCTAATTATTAATAGAACTAGTGGAATCAAACTATCACAGAAACATCATATTAACATATTAACATTCATCTAAAAATCCATTAAATATTTCATCTAATTTCTAAAAAATGCATTAAACAAAAGATACAAGACTCATGGAGGATAAATATGCTTAAAAATTCCATTAATTCCTTCTAGAAACAATACATCACACACAGTTGCCTTAGGAATCTTACCAAAACTAAATCTCAAATATACAAAACTTAAGAGATACAAAAGGATCAAATAGGGCTCAAAAAGGATTCAAAAGACTCTAACCTATCTCCTCTCTCTTTCTTCTTACATCCTTTTATAGTGTCTTCCATGTAGGGTCACTCTAGATGCCAATTGCTTGATTCCAAAACTAGTTACGAGTACCCAATATTCCTCAAACATTGTGTAGAATCCCTGGCTCTCACGTGTTACTTATGCATTATGTATTTTTGTAATGTCTCCCCATTGCTTGGCACAACATCCATTGGAATGATGCCGCCTTCACTTTGTGTGGTGTGGTGCAACATCACTTTGCACATGTCTTCACACTTCGTCAAAACGTGGCCCTGCCATAATGTCAACAAGACCCCAAAACCAATATTTGGCTCATCCTTGAGGGATTCATTTATGGAACTTCAAATGAAACTGATGCAACCTTGGTGAGGAGGTACCACATAAAAATTTGGAATGCAGAGGTGATTTTACCCACGGGTGAAGAGTTGTGGTCCAACTGGCTAGAAATTTTTTATGCTTTCTATTTTGTCGTAGTTTATCAAATGGACTTCAACTAGGAAACTTGATGAATGTCATAGCAATAAATGTGTGCTCATGGAGTATTGGGTCTCATCGTTCTCTTGAGACTTTAGTATAAAGATAGAAATTACTCTAGTGCAACCTAGAGTTCATGAGGCTTCTTTCCATCCTAAGCAGTAATGATCTATTGATGTAGGACTACCAATTCTATCCTATTGTTCAGGATTAGAATCGAAGTGCATCAAGATTTGGTAACTCTCTTCTATTTCATCCATAAGAAATGGTGTTGGATGGGGTGGTACCAAAGCAAACATGGGCTAGCATAGATAGGTGACAACCAAGAAGTGGGTTATGGATAGAGGAATGGAAATTGATAACACACCAAAGTGTTTGTACAAAAGAGACAAATAATTAGGATGGGATGGTGAAGAAATACCTCAGGAAGTAAGAACAATTTGAAATTTGGATTTTATGAGAGAAGTATAGGTAAATAAATGATCAACAAGGTTCTAGTTATCTTATTGTAGAAATGGCCCAATCCATCCGCCTACTAGAATTGTTTACCATCACCCTAGCATAACACTCGAACTAGAGTTCTCGAGACATGCTTTTATTTTGGATGTTGAAACCTCTCCATTACATTGCTAATATTCTTCCTAGTTGGGGTCAATGACATGCCATTTCTCTAGGAATTTCTACCAGTAACTTACTGGTATTGTTTATTGTTTGTCCATCCTATGGTTCTAAGTGTCTAGGGTTTCCATCAAGAGTATGGACTTCCCTACAAACCCTACACTAAGAAATCAATGCCCTAGTGCACTAGTTAGGCCCTACATTAGTCCAAACTCACAACCATGGTAAATTTCCTGCACCCTATTGACAATGATGGTAAAGTTCCTACACCTTGTTTACAAGAAGCACTCACCAAATACTTATAATCCATGAAATACCCTCGAATACCTTATTACATAATGATCTACCATTAATTTCATGCTTGTAGCATGTGTATGCACTTAGAATAGCCATAGACCCTGAAATTCCTATGGATTTTTGCTAGGTTCACCCTGACCTTTGCTCTACACTTGCAATGGAATGAAAATGAGGAACAACCAACATTCATTTTGACTTATATGCCCTCACATTGTTTCCCATCCTTTCCTTTTGTTATATGAACTAGCAACCCCAAGTGATGATGAGCGTTAATGGGATGTACGGGAGTTATTGTTGCATTAACTCACATGGTTTCCCATTCAATCTATTAGTTGATTTAGTGACATCGTCGTATTCTAGTATCCTTTTTGCACATTTTTCCTATTATTCCTTACCGTTTCCTTTATTCCTATCAAATTTGAGAAAATTTTGAATACTTATAACTATAAGTACCTATTTTAACTTCTCTAAATGTTGTACACTATTCTCTTAGTTGCATTAAACATCTATCAATACGACTAAGTGTACCCTACTCCTAGCCATTTAAATTTTCCTTAGAATCATTGTTTCACGGCATGTTAGATCTATAGGACTTATATAACACCTTTAATAAACCATCATTAACAATTCCCTTCAATAAATGATTGTTAAGTGTTTCCAATTTTACTATATTGGTTCTATAATGTAGATTATGTGGAATGGCCCTAACCATCTAATGTGCAGCTTACCCAGATGTTGTAGAAATCTGTTATCATAAAGTAATACCAACACACCCATCCATAGGATCTTATGTTAAATATTATGGTCATTCCATGCATTATACCTCTACTTAATCGTTTGATTGTATCTTGCAGAAATATTTCTTCTTCCAAATCCATTAGTTTGTCTAGTCTTTGTTGCTATCACATATCATGAGATATTTGTTGCAAGAGTGACCCGAGGACTTGGGAATACAAATTCCAATGAAATTAATACTTCCTTCTCATACACCAGTATAAAGGGAGCATGTCTAGAAAATTTGGCCCAATTTCCGATGGCCACTTCGTCGCTATTTCGACACATAGTTGTCGCAAGAGCGACAGTTCGAGGACAAGAAAAACGTGGTTTGCCATTACGTTGCAATTCCGACGCACTGAAAAAGTGTCGCACTACCGACACTTTTTCCGTCGCTTCCAAACAAGCGTCGCTCTTCTGACGTTTCCCAAGCCGTCGCGCTTCCGACGTTTGTAAACTGTCGCAATTCTGACGAAATGTGGTTCGACGTTTTGAATGTTGCTCTTCCGATGTTTGTAGACTGTCGCAATCCCGGCGAAATGTGGTCCGACATTTTGAACGTCGCTCTTCCGACGTTTGTAAACTGTCGCAATTCCGACGAAATGTGGTCCGACGTTTTGAATACAGCTCATCTTAGATGTTGTACATTGTCGCGATTCGAAGAAATGTGGTCGACGTTTTGAACGTCGCTCTTCGCGTTTATGGCCCCGCCATGTTCCCAAACAAAATGTGGTAGAGCATTTTTATCTTTGTCGCTCTTAAACGTTTTAAAAAATACATTGCGATTAGCGCTTACAAGGCGTCGGTATATCGACGGCGGGTTCAATTTTAAAAAAAAAAATGAAACTTTAAAACAGGACAGTAAATCTCCAATATTTGTTATGAATTGTGGGCGTTCCAATGACCGTGAAATATTAATATAATAAACCACCCCGCAACGCTTCGACTATAAACAATCATATAAACATGGCTCTGTATTTCAAAAAATAGGTTTAAAATAGAAACAGGGCAACATTTTTTTTTTCCAATTGTTATGAACATAATTCGACCATGAAATATTAATATAATAAACCACCCCATAGCGCTTCGACTATAAACAATAATTTTTTTTTCACAAGAGAAAAAACGTTGTTTTGAATATATTATATGAAGTAAAACAGTCCATGAAGTCATTACATTTTCACATCTGAAGATTGGAACCCAAATATCCATCGAGAAAAGTGGAAGTCCCACCCCAGACAATGATAGAAAAATACCCCATGTCACATACAGCGACTTGATATAAAACCCAGTAACGGTCCACATGGAGATTATCGGCAATCTGAGAAAGCATCCAAATATGCCCAAGGCATCTATAAGAAAGTGAAATAGCAGTATGTAGAATAGTAAAGCAACAGATAGAGTACGTACCGACGTCCATTGTTCCAAATACAAATTAAAGTACCCAAAATCCTTGAACAGAGAAAAACGCTAATCATGTGAGGAGTGTGATATGTCCAAAATATAAAAGACCATCAGACCATATCAATAAACCAGCAACATAGACCAGCATCGCTAGTTTTGAAGGCAGAGTGATAACATGTCAACACATAAAATAGTATCATAAAGCGGATACAGGAAATGTGCAGAGACATGTACTGTTGATATACACCTCACACAAAAATCATCCATGATAGAGCAAAAATATGTATAAACCCAGGGTCGATTGTATGTTCTGGCTCGCTTGTTCCCGGAAATAAAAACCATCTGCAGAAACCCAGGCTCGCTTGTAAGATCAGGCTCGCTTGATTCCAAAATTGGTAACCATCTGTTGCATCCGAAATGTAAGGTTTAGGCTCGCTTGTTTCCATTAGTAGCCCGCTACAGCATCCACCCTGTTCATAGCAAAAAGGTTCATGTAGATATACAGAGAAAGAGTATAATACGTAGACCATATAAACATGGCTCTGTATTTCAAAAAACAGGTTTAAAATAGAAACAGGGCAACATTTTTTTTTTCCAATTGTTATGAACATAATTCGACCGTGAAATATTAATATAATAAACCACCCCGCAGCGCTTTGACTATAAACAATCATATAAACATGGCTCTGTATTTCAAAAAACAGGTTTAAAATAGAAACAGGGCAACATTTTTTTTTTCCAATTGTTATGAACATAATTCGACCGTGAAATATTAATATAATAAACCACCCTGCAGCACTTCAACTATAAACAATCATATAAACATGGCTCTATATTTCAAAAAACAGGTTTAAAATAGAAACAGGGCAACATTTTTTTTCTTCTAAGTTAATCTATTAACAGTGGGAATAAAATTATAGCATGACTTTAGTCAAAAACATTGCCCAGACTTATGGAAAATTTGTCATCAAAAAATCAAAAAAGAAGACTGCCCTCATACGGGGAAACCAGTCTTGAACGTTTACAGAATTCAAAAATATTACAGAGGTCCAGCACAGTAATATAATCTAAAACATGCCCAATTAAGTGGGCCTGCGAAGCAAGAAAACCAAATTAACGAAACTACTCCTCCGGTGGTTCCTCGACAATTCGGCACCATCCTTCGGAAGGTCCAGGATCGCCAGGTGCTATCTCCACATTCACGCCACCACTCCCCTCCTGAAGGCCCAAATGCTGGCCAGATTTTTCTGAGCTCAGACCCGCCAGACGGGTGCATTGTTCCTCCATTTGGGCCTCCTCACGGAAAACCACAGTGATTGAAGCTGTGATTTGTGGGCGGTTTAGAGAGAAATTAAAGGAAAAAAGCGTAGTGTGCGTCGTGGGAGAAGGTGAAGCGGTGGGGAAATGAGGAGCAGGGGAGCCCATACGGTGGCCAGATCCTAGAACCCGACCCCACCCACTTCTAGTGTTTGGATAGCGACCTGCGTAATAATCACTGGACTGGGAAGACGACTTGGTTGAGGGGCTGGAGGGAGCGCGTAGGGGTTGACCTCTAGTGCTCCCCCTGCGGCAACGCATCCTTTGACGCGGGCGAGGCATGGATGCAGTCTCAGTAGTGGGCACAAGACGAGACGGAGAAGCAGGATTCCAAGAAACCGAGGAAGACAGACACAGACCAGACCGAGAGAAATGCAGATATGCACCAAGGTCTAAGCAGCAGTTTAGCTGGCCACTTCTCCTTCTCGTTACAGTGATCAGGCAGTGTAACCCAGCAACCGGAGAGCATCTGCAATTCAAAGGTTGCGGCTCGTATGAAAAACCATAGCGAAACGCCATTTTATCGACCCGACTGAAATGCAATCGAAGAATGCCCGTCATAATTAATCTCTCATTAATGAGAGCCGAAGGCCGGATCATATAGGAGCATGCGGAATTTCTAATAGAAGTGGAGGTCTGATCTTGAACAGTGTTAAAACTTAATGATATTTGATGTGAAAACCTTGGAACTTAAATATCGGCTAATTGAACAGCATTAAAACTTAATGCGATTGATATGAAATCGCCACATCCATGTCCCATCACCTTAAACGCCATCGAATGCACCCACATCCGAGAACAGGGCAACTTTTGATTGAGGACACGTGGCAGAAATTGATTAGAGCGAATCTTTGTTTGGGCCACTCGCGCAGTGGAAATCCGGACCCGAAAAATATTAGGGCGAATTTGATAAGAAATTCGTGTCACAACTCTCCCTCCGTACGCTAGGCCAAATTCGGACCTGAAAAAGATTAGTGCAGAATTCATTTGGTTTTCGCTCACAAAATTGGCCGACGTCAGCAGGCTATTTTGGAACGCAAATTTGGTTTGAATTATGGTTTATCGCCATTTGAAGTCCGGCGGGCTCGACTTAAGAACAATTTTGTTTGATCCCATCTTATAAAATTTGTGTTGGTTTTCTTTGATAATACACATTTATAATAAATCATGGTAATACCACACTAAACATGTGGAAAAGTTATATAAATTATTGAGAACAATCATTTTTATGTAAAAATATCCAAATGTGCTTTTGGGAAATAAGAATTCGAGTATTTGGTTCATATTTTTTTAAAGGAAGGAGTGAAGTTGGAGCCTCAAAAGATGCAAGCTATTACAAAATGACCTATTCCTAAGAAAATCAAGGTTCTTAGAAGATTTTTAGACTTACATGATATTATTGATCATTTTTTAAGAATTATGCATGCATTTCAAGTCCACTCACATATCTCTTGAAGAAAATATCATTTATATGGAATGATGAGGCTACTTTGGCATTCTCTCTTTTAATGGATGCCATGTCTTCTACACCAACATCGGTGCACCTACTTTTGGTAAAACATTCATAGTAGAGTGTGAGGCACTAGGACAAGGAATTTACGTAACATTAACACAATAAGGGATATCATTGGCTTTTAAAAGCAAGGAATTCAAAGAAAATATTTGGTGAAATCTACGTATGAAAAATAAATGGAAGCAATATTACATGAAATAAAAAATGGGGATAGTATATCATTGGGAGGTACTTTAAAGTCAAGATATACCATGATAGCATAAAGTATTTTTTGAAGCTATGATTTTCATTAGAAGATTAACAAAAATGAGGAGGAAAAATGCAAAGTTTTAATTTTGAGATAATCTGCAAAAAGGGTAAGGAAAATTTAGTACATGATGCTCTTTCTAAAATAGAAGAGGCCTCAAATTTATATCCAATTACATTTTCTATTCATAGGTGGCTAGAAGAAGCTTGCCATAATGGAAAAATGACAATAGTACTAAACAAAAACTAAAATTTATAAAGGATGGGATGAACTCTATGGAGAATTGGGAGTGAAAGAGAGATATACTTTGGTGCAAATGTAGAATATTTTTATGCACGCAAGAATATTTGAATAAAAAAATATTAAGGGAGTCCCATGTCTCTCTGATGGTAGGACGCAAGGTTCCTTAAAACATCTCAAAGGATCAAAAAATATATTTTTGGAAGGAATGAAGAAAGATATTAAAAATTTTGTAAGAGAAGGTCAGGTTTTCATAATAAATAAAAGAGAGATAGTAAAATCTCTAGGGTTACTTCAACCATTCCACATACATATTCAAAGACTAGAAGATATATCAATAGACTTTATTACAGGGTTACTGAAATATAAAGGTAAGTATTACATTTTTGTGGTCATTTATATAGACAAATTTTGTAGATTTTTTTGTAGAGCTCAAAGTACATAAACAACAAGCCAAGTGGCAGAAATGTCTGTGAAAGAAATTCATAGTCTTCATGGTTTTCCTAAAGTAATAGTAACAAGAAACTTTTGGAAATAATTATTTAATATGAGTGGAGAAACACTAGCTGCCATGAGTTCTACATATCAAGCACAATCAAATGGTCAAACAAAAATAGTTAACAAATGTTTTTAAGGTTATCTACAATGTTACTCTTTAGAAAAGCAATCTTAATGGATGAAGTGGGTTCCTCAAGGAAGAATGGTAATATGATACTACCTATCACACATCTACTAAAATTTCCCCATTTAAGGCCCTTTATGGATATCCAACTCCTAGTATATCATACTTTTTGCAAGATAAGTCCAAAGTATAGGAAACAGAGTCACATATGGAAAATACTAAAGAAAATTTGAAAATTATTATGGAAAACCTTCAAATGACATGAAACATGATAAAACAACAAGGGGAACAACATTGAAGTGAAAGATAATTTGAGGAGGGTAATTGGGTATTTTTAGATTATAGCATTATAAGCAATCTTCATTCAAGAAAAAGAAGAATAAAGAATTAGCTCAAAAATGTTATGGCCCTAAATAATTATTCATAGGATTGCACAAGTGGTATAGAAGTTATATTTTCCTTCTTCTTGAATTCATAAGGTTTTTCATGTATCTTGCCTAAAAAAGGTTTTGGGAAAAAATATGCAAATGTAAATAGAACTTCCAAAATTAGATGAAGAATGAAAGTTGATTCTTGAACCACAAAAAGTTATAGATAAAAATTTTGTATCTCTTTGACATATAACCATTATGAAGTACCTAATCAAGTGGAAGAATATTCCTCTAGAAGAAGGTACATGGTAAAATGATCAATTTGTGATGAAATACCCACGGCTAAAGGGTTTGTTTGAAGTTTTGACAAAGGTTTTGTTATATGTTTTATATAACGCACGGCGGAATAGTTTTATTGTTTGTTAAGGTCCCACACAGTGATCAAATTTGAAGGGCGGGTCCGAATTTCAATTAGAAGGGCATATATCTATGTCGCCCTTCCATAATGAAAAGCTTTAAAAAAAACTTTTCAATTGACCACAATAAATTATTTTTACATTTCATTTTCAGAAAGACAAAACCATCAATATTTATATTAATAAAAGACTGTTACATATACAACAATGAATAAGGCTCCATCTTTCATTGCTTAAATATCTCATTGGCAATGTCAACATAAGTCTTGAAGACACTATTATAAGAGTTTGGATACATACCACCGGGATATAGGAGATTCTTATGTGTCAGTTTGTGTAATGCAATTTTGACTTTGTCTCACAAGGAGCAGCAGCATGGAGGTCTGGATTTTTCTTATAGAACTTTTTATTATTATTTGAAACGTTGTTTATAGATATGAATACAACAATGAAATTATGAGCATGGTGGACAATTATTCAAGCTCATGATGCCAAACCATGATGATGTAAGTTTTGAATTTAACATTTTTACATGTTAAAGACAAATAGTCAAAATCACTGACAACTTAGTATGCCATAATTAATAATCATTCCCTGTTCACTTTTGTTAATAGGTTTATGTCACATGATGATCTCTCTTCTCTGGCATTTACTTGTATTGAAGATCACTATTCTAGGAATAAGGAGTTATTTTCTCCAAAAATAATCCTAGCCAAACATTGACAATGCATCAAGGATATCTTTCTATGCTTCATAAGCACATTTGTTCTACTTCTAAATCATGTCTTGGAAGTGGTTGTTGTGCTGGAAATTATTCACCGGTTGGTTTCATACCAAAGTCTTTTTCACATTTTCAGCATCCAATACATGAAAAAGATAATGGTTTAAAACAACATAAATATTTGAAATTTTGCAAGAATTGTCTGGCACACTTTGAATATGAATTTTGAAGTCAAGTGCATGATGTTGTATATGATCAAGTGTCATTTTGAATACCAAATGTTTCACAAGAAACTTCTCAACATGCTACCCTGCAGTAAGGATTAAATCACAATATTGCATCAACTATTTCCATAATAAAAGTGCACCTCGGCCATAAGACTAAACAACTACAAATGTTGTAGATCTAACAAGACCACACAATCAAATGTATTCCACAAGGCCAATGCTGTATGAAAAATGAAAAGGAGTTTGCAACCAAAAATACCTTAGGCAACTAATTCAATTAGATACACCAAACCATCAGCAAAAAGGAAAACCAGCCTACTCAAAAGGCAAGCGTTTACCTCCTTTGACAAAATTTTGAGTTCGAAACAAGGGCCTTTATTGTCTTGTCAATGCCCCTAGTAATTTGAATGGGGTTTGCACCTGCTGCAACAACCTAAACAAAAAGGTTTCATTTCAAATTATTTTCCACAAATTTAAGATACAACCATTGTCAGTTTTGTATTTCCTAACAAGCTCATAAATTTTGAAAAAAGAACCAAAAATTTTTAATACCTGATAGCAATTTTTTCACTCAAAAACTATCTTAGACTCAATAAGCCCAACCCAAAACTAAAAAACCAAACACCATAAGACCCTACAAAAATGAATAGATGATCTTAATCCAGTACTATCGACAAAAAGTTACCTTTACACCCTCACTTATTAAACCATGTGCTGTTGAATTTTAACTTCAACTGCTGCAGCAGAAGGACGGATGCAGCAGCAACATTTTTTTTTGGAGGTTGCTTGCACGCCATCCAAAAATTTAATTCAGCATTTAAAATTCCTGCAAGTTTTTTTTGTAGACGGTCGCAGCCATATTTCTGTACAGGATTGTATTTAAACACAACAACCAACATTAACGCAATTCACCAACCAGAAATTAAACAAACAGAAATTTACCCGACAGTTTTGTAAATTCAAAAGGAGGACACGTGGAGCATTAATATTGGATCACATGAAATTGAAGGGAATCTGAAAACCTGAAAACCAGACCCGAATTTTTTATAGGGCACATTGGATTGAGAATTCGAGTTAAAATTAGGCAGACGTCAACATCCCATTTTGGAATGCGAATTTGGTTTGAAATTCAATCTATTCAGACTTTTGAAGTCCGACGGAAAGGGTTCTTTAATGTTTTGATAGTTTAATATATAAATATGTTTTAAACATATGTTATATATATATCATATGCGAAATGAAAGGTGGGCCATAGAATTTAGTTTTAATTTTATTTTTTTAAAAAGAGGGTTTATTATAATATGTTTTATATGTTACAACATATAAAAATAAAAAGGAAAAAAAAGCTTGGTAGTTTTTTTTATAGACAGTACGTAAATTTTTTATTACACAGCAGTGTGTAAAAAGTGAAAGACTGAGTGTAACTTTTTAAGTGTGTATGCACAGCAGTGCGAAAGGGAAAAACACAGCAGAGTGTTTTAGAGACGGAGTATGTTTGTTTTGAACAGACAGTGAGTTGGTTTTATGCACTGCGTTTTGTAGCAGTCATAATTTTGTAATCCCTCTCAGTGAGGAAGAAGTGTAATAGTTTTTTTTTGAGTTATTGAAGGGAATAGAAGTTTATTTTCAAAGTATTGAAACTCTGTCTCCTATCAAAGAAATTTTTATTTTCTCTGTGTTAGAGGAAGGGAGATTTATTCTCCATTCATTGTTCTGGAATTTTTCAATATTCCAACATGTGCAAGAACAACAGATGTTGTGGTTCCATCCCCAACTAAATCATTTGTCTTTTCCGCAACTTGCCTTACCAACTTGGCCCCAATATTTTCAACTGGGTCCTCTAATTCAACCAATAAAAAGGCCAAAACCATAACATTGAGATACATTTCATTACACTGTCAATAACAATAAAATTTGACTCAGCCATAACCCTTTCCTTTTATTGTTGTGAAAAGCTTTATGCATTACTCTAATGTGGCTAGTCCATAGGCCAAGGAGACCACTGGGTAACAAATATGTTTCCTTTCACCTTTGAGTTTTCAAATTATACCTACCAAATCTAAGACATTTAAGAGGGGGAACTAATACAACGTTAAAAAGAAAACCAGAGCACACATCTACAAATTACCTCCTTAGCTATTGTCACACCATCATTAACTATTTTCGGAGAACCATGCTTTCTCTCCAAGACAACATTTTTCCCTTCGCCCCAAGGGTGACTCCAACAAGATCAACAAGTTTGTTCACACCGCCTGCAAGACAAATTGACAATGCTTTTAGTAAGTGTGAAATTGAATGCCAGACCATATGCCAAAACAACCCTCCATGAAAAATTAAAATAACACATTAAAATCGAATATAAGTGGACAAGGAAAGATCCACCGCAGTGAAGTTTCACATGCAAGTGACCTTCCTTTAAACATAATTTTTTCTCTGACCTGCAATTTTTTTGTCACTAAGCCATCCTTGTTGAAGTACAAATCCTTTTCCATAGCTCTTGTATTAACTACCTTCTCTCTGTCGCGTAATCTCAGAGTCCCTCTTCTGCTTGAGCGATTAAAGGAAATGGGTGAAAAAGCTGAAAGAGAAGACAATTGTCTGCCATAATTATCAAACATTGCACCCAACTTCTTCCCCTTTCCATTGTTACCCAATGAGGTAGATGTGGTAATTGTTGTCATACTGCCCAAAGCAGAGGCCATCTTCTCTTATGCTGAATATAGAATTACAAGATCTTCATATTAGTATGAACCTTAAAAAACATGACTCCCATTGCTAAAAACCACTTTTAAGTTGTAACATGCAAACTAAACAACTATCGCAACTTTTGGCAACTTCTGGAGCATTAAGAGAGAAACAAACAAAGATAAATACAACCACAATCCTCATTTTAATGAGACCGGACTATATATTTGCATTAAGATAATAGAAAGAAATCACGACTATATTAAGGCCAGCACAAAACAATCTTTAACCAGTGTCTCTCGCGGCCTTGAGGTTGCCATGCTAGAGGTTGCATATTTTTAATTTAAATTCTTGACCTCTCGTGCCCATCTATGAATGCATCCAATGGGATATCTACATCAAATGCTCCTTTATATCCCCAAAAACAAATTCCCTACTACAAGAGCACCAGTATTGATGGATCACCCCATACCATCCCACCCACTAGAAACGGTGAAAAAGGAAACCCGAGAAAACTTCTGAAATATCTCAAGATGACTATATGGGTGGTTCTTATGAATCAACCAACCATTCAGAGCATGCTCATCAATCCAAACCATGAGTATTATGTGAAGATATTCAAGTAGGCACTAAATCATATTTCTAAAGCTATGTTAGAGAAACCCTAAACTCTCACTGAAAAAATAAAAATATACTCAGCAACAAATATGATCACACTCTGGGTAGCCCTGGAGGCTATTTGAGGGTGATGAGTCCAATAGGTCTCAATGAACTGTTTCCCTCGTTGGGGAATACTATTGCAGTGGAAATTTATACTATTTTGGATGTTGAATTCCATGATCCTAATCGAAACCAGTACCTTCAGCTCCAGTACCTGTTCACAAAAGAGGGTGCCATAGTCATTCATGCATGCAGAGAGGGTGAATTGCAGGCATTGCAACAGGAGGTGTTGTTGTTGTTGCATTGGCCACTAGATTGTTTGTCTGGTTCTGTTACAAGCGCAGAGTATTGAAAAGGATAGACAAATTTAGTTCAGATATTGTGAAATTGCCTCGGAAATTCACCTACAAAGAGCTCAACAATGCTACGAAAGACTTTTTTTGAATGTGATTGATAATCGATAATTGCAAGCAAGGGTAATCCCCTTGTGAAACCCAAATTTCTGAGCATTTTCTAAAACCTGATGACAGAGTCATTGTAATGAACAAGCGCCTAGGTCCATATTACGTCCAAATATACCAAGCACCAAGATCTATAAAAAAATCCACAGTATCTGCGAACTAAGAAGAAGAGGCAGAAAATGTATTCTGCTTACCTGTTCGAATAGTGGTTGGGGTTTACGTCACGGCAAAAATTTGACAGAGCCCATGTAGCATTTCTTATCATTGAAATTCTGGCAGTATCATTCAACTGGGCAAGCACCTGCCTCAGAGCTCCATGACTGAGGGAAAGATCCCTAAATGTTGCAAAGTCTCCAGCAATATTTCCCAAAGCCCAGACATCCTTACACGAACACCAGTTGAACTCAAAGTTGGGTACTAGTTTTTTAAATCAAATTCCAAAATTACAGACATATAAATATAGTTGGGAAGAATTGGCATGCTCAAACAATGAGGTGATGCAGAAATGACATGAGGGAGAAAATATCAAAAAAGCCCCAAATCTGGAGAACTAAAGCTCATCACCAACCTGAGATTGACAACTTTACATGATGTAACCTATGAAATCGTAAATGGAGAAATCATAGTAACAATAAAGTAACCTATGTAACAATAAATTTGGATTCATCCTGGGAGTGGTAATGGGATAAATCATAGTGAACAACAGGAAACATGCAGAGTTGCTTACAATCAAATAGATGAAAAAACACATACAAAAAACCTAGATAATAATCATGAACAAGCTTAATATTGAATTATGAACTGTAAAGGAACTTACAAATGTGACATTACGAACCTGGTCAAGCGCACAAGCAAAAATATCCTGGACATGACCCTAGTTGACAAGTTGTATTGCTCATGATGCAAGAGGATTTGTACCTGCACTGCCAAGTCAATCAAAATCCATCATTATCTATACAATAAATAAAAGTAATTGATGTAGTATTTTTTACTCTAAGATGCATTCTTATGATAATGTTAGAACATATGTTGAAAATGTTAAAACATACCTGAATAAGCTCCTCTTCATTTCAAGAACAATTTATTGGAGTCGCATGAACTTGGAACAAGCCTCCCACGATCTGAAAGAGTAGCAACTAAGTCAAAAATGACTTTTTTGTTGCTACGCTGGATCGAGGGAGGTTTGCTCCAAGATTAAATCGCTCCAATAAATTATTCTCTACTAAACAGGGCCAACCACATGAAGGTGGAAGCTCTTATGGCCCCTCCCCCCCCCCTCACATCACTCTCAATTCCCCAATACCCAATCTATATTTCATTTTTTACTTTCATGAGCATAAAAAAAAATATTCAATAACTAATAAAAAAGCAATTCAACAAAAAGTACGCAAGGAAACATTGCAATTAATGCTTGACATAAAAATAGTATGATAAATGAGTTTTTTATATAACGCAAAAAACGTTCAAGTATGGTAACGTTTGTCTTATAATAATACAATATTTTACATTATCGAATTTTCTTTTTCTTCTTCCTATTTTTAAAGCTCCTAATTACATCATCAATATCATCATGCTCTGCTCCTGTTTCGTGCCTTTTGACCTGCACTGCTGACCTAGTTGTGTAGTCACGATGTCTGGTCTCATCCAGTGACGGGGCATCGCCTACAAAAACAGATAATATTAAATTTTAATTGTCAGTTTTTAAATATCATTGAACTAGTTCGGTAATATTAATAAAAAAAAATTCAATGAGATTATTTACCTGGTGCACCAGTTGTCGCCGTTGGGACTGTTGCCCTATCTTCCTCTCTGGTGGTAAGATCCTCAAGGGAAACATTCTCTATCATTTAAACAAAAAACGTTATAAGGACAACCATCAAGGTATAATTAGAAAAAATTATAAGTGGAAATTAATTACCATCACGGCCCTCACTGATAGTAGCATTGTCGGCCTAGTCCCCACTACAATGATCAGGTTGCACGTGAGGAACATCTACATCTGGCTCTAAAACTGGGTTATTTTCCTCGTCAGTAGTGCTACTCCCCTGATTTAAAAAAAGTTGTTAGACATTAAATTTATGGACGAAAACAAACATATTGAAAGGTTAATGTTTTACCTTATCGGGCATTCTGGATCTTGGGACCTGCCCCAAGCTTCCACGACGTTCAACTACGGCTTGATAGCCGAAATGGAAAGCGATATTTTTATCTTCCTCTGTAGTTTCTATTCCGAATTCATCACCCTACATTACATATGATTGTGTATTTTTAATCATATTTGATAGGATTACAAAAGCGTTGGAAGGCGATACAATTAATTATAAGATGTTTAGCTACTTAATTACAATTCTTGCGACTAATTTCAAGTAGCCGCCCTGGCCTAGCTTGTGATGGCCCTTTTTTTCAATCCTAGCTTTGGTTGCCTTTGAGGTGTCAGGCAACCTAGCATCAAAATATTAAAGTCAGATATGACGTAGCACACTTTTATTTTAGACAGAGAGAAAATTAAAGCTATTGAATTAAAGTTGTAATTTACCTTGCGGGTCCAGTTGGCATTTTTCCTTCTTTCGGGTCGAGTTGGCATTTTTCCTTCTTTCTTTGCCCTTTTCTCTTTTTCATCATGGATGAGTGCTCTCCACTCACTCTATGGAATTCTGAGAGGACGCTCGTATCTAGGGTTAAATTGCAATTGTGTCCTATAGGTGTCCCTGGTATATTTCAAATACTTGCTGGCTACCCGAGCCACCGCTGTTCTGTCAAATGTGCCGACCCCAAAAAGGGCTTCTAGATAATCTAGAAGTTCTTTTTTCATGTTGGAATTCTAGGAATTCCACCCTGTGCATATGGTTGGGCCGAAAATTACCAATTCATGGCTCTCCAAAAACCTGTAGAACTCATTGTTTCCTACACAGAAAAAAATAAGAAGATATTATCATTAATTTAAAAATAAAAATCATGATAAATATGTTTTAGATAAAGTACATGAAATAGTTAAAATATTAAAATTTACCAGGGAGTTGTACGTGCTTTATAGGGACACCTTCATCGTTCACCAACAATGTGCCATTAATGGTCCCTATGGAGCTGACACATGTAGCTCCAGGAAACACAATAATGTAGTTGGCCATATCAGCCTCATCATTGCCAACACGTTCAGCGGTTGGATGGGTGTCTTCTTGGGCACGGTGTGTTTCTTGGCTGGCACCTAAAGGAGTAGAAGGTGTACGAGAGGGTTGCTGGGTAATCTCTTGCCCCTGTGTCACACTACCACCAACACCGGGTTCAGAAAGTGCCAGAAAATGCTACATACAAAAGAATTTTTTGTTAGTTTAGTCAATGTAAAAATTAAAAATCAAACTATCACAATTCATCTCATGCAGAAAAAAAAAAATTCCTTTTGACTTTTTATTATTACTTGATATGTTTCTAGCTGGCTCATAATTTTTTTTATCCTCTCTTCTGTTTCAGGTGTTTGAGGTGCGTCTATCAAAGTATTAAATTCTGACCTTGCATCTCGTGCCTTTTTTCGCAACAAGAACACTGGAGATAGGGATGAATAAAGCTCTTCCTCAAAGAGGGAATCATCAGGCGTACCATGGCTAGGTGTCTGCATATTTGAACAAAATTAATATTATTTCAATTATGTAAATAACTAAAATACCTGAAGATAGAGCAATGATGGCACTTTACATGCTCTTCCGCTGGCCTCTTTTCGCGATCATCCCGTCTCGGGGTTGTTCCTGTACTGCCCTGATCAGTCTGCCACATTGCAATAAAATTATAAATGTAAAAACTTGAAAACAATATCTAACTTGAAAACACAAAATGAAAACTGAAATAATTTCTAATAATACACCGGAAGACAGAGTTAGAGTTTCAAATATGCCTTGCATTGAATTCAGTCCTGGAAACATGTCATTGCACATTAAGGCACCCAAATAAGAGACGAGTTGACAATGAAGACCTTATTGAATATATTGTTGGAGAAAATTCTAGTAAACTTGTTGTGAAGACCTTGAGGATATTTTTGGAGCAACATTGTTGAAGCTGATGGTATAGCATTGTTGGAGACGATCTTGAAGGGCCTTGAAGTAAAGCTTTTGGAGCAACTATTGAAAAATCCTTAGAGCATTTAAGTAAGGCACTTTCTATCTTCCATCACCTTTTTCCTTTCAATATCCTTTAAACGATTTTTTTGATATTTAATGTTTGAAATCACGTTATAATTCCTTTATTATATGTGTTTGGGGACTTTCCCTTTGAAATTACCCAAAAATACCCTGGCAATTTTATCTTCGGGATGCATGTCTGACCCTATTGTTCAATATTTTGATTGATAGTAGTAAACATAGAGAGTTATGGGGCTCTTGACTTGGTTTGGTTGGGCCATTAGATCCCTAACATCTACTAGGGAGAACCCCCTTGAGTTGGAGGAGAGCTAGCCCGAGGTGAAAAGAGGTTGGTGAGGTGACAATGGGGCTATTGAATTACACATGGTATCACACTTTAGCTTTAGGACTTTATCTTGAGAAGTGCGAGATTTTTCTATATCAATTCTCAAATTGTTTACAACACTATTGTTAAGGACTAATAAGAAGTGATGTTGAGGGGTTTTTGGGTATAAGAAACAATACCATTTAAAAACTAGGGTTCTCATTCCTTGGAATTCCTTCACCTGGGCTTAGGGGCACAGTAGAATAATTTCACACTAAACCATGCAAACTTAAAAGTAACTTAACAGATCCATAAAGTAATAATAAACATAATTCCTAATTTCTTATTTTATGATATCATGCAAATTATTCAAACATGAAGCAATGAAGACATGCAATGTCTGAATTTCAAGATTGATGAACCAATACAAGAAGTTAGAAACTACAACTTTGATTCAATACTCTGTGTCCTAACTCCAAGAAGGAATCTAGTTTGTAGTACATAACATGCATCGTGTATTATCAATTCTTAATTGACAACAACTAAAGGTCATATACCTCATAAATTCCTTCCCATTTTGTGTTTTTATGTTATATTCCTTATAAAAGTGTCAAATTTCTCTTAAAGTAAGCAACCACTGAATAAAATAAAAAATAGTTGAGATATGATTGAGAAATGGTCATTTATTTCTTGAAAGGATCTTCACAATTTCTTTGGTTGTTTTTCATCTCAAGAAACAAGAAATGACCTAAGAAACTATCGTGATGTAATATAAGAAACAACACGGCGCAATGGCCATTTTCAAAGCCAAATGATGTCCATTGAGGACATGGCCTTTATTTGGTTCCTGTTTCATATGAGTTTTGGGTAGAAATGGAACTTTGTTGTACCATTTCCAGTAGTAAAAAGGGAAAACCTTCTTTTTCCATGGGAAATAATTTACCTTTCCTTTTTCAAGATAATCTAAATCACAAAAAATATTAACTATACTGCACACATTCTTGGATAATGTGAAAGTGGAAAAGGGATACCCTACACAAGTGATGCACACATGTACATTTGAACACTAATAGATTTTTGTAGTTGAAATGCAATGCTTGTTTTAATTTAAATGTAGGGTTTTTAAAGCAGGGAGAAATAATGGATGCCAAATTAATAAGCATTTATTTGGGAAAAATTTAAATATTGTATTGGGTGATGAAGATAATAGAGGGTATTGAATCTTGATTCTTGACATCTAGATCGAACCCTACAGCCTAACAAAATCCAATGGAATTGACCAAAACAACCCAAATAGAGTCAACCCTACTAAGGGGGAAGGGCCTGTAGTAAGAACTTACCATTTTGTAAGAGTTGAGGGCGAATGATGTTCTACAAGAGCTGAGGATGAACGCTGAGAGCGAATGCAGGGCGAATGCTGTTCTGCAAGAGCTAAGGGCGAACGCTGAGGGCGAATGCAGGGAAAATGTTGTTCTGCAAGAGCTCAGGGTGAATGTTGAGGGTGAATGCTGTTCTGCAAGAGCTCAGGGTGAATGTTGAGGGTGAATGTTGTTCTGCAAGAGCTCAGGGCAAATGCTGAGGGCGAATGTTGTTCTGCAAGAGCTAAGGGCGAATGATGTTCTGCAAGAGCTGAGGGCGAATGATGAGGGCAAATGTTGTTCTGCAAGAGCTGAGGGCGAATGCTGTTCTACAAGAGCTTAGGGCGAACGCTGAGGGAGAATGCAGGGAGAATGTTGTTCTGAAAGAGCTCAGGGTGAATGCTGAGGGCGAATGTTATTCTGCAAGAGCTCAGGGCGAATGCTGAGGGCGAATGGTGTTCTGCAAGAGCTCAGGGCGAATGTTGAGGGCAAATGATGTTCTGCAAGAGCTGAGGGCGAATGCTGTTCTGCAAGAGCTGAGGGCGAATGCTAAGGGAAAATGTTGTTCTGAAAGAGCCAAGGGCGAATGCTAAGGGCGAATGTTGTTCTGCAAGAGCGGAGGGCAAATGCGCGCGTGATATCAGACGTTAATGTAGCTATTGCGACGAATATAAGTTTCGTATTTTTAATAAAATAATTTTTATGTAGCGCGCATATAAGTTTCGTATTTTTTATGTAGCGTGCATATAAGTTTCGTTATACCGACGATGGAAAAAGCGTCGCTATTGTGACAGATGCCTCCAAAAGTCGTAATTGTGACACTTAGACATTGTGTCGCACTTGCAACGTTTGGAGGCAGCCGTCGCAATAGCGACGCTTTGGGGCATAGTGTCGCAATTGTGATGTCTTCCTCCAAATGTCGCAATTGTGACACTTTGTCTAAGTGTCGGTATTATGACATTTTTCTATAAACGTCGGTATAGCAACGGTTTCGGGTGGGATTGAAAAAATTTGGGGAAATTTCCGAAATTTGTTCAAAAGCGTCGGAACCAGGTGTTGGAATTTCCCCCAAATGTACTAGTGACTTTGTGAGATATATGGTTGAGGCTAAAAGGGTGTTGCTGGTAAAGGTGGACACCTTGAAGAATGTTTCAGATGCATTGATGAAGTCTATAAGCACTCGGAAGTTCTCTTGGTGTATAGAAACAATGGGTGTTGCAAAGCTGGGCTAATGACTCAGCTCTATTGTGGCCCCCTGTGGAAAGAAAACAACAAGTGGGATAATGTTGGGTATGTGTTATATTCTTTCCGCGACTAGTCACGCGTAGGGGGGGCGATAGATTACCCTATACGTTGTTCCGGGCATAGCAGGGGATGGCAGCGCCCTGGGAAAAAAAAAATTGGTCCTTATTTTCTGGTGGGCAGACCCACCCATGGTTTTGTGCATGGGTTTGCACATGATTTAGGGCATGATGGTTTTTGGCCCCTAGTATTTTGTAGATCTGGTCAACGGAACTATGGTTATGTTCTAATCCAGGGTTTTTGGATTGGGTTTATGTATGCTTCGTCATGTATATATATATGTTGTAACACTACAAGGAATATAATGAAAAATCAAGCCGGTCGTCTCGATTTGGAATCCAGGGGAAAATCTTTGTGTATATCTGTTTTATGTTTTATGCTCTCGCTATTGTTTATTTTATGTTTTTAAGATTCGTTTGCAGATAATTTCTGTACAGTGTTAAAACCTACAATAGTGTTGATATTCTCCCTTTGGGCTCTTTTTTCCTACAAAAGTGGAGCCACCCAAAGGGAAAACCCATTTCCCCACCTTAAGTGGATCCATGCTCCCCCCTCCTTTTCTATAAAATGGACAATCTCCGATAGCTCTACTAGTTAGAATAGAGATAGAAGAACAACATAGAGATATTTGTTGCTATAGGTATCAAGTGAGATTTGAGACCTTTCTTCCTCTACATCAAGGTGAAAGAGTAATTTAGAGACGTGGCTGTATCAGTACTTGTTGAAGGAGAGTTGTGACATCAAGGCACAGGTTGTAACTCCCCCTCTCTATTTTAATATAATAAATTTGATTTGTGTTTTCCATTCCTCTCTTTAATGTGTTATTGGATTCTTAGTTCTCCTTGATCAACTAGGTGGGTTATATATGCAAGATATATTTCTATGATTTCACGTTTGTTTTTTTTTTACCCTTTCTGCAGATAATCAAATGCTGGTAACAGCGAAGAATTAATCACGTAATGCGAGGGATCAAAGGATTCGAACAAGAAATAGCATCAGATTGAGGTACGTGACCTACTCATGATTTTCATGCATTTACAATATAGGAAAGTAGGTTTCTAATTGTTCACTGTTGTTACTAGACCCACCCGGGGGCTAGAGGGATCATCTCTATCTGCAGAGAGGATTTTCCTACATAACAAATTGGTGACTCCACTTGGAGTGATAGCCTTTTAGTCTCTTTTTTTTTCTCCTATTTTGTATTTTATTTTCATCGAGTGTCCATCTCCTTGTCTCTGTAGATCTTGTAATTTCTTACAGACTTTTATCTCTCTGCTGAAGTAATAAGCCTGGTGTCAGTTTAGGAAACCCTTTTACTTTTCAGTCCTCTCCTCTATCGGTGCTTGTATTTCTTTGACAATCGTGTTGATCGATGCTAAGTGATTTTTACACAGTCGTGCCTTTGCCCTTCCATTGCAGATTGCGGACTAACAGTCGCGTCGATTCCCGTGTGTGGATTTTTAGGGGTTTCCTTCATTTGTTCAGCCAGTGGATCTTATTATTCTTGGTGTTATTTCTTGTTTGGGTATATCTTGTTATTATTTGTTCAATGATATTTATGGTTCAAGTTGTTTTCCTTTGGTTGTCTCTTCTACAAAGCTGCAACATCCTTTTCTTCCTAGGGTTTCTAGGTGTCCTCGGGGCCACCCAAGTGGTTGCTTACTTTGTTGACTTCCAAAAATTTCATTGAATCAAGTTTTGTCAGACTTTTCAAGTTTTGTGTTTGATTGAGTTTTGTCTTTCGGTCGGTTCTCACGGATAGCATTTTTAAAGTGTCAACTCTAAATGCATTTTTAATTTCTATTTTCCGGCAAGCATATATTACAATTTCTTGTCCTACGACTGGAGTTTTTTTTTCTTTGAGTGATTGATCAGTGTGTGAATGAAGACTGCTTTGTTTTGAAGAAAATAGTTTATGCCTCTCTTTGATTTTTCGAAATATTTTCTTATTAAATACATTTTTGAGAGATTTCATTAGTGCTCGAAGAATTGTTGAGTGACTTGCATTCTACATTTCTCATTGAGCTTATAAGAAAAACACAAAATTATTTTTGTTTCATTTTTCTTTAGAAAATGAGAATTTCATTTCGATTCGCTTCTTAGTGCAGTTAGTGAAAAGAGAAAAATTGTGAATCTTTTTGTTTCTCTTTAAAATTCCGCACTTGAAGAGAAACGTGAACAACATTTTATGCATTTTTTTTGTTTCTTCATTGATTGTGTGAGTTTCATGACCCCTCATTAGCATAGTATTCTTCAAAATGAATGGTTATTTTCTCATTTAGTCCCATCTTAGGGATTCGGGTGACATCGGTATGGCTTTGAAACCGAGACATAATTAAATATCAACCTTAAAATTTATTCAATCAACCTAAGGAGAATTTGGGACATAACGAATATTAGTTATAATTCTAGGCTAGAGACGTGTTCCGGTGTCGTTAAGCATACAAGCTGTCACTAATGTTAGAAAATTATATATTATAGAGCAATGGTACAAATAAAATATGTGGAAAACACAAGCACACAAAACACATAAAACCAGAGAGACACAGATATACATGGTTCACCCAGTTTGGGCTACGCCCACCCCGAACAGCCAGTCCTTCCTTCCTATTATCCAGAAAAATGAAGAGACACAACCTACAACAAATCCATTGTAATATCCTCTGTTCTCTCTCACAGTCTCCCTATCTTTTTCTCATTTTGAGAATACACGTACAATTACACAGCCGCAATACAATACCCTCATACAAGCGAGGGGTTGCCTTCTAGGGTAAAAACCCTAAACTAAACATAAATTCTACCATCAGATCATCTGCCTAATGAATGGCCTAGATTGACTAGAAATTAATATACTTTTACAAGGAAATTTTACATCTATTTTTAGCTTCGGGGGCGCTGCCCTCGAAACCCCCTGCCAGGGGGGGGGGCTCCATAAACTCGCAACTGCCCCACCTGGACCCCCCAGGCAACGTTTAATTACGGGAGGAATTTTTTACCCCATTAAGGTACAGGGGTCCAATGCTATGATACAAAATAGAGAAGATAATCAGGCTCCACACCCAACAACTAACAGTCTACGTTACAACCCGGGGGTGATATCCCGTCCCACGTATGGAAGTATATTGATTTATGAAAGTATATTTTGGGACACTCTCATTGAATGGTTACACATCATACATCACTACTATGGATTTGGACTCATCGAGTATATTTTGGGAGACACCATTAGGCTACAAACCTGCCATAGGTAACTGAGTCGGCCGCCTTGTAGACGCGATACACCGAACATAGCATTCGGGGAGATTGGATGTCGTGCGTTAAGTCATTGGTAATTTCTCTTTCATTTTATCACAAAGGTGTATATTGCAATTCACGGCTACCTAGTAATCCTTTCTTCCTAGTTTACCCCTTTTTTTATTTATTTCATTTTATTTTTTAAATTTCTCATGATCACATGGCCTACCTGCCAGAACATTTCAGGGCCTCATTATGAGTAAATCCATATAAATATATTGTTTAAAGCCTTGAATTAATAATATTTCTCGTATTTTTATTTTAAATATAAGATCATCATGGCTGAACCACCAAGTTCAGTTTCCTCTGCATCACCCTCTTCCGAAGAGACATAGTCACCTGTCTCTTCTCATTCTCCACCTTCGACTGAGGCTCAAACTGATGAGTTTGCTCTCGTTCTGATTATTCAACCTCTCACCTCTCGATCTCCTCCTAATGTTCCAGTAGGCTATGTTCTCTACCCTCCGAATCCATTATTTGACCCCATTGAAATCTCTTCTCAATGGCCTTGTAGTCCATTCAACACATCTGGTATGTCGTTTGTGAATTCACCACGTCCATATCAAAGCGCTACCAATCAGTTATTCCTGATGGCTTCTGAAGGAGAAGTTTCATCCCCCTTGGAGGTTTCAAGAACCATCAGTGGTGTAGATGAGACTATATATGAGGGACCTCAATTCTCGCCTGAGGGTTTCCCTTATGTGACGACCTCTCAGACTTTCTCCCAGCCATATGTTCCATAGAATTACACCTCATTAGGGAAAATGATCTCGAATATGTCAAGTGGTACACCTTTGTATTACAATAATATTTGGTAGAATGCTGGTGTATCTTCCCTTGGTCTGAGTGTTTCCAACGTAATTGTTTCCATGCCTGCTTGAACTATAGTCACACCTACTTCCGCAACACCAACTGTTTGCATAGGTCTTTCCATTAGGGGAATATTGAGGTCTAAAATGGGCCTCCTAAAAAAAATGTACAACCAAAATAAACTTTATAATAACCAATAGGATTCAAGATGATGGTGTAAACCATTGGGGATGATTCACCATTTTTAAAGTAAAAGGGTACAAATATTAAAAAATAATAAAATAATAAAACTACTTTTTCAACTCATATTTTCAACTTATTTTTCAAAGTTTTTACTAAAATTTCGAGGAGTAATCATTGGATGAAAAAATTAATTCATCATCCAAGAGTACCCATGTTGCATACTTTTTAGGGACCCTGCTACACAAAAAATAAGAAATACATGAAACAACGTGATTGCAATCACGTTTTTCATGTATTTCTCATTTTTCGTGTAGCAGGATCAATCAAAATTATGCAAAATGGGTACTCCTTAGATGAGGAATTAAATTTTTCATCCAACGAGTACTCTTGCTCGAAATTTGAGTAAAAACGTTTGGAGATAAGTTGAAAATATGAGTTGAAAAAGTAGTTTTTTCTTTTTTTCCCTCTATAATTTGATGATGTAATCAAATCTTATTTTATTATTTCCACTATTATTTTATAATTTCCTTAGGAGGCCCATTTAAGACCTCAAAATTCCCCTAATGAGTGCCTCCTATCAGTACTCCTGTTTTGAATCCCCCAACCTCAGTTTCTATAGGAGGTCCTACCCTGTCGAATGTTTCCCAACCTTTCGTTGGACCATCTATGAGTGGAACTCAAGCTTACATTCTGGGTTCCTCCCAAACTACTAGAAACATTCCTATGCATGTTGAATTGTCTGGTCTAATAGGGTTCGAATATAAACAATATAAGAAATTTTTGCAAAGTCTCAACCAGCAACATTATCTCTTGTATGGTTCCCAACAGTTTCAAACTTAGCCGGTAAATCCACATGTATTTCAAGGGAAACCTTGCATTCAGCCAGGGGGTTACGTCTTTGAATAGGGTCCTACCTATATTCAAAATTGACATTATGGGCCACAAGGACAACATTATGTACAACAGGTGATGCCTTACGTACATCCTAATCAACCCTTCACCCATCAAGGTCAGTTTTCCTATTTTCAGCAGGGGCAACCTTCTAGTCAGCCTGGTCAACCCCAATTTCATCAGGGTCAACCTTTCCTCTAGCAAGGACAACCCTCTGTTCAATCCAATCAAGTCTTTGTTCATCCAGGTCCTTAGGTACAACCTAGTCGTCAGGTACAACCTTGTCCTCAGTTACAACCTACCATCAAGTACATCCTCGTCCTCAGGTACAACCTGGCCAACCTCATCAACCTCAAGGTACAATCCATAAACCCTAGGGAAATCTCTACCAAACCTTCCAGTAGCTGAAAAATCCGTATGCTACGAACTATGGTCAGTCTGGACCTCAATGGTCTGCTATAGGTCAGAATCCATTTTTGGGTCAGCAACGAGGATATGGTTAGAATCCATAAGGTTTCAATCCTTATGGGTAGTATCAATAATGGAATAACCCTTTGGGATAGAACCCTTGGGGGCAGAAATTCTCCCAACCTGGTTGGAAACCACAAATGGGAATGTATCAAAGACCGAACATCATGCCTTTCAATCCACAATTTCCATTTCTCGCAACGTTGTAACTTTAGGATGTGTCAAGATTCACCAATGATCCAATTATTCATAATTCGTATTGATTCCTAGTTCCAACCAAAATTACAAGCGATTACCCCAAGTTTGAAGGAAAATATGGGGAAAACCCCTAGGAACATGTTATGACGTACCATATTTGATGCTCCTCCAATTCCTGGGTTGATGATTCTGTCTGTTTATGTCTTTTTAAAAATAATGTTGCCTGGTGTAGCTGCAAAGTGGCACATTGAACTTTTGGGAGGAAATTTTCAGGATTTCAATTCTTTATCCATGGCCTTCCTTATGAATTTTCAGTTTCCTGTTCATTATGAAATAGGAACCCGCCTCCTTACACCCTTGAAGAAAGATACTGCTACGCACAGCTCTGGTCATATTCATGAATGGATAAGGCATCATCGTTTGATCAAATTTGATATTCCTGGTCAACTGTTGACTGAATGGTTTACCAAATCATTTGCTAATCAGATCACTAAGGATATTGCTATGGGGGTAGCTGTCACAGAAGAGCAAGCCATTGCTCATGCCTAGTATCTTGATTTGTTTTATTCCCAGTCCGGCACATTATATGATCTTTTGCATGATGCTCAGTGCCCAAAATCCAGGTTTGCGACCTCAAAAGCCCCAGTGACACCATCAGTGGATGGCGTCATTGGTTCTATTTCCCAGACCTCCCAAAAATCTTCGTCTGCTAAGCAGAAATCGTATTCGTTTTCAGATTGTGTTTCTAAAAATATTTTGAATCAGGGAAAGACTTCAGAGGTCAACGTAGTTCAATATTCTATGGAGAATAAATCCTCTAAAGCCAAAGGTAAGGGTAAAGTTAAATCCAAATCTGATACCCCAAAACAGGATTCCCCGAAACTTTACACTAATGATGGCACTAAACGTAAACTAAAGTATCCTTGCCTAATATGTGATGATGAATATTTCACCAAGGACTATCCTCGACATTCCGAAGTGAGTTGGCTACTAAAGGGAACTCAAGGGACTCCACTTGTTCTCAAAGAGCCATTTCCATCATACCAAACCCAAATGGTGGAACAACCCCAATATTCCACCTATTTTGTTTCTCAAGTATTCATGATCAATGGTGATGCACCCATATCTATCACTACTATATCTAAATATTACATGGAACTGTGTCAGCCAGCGGGGAAAGAAATTTTCAATGCTCCATCTCCTTCTCCCCTGCCTACTTCTGGCCCTATTCATATTGAAAGGCCGAGCTCTGACCCCATTATACGACCACCTTCTAAAGGTGTGCTTCACAATTATTCTTATAATAGAAACACCCATGTGGCTTAACACTATAATGTTGTTGAGGATTTGGCACAGGCACCTTTCGCTATTTCCACTCTAGAGGTCCTTCAGAACTTTCCATCACACTAAAAAGTATTGTTATCTGCTATCAGAGGAGTTCATCCAGACGATTCAAGCGTTATTACTTTGGATATGGAGAATTTCATTCCACATATCCCTCATCAACTTGCTTTGATTATTCAAGTTGGAATTAATGGCAATAATATCCAATGGGCAGTCATGGAAGAAGGTGCGTATACTTGCATTATGTATGTTTCATGTTGGAAATCCATTGGTTCTCCAACCGTTAACTAGCCTCCAAACACTTTAGAGGCCTTCGACAGAAGCAACTCTAATCCTCTTAGTATCCTCACCAAATTTCCTATCACGTTGGAAGGAAAAAAAGTTAACGTCAAGGTTGAATTCGTTGATTCCAAACTCAATTACACTCTTCTCCTCAGTTGTAGTTGGAATCATGCTATGCTTTGTGTGTCATCCACTCTCTTTCATGTCCTATGTTTTCCACATGAAGTAAATATTATCACTTTTGATAAGTTTTCCTTTTTAGCTTCCACTTCTTTATAAGGCAATGTTCTGGATGTAGACCATATCACCATGCCTTATGAGTGTGTGGGAGTAGGGATTTTTAAAGATTCTACCCTTATGGGTCTATTTTCTCTTCCTCTGCCAAACACTGCTCAAGTCAATATCATCTCCACTTCTTTTTATCCTTGGATCACCCCTTCGCCTAATCAGGTCGATTATTTTGGTGATGAAATGTCATTAAGCCTCTTATATTAGTCTGAAAACACTGCTCCTAGCATGTGTTTTGACATGTACTCTGAGTCTTCTTGGCTCAATTCCTCGGATTCATCTGATCCCATAAATGATACATTTCCTTAAGGAAAAGTTATCGTGGAAACTATCTCTCTTAAGGAAACAAACTGGAATGATATTCATCATTGTTCATCATTTCTCCTAAGCCCTGAATTAGTTTAGTTGTGTCTTGAAATTCTCGCTCCCCATGTTCCACGCGATCCACTCCCAACACCAATTTCGGCTCATGAAGTTTCCTCTTAGGGGAACATGGGTAGTATTACTAAGACCATCCCTATCGACATTTCTGTAAAACCAGGAGTTGTCAAGAATATTCATATTGGGTTGAATTTCTCTCCAGATGAGGTCAAGCTCTATACTAGTCTCTTTCGAGAATTTTGAGATGTTTTTGCATGGTCCTATGAAGAAATTCTCGACATCGACACAAGTATAGTGATGCATGAGATACCAACTGTTCCTGATGCGAAGCCTATTCGTCAACAACTTCATCCTGTGCACCCTAGAAAGGCAGCCACCATAAAGGGAGAGTTTGAAAAAATTCTTAAGGCTGGATTTATTTATCCTATCTTGTTGACAGATTGGGTGTCCAATATTGTCCCTGTCAATAAAAAATAAGGCACAATTTTCATTTGTGTTGATTACCGAGATATCAATCGAGCTTGTCTGAAGGAAAACTATCCCACTCCGTTTATTGACTAAATCATCAATGAATGTGTTGGGAGTGAGATATTCTCCTTTAAGGATGGTTTTTCTGGCTACAACTAGATTAACATATTTCCCACTGATCAAAACAAGCCTACCTTTATCTGTCCATGGGGAACCTTTGCTTACAAAAATCTTTTTTTTGGTCCGAAGAATGTTGGTGCTACCTTTCAGCACGCAATGTCTTATGTTTTCCATGACATTAAGCACATCGTGCAGCCTTATCTGGATGACCTCCCTGCTCATTCAGATAAGCATCATGACCATTGTGCGCACCTTTGAGAGGTTTTTATATGTTTCTGACACTACAATATTCGCTTAAATCCACGTAAGTGTGTTTTCTGCATTGAATATGGAAGACTCCTTGGGTTTGTCATATATAAAGAAGGTATTCTTCTCGATCTGTTGAAAGTCGAGGTTATCGTTAATTTACCCCCTCCCTCCTCTTTATTCCAATTATATAATCAGCATGGTAAATCTAATTTCCTACATTGTTTCGTTCCCAATTATGCAGAGCTTGCTAATGGTTTTACACGATTACTGAAGCAAGGGATCCCCTTTCCGTGGAATGAAATTTCTCAACACTCCTTCGATGCTTTAAAACATGTTCTAATTAATTCTCCTTTGTTGCATCCCCCGAATTATAATCGTGACTATTTCCTTTACTTAGCAGCCTCCTCTAGTACCATTTCTATGGTGCTCATTCAGGACGACGAAGAAGGTACTGAACATGTTATCTACTACATCAGCTACAATCTTATGGACATAGAGAGTCAATATGCCCATGTCGAGAAACTATATTTGGTTGTGGTATGTTTTTTTCAATGCTTTCGGCATTATATCCTCCTACGTATGACTATCGTGATCTCCAACTGCAATACCATGAATTATATTTTGACCCGCCAATTTCTAGGGGGAAATATTCATAGTGGATTGTCATTTTACATGAGTTTGATTTGGAATTCACTACTGCAAAATCAAAGAAATCATTGGTTTTCTTGAATTGATATGCCTCCTTCCCTCTACTTTCGCTCCATCCGATCTTGATGAGCTCATTGCAGATGACACTCTCCTCTTGATCAGCATTGTTGATCCATGGTACGGTGATATCATCGTTTATATCTAGACCCAAAATTTCTGATCTGAGTTGGACAAGTCTAATCGTCGAAGGATTTGACACCATTCCCAACCGTATCGTATCATTAGAGATACTTTATACCGAGTTAGCGTTGATTCATTTATTTGCTGATATTTGAATTTCGAGGAGGCTGAGAGAGTGCTCAATGACTGCCACTCTAGGTCATGTGGCAGTCATATGTCTGGTTATGTAACTTCTAATAAAATCCTCCATGCTGGTTATTTCTGGCCTTCTATTTTCAAAGACTGCACCTTTTTCATCCGCAAATTCCATGCTTTCTAGATTTACCAATGGAACATGCGCGCCCCACCAGCACCCTTACACATGGTTATTACCATTGGCACGTTTTCCAAATGGGGCATTAACTTCACGACATGTTACCCTCACTCGACCGAGTGGCATGCTTATATCATTTTCGTTGTGGACCAATTCAATAAATGGGCCGAGGTGATGCCTACACTTGCTGTTGATGGTAAATCCATGGCTCAATTTATTTTTAATCATGTTATCTCAAGCTTCGGTTTTCCTCAAACCATTGTCACCGACCATGGATCTCATTTTTTCCATTACATGATGGCTGAAATGACTTATCGATTAGGCTTGCATCATGAAAGCTAAACTACATATTACCCTCACGCCAATGGCCAAGTTGAAGCAGTAAATAAAGTCTTAGTTACTATGCATGGGAGCACTATTATGATGCACAAATCAAACTGGAATCTCATGTTGTTTTCAGCTCTCTGAGCATACAGAAATTCGGCCAAGAATGCTACTGGATTCACTCCATTTCTGTTAGTATATGGCCTCGAAGAAACGTTTTCGATTGAATGTGAAATTCATTCGCTCAAGTTAGCTATTGAATTGCTTCTGAATACCTCACCAGAAGAGGAACGTCTCTTGTACTTGGAACGACTTGATGAAACTCGATGCTTCACCGCTTTGGTTACCGAAGCATAGAAGAAATGGGTCGAAGCCCATTTCAATTAGAGGGTTTCTCCATGTACCTTCTCTGAAGGAGACTTGGTCCTTCTCTATGACTAAGCACACGATAAACTAGGGGTAGGAAAATTCGAACCTATCTGGCATGGGCCGTATATCGTGAAACATGTTTTACAAAAAGGGGCCTATGAACTGATTGATTATGAAGGTAATCCTTCAGATAAAACCTGAAATGGGCTTTATCTAAAGCAATATTATGTATGATTCTCTCGTGTACCTACTCTTTTACATTAGTGTGCTTTTAATTTTTGTACATTTTTAGTTTGGTGTGTTTTATCATTGGAAAATAGTACAAGAAAATGTGAAATTATTTAATTTCAGGAAGAAGGATTTATAGGGCTGAGATACATTAGAGAATATGAAAGTATTTAAAAATCTCAAAGGTTTGGGAAAAAATCAAATTACGGACAAGAAGGACTAGTCAAATGTGCATTTACGCGCAAAATTCTTCGATAACAGTGCCTTTGCGTGCTTTTTACTCAAAAATTTGTGCAATCCTTGGAGTGGCCAAAGTCACTCTCCGGGACCACAAGGCACACTCCAGGACATTGATTTCACACTTCAAGCTGCCTAAGGAAAACCACCCAAACCTCCTTAGGACAGAAAGGGACAACATAATTGAATAAATGTGGCACACAATGGAATCTCCCTCCTCTCTTGGGTCACTATCCACAATGTACCAAGAGAGGGAAGGAGGATTTGAATTCTCCTATAAAATTCCACCATGATATGAACAAAGGGAGAGCACATTATTATGCTGGCCAAAATTTCCCCAATAAATACCAGCAGTGTGTGATCCAGAGCAGAGATAGAGGGTACTTAGTTGTTGGCCATCCAACAACTCGAGTCCACCATAGTAGAGAGAGGGAGACTTTGCGCCAAGGCAGCTCGGAAGTAAAGACATCCTTGCATCGAGACTTAGAACCCCTAGTTCTAAGGGCCCCTTAGCAAGTGGGTTAAAGTTTTATCCTCATTCCTAGTAGCACTCAATAAGAGGGGATGTAAGCGCCACCATCTGGATTATTGAAGTTTTTTGACTCTATTTAGAGCTTTTGTGTTATTTTTTTTAGTTTTAGTTTAATTTTTATGTTTGAATATGCATGCTATTTCTCTATCTCATATGTTTATGTTCTAGCATGTTTCACTAACTTGCTTGACTCCAATTATTTTCTGCTTGTGACCAATAACTTAAGAGGGAAGACCACACCCCTTAAGTTGGTGTGATTTCATACATACGTGCACCAAACACACTAACAGGATTGGCGACTCCAATAACTTTTATTTCCAAGTTTATGTGGTAGTGCCTTTTTGTAGAGACCTCCGTCTTTGCTGTGGAGTTGGGCTGGAACCGACCCCTTTCTCTCCTTTATTGCCTGGTTCACCCCTAGGGACAGACTGAAGTAGAAGAGATAAAAAAAACCATATTGTAGGAATTTGCGCGCATTTGTCAGAGACAGGTGCTCCCCAAGGTGCACGGTCATAGCTGACCTGCGCACAGACATCGCGCCTGTTTCAGCCTTTTGCATGCAAAAAATAGAATGAGAATGTTTTTCAAATAATTCCAGCTTTCCCTACTTGTAAGGGTTTCTGGAAGCCGATAATACATCTGTTAGCACAAGTTGAGGTACCTCACAACTTTGTAGAACTCACTCTTAGCTTCTTTTGGTAGGCTTGTTGTTAGTTTTATTTCAAGTTGATTTTTCCAAAGTTACACACATATTTTAAGTAGGGGGAAAGATAATTTTCATTTCGAAAAAATGTATGTTTTGAAAATTTAGGTACCAAAAAACCGAGGTAATTATCCAAACTAAGTAGCCCAAGTCCACGCATGTTTAGCTAGTTCCTTTTTCTAGTGTAAAAGTCATTAGTTTAGTTCAATTTTTGCACTAGGATTTCAGGACCAAGATCAAATTTTCAATAGAAGAGCAAGTAATATCTGCTACCTTTGCACCCCCCAGTGATCCTAGGCAAGCATATGAACACTTTCTATTCACAACTCACCATCTCCCTATAGTTGATCACATAGATTAACTAGGAAAAATAGAAAGCGGCCCATATCCGTGCATGTTTTTCTTTTGAGAAAGGAACAATCGAACATGGTTTAAATAGGGGATTTTGAAATGGATCATCGCATATACACACATTCAAACTATTTTTTTTTTCAATTATTTCTCACACACACCCACACACTAAGCAAAGCAATGGCACCTAAATCTAGCTTAACAAAACTCACTAAATTCTCCCCACAGGGGCCACAAAAGAATTTATAGTCTAAGTTAGGATCAAGGGGGTAGGCATCCAATAAGATGCCTTGATCATTCTTCATATTGAAACATATAAGTTGAATATTTGGGGAGCTTTCAAATCCAGATATTGACCCACGAAAAAGAAAACCTGAGCACGACAGAGACCTATTTTAGAGGGGCTTAGGCTTAGGTGCAGTGCGTGCGGTATCATTTGGGGCTACCTGACCTGGCTGATACTTGGTACTATCAGCTGAACTACCAATAAGCCCAAGAATCTAAAGCTCACGTGGGATGGTGGTACTTAGTGGCCAAAATTTGGGCATCCTTTCCCTATAGGTGACGGTGCAGGAAAGCACTAGATCCTCTACCCTTACCTTGGTGGATTTTCTTTGGCTGACTCGGGGCATCACCAGATCTTACAAGACGTCGTGCCAACACTCGCTAGATATGTTCTCAAGACCTAGTTAAATTTGAGCGTGTGAAGATGAATAGGTCTCCTAGGATTTGAGTATCATATGCAAACAACAAAAACCATATGTTTTGATTGACTGGTCACATAGGATTAATCTAAAGGGAAATTTTATTTTATTTTCGCTTTGTTTTATGTATGTGATCGAAGTTTTTCTTTGATTATAATATCTATCCTCTCAAATATTTCCAAAGCCATACCTAGTCGATGCCAAAATGGACCCAATGGGACCTCGTCGATCTAGAGGACTTTTGGACCTCCCCCCATTACCTGGAGGGGTTCTAAGTATTTTTCCATTTAGGCGTAAAAGATGAAACTCTACCACCATTATTGGTTCATCCTTTATTGGGGAATCTTTAGCTGGGAACCCTGGTCGGTCTCCCAACGCCACAGCACACACCACTCCTCCCACAACCTCTAGAGGGCAGAGGAGTGAGACCCATTCGGGAAGCCATGTGAATGCACAACAGGGTACGTCACAAACTAACCCTCTTCCTAACTAGAACATTGTGTTTTCACAAGCGACAATGGATACAACCTCACAATCACCTTTCCTAGCTTCGTTAAATCTACCAGATTTAACCAAGTTGACAAATGACCCCATTGCACATAACCCCATATGGCCTCCCATGCCCACGAAGCTCCCTTTGAACATTCCAAAGTTCGAAGGAAATCATGTTATGACTTTCCACCTGTGGTGCTCTTCGAACGATATCATTGATGATTCTATTCGACTGAGACTAGTTCAACGCACTCTAATCGGAGTAGCAGTAAAACAGTATGTGGTGCAACCCTCCGCTACACACCGAACCTTTAGCACCCTCGCCACTACGTTCCTAACCTATTTTTAGTTACCCATCCACCATGATTATTGAATGGAATTATTGACACATTTTAGGCAAACCCCCACCATCCATATATTGGACCATCTCCACGAATGGTGGCGGCATCATAGTTTGTGCAAAGCCAAACTTGACGATCGATTTCTATTAGACCTGTTCCTGAAAAATCTCACCATAGATATTTCAAAGGATGTGGTGCAGCTAAAGCCCATATCTGAAGAGGATGCCATCATTAAGGGCTTAACGGCTCGAGCTGATCTATACACAATCATGGTATATTTACAATATCACGTCGAACGCCCCTCACTTGCAAACTTACAAAGAATTTCCGGGCAGGTCAAACTCTACAGATGGTTTAATTGGGTCATTGATCTGAAGCTACCCAGGAAGCAACATTCAAAACCCTAGTTACACGTATGATTCTACCCAGAACGTACCACAACCCGGCTAGCAAAGTCATCACATGCCTCCGCAAAATTTGACCAATAGGGCGTCATCATATCACCATCAACATGGAGGACCCTATCCTTCGACTCAAGGGAACTAGTACGCAGATAGACATACTGATGGAAGAGCTCCCCCCCAACAGCCATTTACAAACTAGGGACCACATTATGTGCAGTCCCCAACCCAAGACCTTCCCATGTAGAATAATTCATAGGCGAACTTTGTGCAACCTTCACAAAACCAACCACACCAACCATATAACTAGGAGAATTATCCTCCTAAAGCGGTTAGGAAAAAAGTAAAAAAGAAGCCTAAAGGAAATCCTGGGCAGGGTGGGAACAACCAACAATGCCCTCCGTGATCTTAGGCTGGAGGCAACTCCAAATGAAATCAAAACCAAGAGCCAAGAAAATCCCAAAGGTAGAACAAAATGCTACCTCTTCGAACAAACCACTCTTATTCGATATGTGGTGAGTATGACCATTACACTCACCACTATCTCGACCTCCCTGAGCTGAAGAAGTTGTAGAGTAACCATGGACAAGGGGGATCCTACCAAAAAATACAAGTCATGTAGGAGCCCTTTCCCCATCAAGGGACAGTTAGCACATAGCAACAAACTCCCAACGACTCCGGAAAGAACAACCAAGAAATCTACATGACTGGAGAAGAAATGTTTCTTTAGACACAAAATTGAAATTATGACACCCCACCAGACACCAACACGTAAGGGGCTATTACCAGTGCACCAAATTCTCCTTTAACCATATCAAATATGCATATCGAACCTTTTCCCAAGATCGCTGAGGAATCCAATAGGCGAGTAGGAAACTATTCCAAAGTAGCCCATAAATATAGCATCGTGGATGATCTAGCTCAATCTCTCACTACCATTTCAGCTTCGGAAGTATTACAGTCATGCCCAAAGCAATGAAAAGCCTTGCTTTCTACGTTAGGTACTATCGACCCTACTGATACACGCCTAATGGCTTTTGATTTAGACAAATCCACCCCCAGGATGCCTTCAATGATCACCTTTCAGATACCAGTTTCAGTCCAAAACATTACCATTCACCGATGTGTCATTGACGAGGGTGCATCCATATGCATTATGTCAAATAAGATTTGGCAAAAGTTAGGGTTTCCTGAGCTAAAGCCATCAGACATCACGCTTACAGCATATGATGGTCGCCCTTCAACCCCCGTCAGTCTCTACCAAAATGTCCTGGTTTGCTTAGCTGGAAAGACAGTCCTTATAGACATTGAAGTCTTAGAGGACCATTTGGACTACAATATACTCCTTGGCTGGAGTTATATGGATGCCATGTCAATCATTGCCTCCTCTGTCTTCTGAGCTATGATATTCCCCCATGAGGACCGCATCGTTATTGTCGACCAATTGACGCATAGCGAAAAGTGGACCCTAACAAATAATGATGTCATTCTACCCTACGTAGATACATCCGTGGACATGCTTTCACAGTACCAATAATATGGCCCCAGCCAGTTCAAACCTTCATCAATCCTAGGATCATTCCTAGGATATCCACCTGTCATACTTGAGTCATCACCGAATGTCAGAGGAGCCCCAGTGTGCATGATTTCAACATCAAGAATCGAAGCTAGCCAGGACACAGACATGAGTAGTAATGACACCAAGTCCTCAGCCACGGTAGCCTCCCTAGAGTATGCCACTTCCCAAACCCCTTTCCTCTACCCCCCAGCTAGTTTCGTATCCCAACAGGTCTTGGCTATAGTTGTGTTACCAAACATCTCTTTTGCAATGCCAGTTTGGTACCTCGTTCCCCATACTGGGACAAGAGCCACACACATCACTGCCATAGGGTTAAATCCCCTCAGTCCCGTGGAGGCCTCACCCATTCAGGAAACCACCGAAAACATCCATGCAAAGGAAATTCCCATTGAAAAACCAATGATCATGGATAAGAAAACTGAGAGAAGAGAAAAGAATTTGGAGACTCCTTCCACACAAAGGGAATCTCTAGTTTGCACCATATGTGACGTCGTAGGACACCCTACCCTTATATTCCTAGATTTGGACGAACTAAAACTACTCCTTGGCTCTGAGGTAGACATCGCAACACCACACTACCGAAAAAAGGAACTTTTCGTGAAAGGAAAAGGAAAAGCATTGCAGACCAATCACGCTTGCACTATCTGCAATAATTATGGGCACTATACCCATCATTGCCCAAAAATCCCACGATATAGGGATGCCTTACACGACATCGAGCAATCCTATCAAGAGGATACCTCCACCCAGTCATCTAGAGACTTCTCTCTAACCAAGAGAAGATCACACATACTTATTTATAGATTTTTTCACACTTTTATCATACAATGAAATGTGAGAATCTCCAAAAGCTAAGAGCGGCAAGAGAAACATTAATTCTACACTCACCCAAAGAGTTAGATACACCCAAGCCAACAACATGGAAATTGAAGTAGAAGACCTCATATTCTACATTAGATCCTTTCCAAGTGTCCACATCTGGGACAAAGAGTAGTATTGATTCCCACACAATATACTCAGTTGGAACAGTGGTATCATGAACCATTTGCACTGGTCATAACCATGAACCAGAGGCATGCCCGCTAATGGAAACATTTAGGCATGTCTGCACCAGGTGCAATTTCCATTGACAGGAAATTGACCATCCTAACAGGGGACCCAGCCTTGCGCTCACGCAAGCTCCCATCACGAAAATCCCCCTGAAGCCACAATACACTTACCAGGTACATGGGAGCCTAGTTTCCTCATCCTCTTGAGTTACCACGCAAGTCGATTACTGCAAACGCTTTGATCGAGCCCAATGTCACGTAGGTAGCAGTAATATGTAACACTATTATCAGTACTTCATAATGCCCAAAGGAGGTACCACACATTTACACCTCTGAAAAAATAAAAATTTTCAATGCCAACAGTTATGCCCTCTCTCATCTTCTTTTTTAAGCACACGTCTTTCAAATAATATTTTAATAAAGAAGATTCTTTCACTTGGGGTATTTGTTTTTGCAGGTAGTATGCAAAACCATCCATAGATCCATCAACTGAAAGTTTCAGAGTAGGTATCATTCTACCCCCAACATGATAGCGTCCCAAAAAAACTCTGCATATCTTGACATCATCTCTCCATAAAAAATTAGCCATAGGTTCCACCCATCCGACCATGTTTATCATTATCTCACATTGCACATAATAAGCATCCTCGTTGGTCGGTAGATCGTCCCCTCTATGGCGCTCGTCAATCACACTATACCACGTATCACAGCAAAAGTGACGCCATGTCTGGGAAGCACCTCATGCCCATCCACCCATCATGCATCAGGTGAATTTTTACCATATCAAAATAAAACCCATTTCTTGGATGACCAGGTTTTTGAAAGAATATCGAAAACACACTACCACGCCTTGCATTTGGCCCACAATACCTCAATCAGCATAACCCATTTGTGATACTTTTTTGTCTGCTTCATCAACCTCACACATGAGACCAACAAATGGGGCTCCCACCCTCAGCAAAACACCTTCCTCACATCATCATGTTGGAAATATTGTCATTGATGGCAAAGGAATTGGCAAAGATAGGAGCAGCACCTAAACTATCCATAAGGAAAAAGAGACTGAGAGGTAGCAGAGGCAGCAGATGAAACAGAGGAATAAGAGACAGAGGAGTCAAGTTGAATTAGGGGTTTAATATAGTTTGCAAAGGAGATGGCAAAAGGGAGAGCTGCTAGGTAGAGACAAGGTAATAGATTGAAGGACAAATTGAATGTCTAGCCAAGATTTGTATATGTTGATGAAGAACTATGGAATTGTGTTAAGTATGGCTGAGTAAACCTGGAATATATATGACCTGTGTGATCAATTTCATAATGGGCAGAGGATACCTACGGTGCCCAGAGAGGAATGAAATCATTATTGCAGAGTTAGGGATATGTGTATTATATGTGTATTGACTAATGTAATTCTTGTGTGGAATCCCCTGAACCTTCGTGTGAATAATCTCTATAATGGAGTCGAATGATGTCCTGTGCAATTGAAAGGCTTGAATGATACTCTGTATTTGATGAGGGAGTTGATGGGAGATGGTGCAGATTAATGGAGTAGCGGAACACTTGTGACGACGGAACGCGAAGTTGGATCGAACCAGGAGTAGAAAGGAAAAACCTTAGAGCACAACTTAATTATAATAATACATCGAAAAGGCGACGGAACCCTGTGTGGAAGAGCGGAACCATGACCGAGTGAACAGTGAAGGCGGTTTATGGTTTTCATCGCACCGCCTATGTGGAGCAAGCGGTATTTCCTGGTTGAGGATCGATTCCATAGAGTGATCAACACGCGTCCTTATACGACTTCACGAAACCACTTACCACTACACGCCATCGCGCATTATAGTTCGACCCAGGATGCCCAGCGAAATCATTGAGCGTTGTTGATCTAGGAAGGGGTCATCGGACAATCATCATTTGTTGAAGGTGGGCGAAGAATAACACAAGTACGGCGTGCCATCGCGCATTATTTCCCGTGCAATTTGCCCAAGTGATATTCGTTGGTTTGGATGATGTGGCGCGATGAAACATGAACCCTTCGATCGGGTTGATTGTTAGCAATGGGCCCCAGTTTTAAATTATATTGATATATACCGTCGATATGGAGGCTTGCCATCTAACAGTGATCGGACGCTGGACTTGCGCGAAGTTTACTGTGGTACAATGGGCGTATTGGGTTGGCTATTGTCTATATATGTGGGCCCAGGGTCAAAGGTTTATCATAAGATTAATTTATTTGGAAGCGTTGGATATTTATATAAAGTCCGAAGGGTTAAACTTTAGTTATAAGGTTTGGGAATTCAAAAGTTGTAAATATATTTATTTTTCAATTTCTTTAAAATTGATAAATAAATTAAAAATAAATCAAAGAGGTACGTAAGGGTGGTAAATGAAAATACTGTCAAAGGAATACCATTAGCAATTGAATGGTTTTGACCCAAGGTTTTAAAAAGGCGAAAACTATATAAGGTGATGAGAATCATGAAGAACGGTGTGCATGCGAAAGGGTTGATAATAAACGAATCTCTTCTGGAGATATCTGTATGGGCGAAATCTGTTCTTAAATGATAAATATGAAACTACGATGCACCCATGGATATAATTATCCGACGATGATGAATCTCTAGTTTGAACAACGGATGAAATCATGAAAAACTGGTGTGAGTGTACTGAATGAATAAATCTGGTGACCTGCAAGGTATGTCATGTGGAAATTGGTGGATCCAGTGTGAAAATTTAGGAAACGTGGTCCGTAGTAGATCTGAGGGTTGAAGCCTTCAGTGAGGGGGTTGTATCTCCCTTCCAGTGGTAGCTGGTAAACGAGAGCAAGGGGTAGTAGCTCCCTTCCAGTGGTAGCTGGTAAACAAGAGCAGGGGGTTCTAGCTCCCTTCCAGGAGAGGCTGGTAAACGAGAGAAGGTTGTAGCCTTCTGCAGGTGGGTACCTGCGTGCTGGTATGAGTCTGCACTAGCATAAAATTGTAAGAATTTTATGCTATAATAAATATTGAAGACTGAAATAACAGTAGCGGTGGTTTTCTCCTGAATTGGGTTTCCACCTTAAATCCTGGTGTTCATATGTGTTTCTTATGTTTTATGGTTTGTTCTGTTATTTCTGTTCATGCTTACTTCTTATCTGATGAATGAATGATGCAATGATCTAAGTAAAGACATAATAAGATCTCTGGACATACAAGTTGGATGCAGTAATGTTACATATGGTTTTAAGAGAAAGGAAAACTAAAAATTGATTGTCAGCTCTAAATAATGATTCACCCCCCTCTCAGTATTTTTCCCAACACATCAATGAGCAAACACTTTCATGTTTTGGGGCACCCATCTCTGTGTTTTTTACAAACCAAACCTCATTTTTTTATTCTTTTGGTAAGTGTACAAAGGACGCAAACGGTGCACTATGTCCCCCACCCACTCATTCATTTTTTCTCCCATGGCATCAGTCCTTGAACACCCTTGGTCGAAGTATACTACCCTCACGCAAAAGCCACTGTGACATTCATAACCAATTTATAACCACCCTGGAAGTCCTACTGACTCCAGGGATTTCCCTATCAGAAATAATTATGACTGCCGCCAAGATGATTTTTATACTTCGATCTTGGGCCACTGAATCCCCATCATTAGTTTTCAGTCAACCCTCTCCATCATGCATATGTTAAACCCATCACATTCAGGATTTTGATCCTTCGTATCAGCACCCCCTCGTTTGGTTGAGGCTTCCTTTTTGTTGAATTCAACACCTCTTTTCCAAAAAGGAAGTGGTACCTTGGATCGCCCCTCTCCATAAAAGGGGCATCCTTGAGTGGCAGTGTTGGAGACATGATTTCCCATAGATTTTATCAATCCTCCTGACATTCGACTACAACACAAGCTTTCATGTCAATATGGTATCATACCTTACAACCATTGCACTTTGATAAAATTCATCGAAGAATCGTGCCTTTATAAGCATCTGTTTCAGCAATCTTTACATGGGAAGGTCCCTACCAACGCCTATGCGTACAATGAGCAGTTAGATGCCATACCAAGTTTATGCATATGGGTACCACTTTTAATCTATTTTCAAAGAAAAAACTCCTTGGAGAGCATCAATAGTTGTTTTCATTAACCAACAAATCACTACCATATTAGTGACGCAGACAGAATCCGTATCTGTCAAATAGATTTGTTTAACTAGCTAAAGCATCACAAGTATGGGACATGTCCGCCTCATAGAAAATTTGTATATTTTGTATTATACCATTGTTTACAGGGATCCCATAGGAAATGGTTGCTCTTCGACCCAGTGTAGGATGTCTCTAATTCTAAGCTACATGCGGTTATTTCTCTCTCTACACACAATATACAGAAAATAAACTATAATGTATTTCAGCTATACAATTCTTCCTAGACCTCACACATTAGCGGGAAACTGTTATCACTAGAAAAACGTAGAGAAAAAGGTGACATTATTTAATGTCATCCAGAAGGATTTACAGGGCTGAGAGACATTAGAAAATTTGAAAGTATTTAAAAATCTCTATTAGGTCCATGTAATTTGTCAGATTGGCAAGACAAAATAGACAAGGGTAACATGAAACAAACTTTGGAGTCCTAGAACCTAGCTTTCCTGGACTCAGAGAGGGCTCTCTCTATATTTTTATAAAATATTTATCTTGTTTGATTTTAGGATGCTGAGTTTAGGAAAGTTCAAATGACAGGGTTGTTTGTTTTGTTTTGTTTAGCTGGGTTTCTTGTTAAGAAGAATAGATAGAGTAAGATAAGTCCAAACCATTCGAAGATGGGGTCTGTGAAAGGCTTGAAAAGTACAACAATAAATCAAGGGTGTTTCATAGGGAAAGTTAACAAAGCCAAATGGATCTTAATAGATTAGGTGGGTGGGAAATGAACATTAAGTTGTGAATTTAGTAGGTTTAAAGGGAAATTAAGAATCCTTTAACATATACTTAGAATAATAAGGGCCTTTAAAATCACTATTCTTAAGAAAGAACCAAAGGACAGGGCGCACCATAAACTTCTTTGACCTAGCTTTATCAAGTAGCTTTAAGACAACAATCCAACAAACCCTAAAGAGCAGGTAACTCCTAAATTCTCTAGTTATTTACCTTCAGACAAAGAAAAATTTTAAGATAAAAAACAAGTGATGATTAAAGACCTTCAAATTAACTATTCAAGATGGACCAAAGGACAGGGCAAACCATAAACTTCTTTAGCCAAAGCCTGATCAGTAAAATTCAAAGAAAAGGCTGTAGAAACAATGTTTCAAGCTTCAACAAAGGACAGGGCATACCATAAAATTCTTTGGCTTTACTCCATTAAATATTTTTCAAGAGAACAAGCTAAGTAGAAGCAGAGAGCAATTAATAATTCTCCAATCAGACCTAGCAAAGGAAAACATCTAAACAATAGAAGTAGACAAAATTAAGGTGCCTCTCAACAACATATCTTAATATAAATTTTCTACTTTGTCATAAGGGAAAAATGAAAAATATGGAAAACATAAGTAAACAAATACAATTTCATAACAACATCACTATTTAAACGAGTTCATGCATCCTATGAATATTCTTGCTCCATTGATGTTCAGTCCAAGGCAGTTACAAAGCTCCAAAGCTAAAAACTATTTACCACTCAAAGTCTATGTGATTTTCATCTCAACAATAAACCCACAAAAAATATGAAGCATACATGCAGTATTTATCTGCAAAATGAGGAGGTGGAACCCTAGCTAGGGTTTTAGAAGTCATTTATTACATAGTGAATGTATTTGACCTTTGATACCATGCAAGGCCCAAGGAAAAATATCTAAAACTCGTTAATTGCAAAAATAATTCTAACATAACTATTTGAGCTAATTTTGGAAAATGTTTGACTTTGAGGCTCCAAAATATCTTTTTCAATAACTCCTGGTAAGGGCACAGCTCCAAGATACAAGGGTGCAGTGCCAGGCCAAACACGCAGCGCTAAGACTCGGAAAGTTTCCTATTTTGCAGCTGAATTTTGGAGGCCTTTCCGGTGTCCAAATGAGCTCCATGATAGCTCATTGGAAAGCCAGTTTTGTATAGGTTCCAGATCTACCTTCAGTTTTCATAATGGTGACCATTTCCCTTGTCAAAAATCACTTCTCCCAGGACTACTAAATGTGTAGCGCCAATGCTGAAAAGAGGGTAGAAAGGTGATTTTTTGGTGGTATTTGGCCCTTTTCAGGGACCAATTTTTCTCCAAATGGTCAAAAAAAATTTGAGGATGATTTCCTTGCCATGAGGAACATGAAAATATTGAACATTTTTCAATTGAGTGCCCCAAAAAATAGCACAATGCCAGTGGCACTGCACGTTTGGCCCAATTTTCTGCAAGCCAAACTGTCAAAATTTCAAGATTTGCACCAAAGTGCCAAAAATGGATTTTTCTTTGGTGATCATGGTTGGGAGACTTGGAGGGACACATCAACAAGAATTTTCAGTTTTTCCTTCTCTTTTGCCTCATTTTGAGCTAGAATCTTTGCAAGGGCTCGTTTGAGCTTGGCCCTTGCAATCTTATTTCTCCTAGCATAATGCTTGGCCATCTTTCTATGAATGTTGGTGTCTCTCTTGGCCTTCTCTAGCTGACCCTCTAGGTGCAATTTTTATCTCTCTAGCCAATATTAACTATCTCCATAAATTTCTATGGCAAGAAGCTCAGTTCGAGTGAGCTTCTCTACCAATTCTGCCTCTTTGTCTCTTTCCCGGGCTAAAGCCCTCTTTAGCCCAACGGTATTTGGCCTCTGCCTAGGAAGCTATTCATTCTCATCATCATTGTCCTCATATATGTTCAAGGTCTCATCTAGCAAAGCCTTGTTCCTTCCGGCCTCTTTTTGAACTCTGATTTCCCTAACCTCACTGATGGCCTGCTTTGTCCTCAACTGCTGGTTTTCCAACTTAAATTAGTTGATCACATTCTTTGCCCTACCAAGATTAGCTTGAAGATCAATAATCTTGGAATCCTTGATTTTGAGAAACATGTTGGTAATCCTCTCCTCATCCTCATCTTCAAGGTTAATTAGCTAAAACGCTTGCTTAGTTTCATTCTTGTTCTCCTCTTCACCAATGACATGCTCTATGACTTTTTCCTTACCCTTATAAAGTTTTTTTGTTGATGAAGAAGGCGTTGCCCCTTACACCTCAATTGCAGCAAACACATGCCTATAGCCTCTTTGGTATTTCAAAGGATATAGCTCAATGTCAGTCATTTTAGTGCCATCTATCTTAATGTTTCCATCACTTCTTGATGCTTTGTCATCATGATATGAGGGTGACGGAATGTGAGTGAGTGGAGATGTATGAACAATAGGAGGTGATGGAGGAATGGATGTGGGAGGATGATAAGATGACCGAATATCTTTCTAATGATGGCCATGTGGAGTAGCGAACATATCATGGGTAATGAAGGTATCCCATGGAATGTTCTTCTGCTGGAGTTGGTGCATAACTACCATATTGATAAGTGAATGATGGAAAAGCCTCTGCATTTTCTGATTATAGTCTCTCTTTTGCACTACGTAGGCCATTTTTTCAATGCTTTGGAAAAGATAATATGGTATATGCAGCATCCTAAGTCTAGTGAAATGCATAAGAAGACGGATATGATATGAGTAAAGGCGAGAAAACCTTCAGTCACAAGTGAAATACTTCATTATTATCATTATCATGGGTGCATATCTATCAAGCAGATGAGAAAAAGGGAAGATGGATTTGTGATGATCTTTATACCTAGGTTTAAGGTACAGTTCAAAGTAACTCATGTCTTGGTTTTCTTGCTTGAACCAATTCTATCCCATCCTAAGTATTCCTATAGCATTTGCAATGGCATTGGTAGACAACTCAAAGGTGACCCTGGAAAGATTAACTTGTTTGTCATGCAAATTGATAATGAATAGGCTTTTTAGCTCTGGGTGGTTTTTTACTTGCTACACCTTCTCACAAAATTCAAAGCAGCCTACATGCTTAAAATGGGAAACAGTAATAGGATATGCCATAAGTTCCCTTGTATTGAGGGGTTAAAATCTATTTATATTCCCTCCCTTGTGATCATTCCACCTTAGTATTTGTGCCTCCATATCATTGTATTCACCCTCAGACATTTTAAACTCTGTTTTGGAAACCCTAGGCCTGATATGAAATGAGATGAAGTGAGGGAAATGAAATGGTAGGTTGAATCAAATGAAGGGGGTGAGTGTGAATGGGTAAGGTGTATGAGAATGAGTCAGGGGCAAACTAGCTCAATGAAAACTCTTAAGCAGTGTAATCACCCTTGCTTATAAATTATTTTCTTCAAGGATTATGAAATAGGAATGAAATAGTGATCTCTAATTTGTAGCTAGGGTTTGATTATGGTTTTATTTAGGATTTAATTTCCATTGATTTAGAAGTGATCAAAATAGCTTCAAAGTGGGTTATGGCATGAACTTACCTCTTATCAGTGCCTTAGAAGACTTGAGAAAATATTTGAAGGCCATTTGATGTGATTTGGATGGCTAGAAGAGTGAGAAACCCTCTCTGTCTCAGCGCACAGTGCCAATGTTGAGGGCGCAGTGCCAAGCCTAAGCGCGCAGCGCTAGTTCTGAGCGTGCAGTGCCAAGTAAAATGAGCATAGGGTTCTATTCAAGCAAGAGTGCAATGCTCCTATAAGTGCACATTGCCACCTCCCAGGCGCGCAGCACCTTCAAGAAATTTATGGAGGAAAATTGTGAAACACGCAGCGCCAACTCCTAGGCACACAGCGCAAAGCTATACGCGCAGTGCCAAGAAGAGTTGCCCAAATTTGCTCAGAAAACTCGCAAATTATTCTCCTTTGAATTCTCTTGATCTTTTGAAAGACAACAATGGTTCTCTTGAAGTGAAAAATGAGCTTTTATAGATAAAAGGAATTTGATTTAATTATGAAAACCCACTTTCTAATGTTTGAAACCTTTTTTCCCTTTTTCACTGATATTCATTTACACTTTTGCCTTGCAGGTTGATGAAGTGATGAAGTTGACTTTTATTTTGATCATTGAGGCATGACAAGTTTAATTTGACAACGTTTTGATGATTACACCTACCAGCCTCTTCATAATCTTATGTAGTTTCCACCATGAAGTTCAACTCAACTTTTCCTCGTTTTCTGGCCACTTTTCAAAACCCTAAGTGTCTGCAGTTATTTACAGAAATCATCAGTGATGTATTCTAAGTTCTCTATAGCCCTTTCAAGTTCATTCATTTCTGTCCAGTTCACCTCACCTTTTTCCATATTCCATCAATATTTTCTGATAAACTTTCTTCATGCTTGGCTTGGTGTGCTTCCTCCATGTCATTTTTTGCAAGTGATCACTACTTTGGCACTCAAATGGACTAACCAGTTCATAACCCTAGTCATATACAAGACCAAGTTTTTCCTCTTTCCTTTGTTGTACATTGTTTTCATTCAGGAGTAGCCAGTCTACCTCATCAGTCCTTTAGCTGATAAATTTTCCAACACTTCTGTAGAAGTGCTAGACTTTGTCCATTTTTCTCATTTGCAGGTTCTAAACTGAGAAGATAATCTTCTTTGGAAATTTTCGATCCTTATTGAATAACCATGTCTTGACATTATATTACATCTGAGCTAGATTCTAGCAAAGGAAAAGTGGTGCCTAAAACATCCAAGGATGCCCTTAAATAATGTAAAACCCTAATGACCTAGTGGGAGGGTCTTTTGACCTGATTTTGACTGAAATTTGACTTGGAGATTTTCAAGTGAAAACATGGTATTTTCATAGGTTATTATGCCCAAAAGGACATGGGAATGAGTTATCAAAAAGAAATCTTAGAGGAAGGGTGGAGTTTATTAACAGGGGAAAATGGGAAAATGAGGTTCTAGGTAGGAAAGAAGGATGACAATGAGAAGTATAGGCCTATAATGAGTCTCTTAATAGTAGTAGGGTGACTTTGATATGGAAAACTAAGGAATAGTGAAAATAGGTTTATAAGGATAATGAAGGCATTGAGATTTTTAAATTCAAGATATTCAAGGAATATTGTTTTCAGAAAGCTATAACCATTCTATAGTCATCTAAAGATAGTGAAAAATATTGATGACTAACAGTGGCTCCACTTGGGGAGGGAAACTCCTTTCAGGAGGTGTCAAGAACCTCATATCTCTGATTTTTGCAGATGAAATGCCTCACTTGTACTTGGTAGATTTCTCTTTTTCAATTGCTAATTTGCTGCTATTCTTGGGAGCTGTGATTTTTTGAACATCTAAAATCATGCTTGCTTCAACATCAACTCTACCTACCCATCATACTTTTCCTAACATTTTCTCTTCATTTGGGTGCATTTGGAATGGAAAACCTTGGACATCATTTTTCTTTTGAAAGCAAAAATTGTCTACTTCTACCCTTATATCATCCAAAGGCTCATATTAGACTGATGAGCTCTTCTATTCTCTACCTAATCTACTTATCCGTCAAGATTAAACACTTTGATATGTTTTCATTTTCTAATCTATCAACATAAAATTTAAAACATGAACAAATCAAGGTTAAGTAGTTTGATTTGTCATGAGCTGTGGCACTTTGGACAAGCTGCACACAGATTTTATTTTTGCACAAGTTAAACTAGAAACTTGAGGGCTATAATTTAAAATTTTTCATCTATCCCTCCCTCTCTTTTTGGTTCATATTTTAGCTTTGGGAACCAATATCTTTTCCTAACCTAGTGTAATAATAAGCCAAGTTTAAATAGTTTGGAAAATATTCATTTCTAACTTATCAGTAATCAATTTAAATTTTTTCAACCATGATTGAGCTGTATGGTTGAAAAATGTTGCATCAAAAATTAGTGGCATTTGGACTTGCACACTTTCAGCAATATTCTTTTTTAGTATGGGGCTTTACCTTTTCTTTTTTTTCTACCCTCTTTTCTTCTTTTCTTTCTTTTACCAAAAAAATCTAAAACCAAAAGGATGCTCATAGTACTAAGCTTATTTTCACCTATCTATCCTAATCTAAATTATATATGATATATACATTAGGTGAAATATCTTTTCCAATACAACCAATCATGTAAGTGACTACATGATTGATTTTCATTTAGCCCTTTGGGTATGCTAAAAATACAAAAAGGCCACTCTCATCTCACTTGCTTTTGAAAAGCAGTGGTCAAGATCTTCTTTACACTCTGCAACAAACCACTCTTGACATTGCCTGCTCCTTTTTTAGATGTTTCCAAGAAACTAGCAAAAGGATCTCTGAATAATACTTGGCTATGAGGATTTAAACTATGGGCTTCAACGAGGACTACTTCTTGTTCCATTTGGTTGTTCTTGGGTTTCTTTTGAGAAAGACACCCCACCTCCTCCTCATGATCATCTAACTTGGTAGCCTCATTACATACTACTGTGTTGTCTTTAAACAAACCTGATATGCTTTGATTGAATGGGTTGAATTCTGTCTGAAGTTCCTCATTAGGAGCATCCTCTGGAAATAGGTCTTCTAGAGGAGGTAGCACAACATTAGTATCAATATGTTCTATAGTTTCTTCTTGAATAAATGTTTCAATCGATAGGTCAGTAGTATAACAAACATAAATATTTTCTTTACATAGAAATTTGGAGGCTAGCTCCCTGTTCAGAATCTGATTGATCTCTTCTTCAGATAAAGGAGGAGGTATTCCTTGTTTTCTTTGCATTGGACAACAATAGTTTTCTTTTTCTTGTGAAGAATGATAATGAGGCTGAATGTATTCTTTGTTGTTAATAACAATACCCAAAGACTACTGATTTCTAATTGTATTAAGGTTGTCTTTTATGAACTAAAGTGAAGCATAACAAAGAGGTAAAGATCCTTCCCTTTTTTCCCAAATTTCTGCACTTTCTTCTTCACTCTCATAGCTAATTTGTATTTGTTTATCACTATATTTGAGCTGCTGAAAATTATTGTCTTTGTCCCACAAACTAGTGAGTGATTTTTCTGTAGTGTTAGCTTGATTCTGGAGAACATAATCATCATCATATTGATAATACTTGGGTAGCTTATTCATAGTAGGAATGTTATCCAAAATGCACACTAGATCAGCAAATTTCTCTACCATATGTTTACCTATAAGTTTATTTTCCAATCTATGGTAATTGGGATTAAAAGGAGAGCGTTTATGGCCAATAGCTTCTTCTTTTCCTGAGATTGAAACACAGTGATTTTCTTTCTCTTGTGAAATATCATAAGGCTGGATGTCTTCTTGAGCCTCAAACAAACAAACAGTTGAATCATTAATTGTCCCTTCAGAGAGATCCTGTGGATTCTCTTATTTTCCTTGATTTATCTCATGCTCAACCAAATTCTCCTGATTGTCATGATAGTTAACTTGAGCATGAAATTCCCGAATTTCCTCTAATAGATCCTCAAGATGCCAATTTCCCAAATATTCATCAATATTTGCAAGGTATTGTATGAGATATTTGGATTGATCACAAATTTTTTTGGGTAATGATAAAGATGGACAATTTTCTTTATAATTCTCATAAAACACCTTTTGGAACTCCTTTAAAGAGAAAAAACTACCAGGTTTTAGCCCTTCATACCATTTCCTTGCTTTACCTTCTAATGTCACCATGAAAATTTTCATGAGGAAGTTCTCATGCCATTCAAGTTTTAGCCTCCATGTATGTATATGAAATTTGATGAGATGTAACAAGGGATCAAGGGAATTTTCATCTTGAAACATAGGCAGGTTTGTGTTCCAATTTATTTGAGGAATTTTGTGTGGGAATCCAACAATGTGATCTCTGTCCATTAGAGCATACCTGCATTGTATCCTTGGATTCATATTTTTCAATTAGTCAGAGGAAAGGGCTACTGCATCTTTATAACCAATCTAGATTCTTCTTGTTAGTATGAATCCTTTGTCGAAGTGTACGAAAAAGGACCACTTTAGCTACGCATAACTAATAGCCCTAACAACAAAAGTGGCTGCCAATATCTTCAGATCTGCGGTTAGTTAGACATAAAAGAGCTGCAAAAAACCAGATCTATGCATGGAAAGACATTAAGCATAAAAAGTAAGGGTTTGCTCCATATACCAATAGACAAGACAAGAACAATTTTTGAAAGAATTTTTATATTAATGGGGCACCTGGGAGGAAAAAAAGAAGGCATATCCAATTCTCCTCAGTGGGATGGGTTCTTGGAAGTCCTCAGCACTTTAGATCTAAGATTTCTCTCTCTTGTTGGTGTAGAAAACCCACACAAAGAATGGAACTCAAAGGGAGCTCACACAGCAAATGGCAGAAAATGGTGACCAAGTGTATAGATCCAGAGTGATCTAATAGGCAACAAAAGGTGAAGAATGGTAGGAAAAACCCTCCTATTTATAACAAAATATTTGGTCATTCTAGATCTTGGTGCATGGGTTAACCAGATCTAGATCCACTTTTTATGGAATATTTTATTATATTTGTTGGAGGGAAAAGGTATTTGACTTGGGTCAAATCCCTTAATTTGTCAAAAATAAACAAATAAATGATTTATTTATCTTTTTAAGGAAGCGGTTAGAAGATAATCAAATAAATAATGATTTATTTAATTATTTAAGGAAGTGGTTGAAAGATAATTAAATAAATAATGATTTATTTAATTATTTGTGGGTGATTTGGTCATATTTAACAAGGAATAATATCTAAATAAGATTTAAATAATTATTCCTAGAAAATAATAAGATAAATAAAGGTTTATCTAATTAATTTCTTTGTTTTTGGGTTAAACATGACCGGGAATAATAATTAAATTATGGTTTAATTAATTATTCCATGAGGAAAATCAAACAAATATAGGTTTGTTTAATATTTCCTTTTGGGGTTTCCTGTTTTAACATAGTGAAAGCAATTTTACTTAGGGTAAAATTGGTTTTACATGGTGTACTTGGGTCCATCTAATGATAATAGGTTAGATGACCAAAAAATGGTGTAACAGATTTCCCCCCAGCGTGCGAGTGTCAGGAGCAAATCGTATGACCGAAGTACGTTGTAAGAATACAATCACTAGACAACAAAAAGGGATGTCAGAGAGAGAAATGTGAGGTAGATAGTGTGCTGAAGGACTAGACCCTGAGGAGACGAGACTCGCAGGTGCAAAAAGTCTCTTTTTATGAGAGGGTACCTGTGCTGAAGGCGGCGGGGGAGGCATACCTATGCCCGCCGAGACAAAGTACAAAAGAATAGTGTGTCCAGTAAACAAGGGACCAAACCATAAAGTACAGCTGGCATAATCAGGAGCCAGATAAAAATACAATGAGGAATCCCACATACATGCTGTGCCTGGGATAACAGCCAGGACTTGTATAATAATATCTGAGTACATGAGATACAAATACAACCCAAATGCCCCCTGTAAATGGGGAAGGGCTCACAAAATCTGACTGATACATGCAAGTCGAAGAGGCGCTGCAAGTGGCTACGGCCAACATCATCAAATATCTGGAGCTGCATCGAAGGCTGCAAAGAAGAGGCCATCCGGGCATGTGGGGGGCTACCTGTAGGGCCACCCCCGCATGAGGGTTGAGACATCTCACACACACCCGGGAATCATCAAGAGATGCTGCTAGATCACTGGACCATCAAGTATACGAATCTCGATCATGCTGAAAGGAGCTGGAGAAACAATCAAGTCAAAGGGAAATGAGAGATCCCTTGGCCTGATCCGAGGTACCGAACAAGAGTGGAAGCTAGAACCAAGGTACACCGCCCTCTAGACCTGGCTTCTGGAATGAAAGTGCTGATGTCGACAGAAGGAGGTCCGCCATAGTTGAGGGAGTGAGATGTCCCCAACTAAGGCATGAGAGAAAACAGTAGAGCGACGGACAGACTGACACTAATGATGATGGTGAAATGGAAAGGACTGAGTAGCGAATGGATGACTTCCCTTGTTAGAGCATAAAGGGCATGAATGACATGGCAGCGACTGACACAATATCATAAGGGATAGGGGACAGTGGGACTGAAGGTCATAATGTGCGACACAAGAGAGAGACCAAGAAATGAAGGATGGAGGACTATAGTGGGGTACAAAGGGACTCGGGATAGACTCCATGAATGCGATGATGACTCAACTTGGATGCTCTAAACAAGGGCGACTTGATGGTGCTGCCACACAGTAAAGGCCCAATGGGGGACCATGAAAACATGAGTTCAAAGTGGGAAATCATGATGAAAATCGACACGAACCTGGACAAGTATGGGGGCGAAGTGATGCCCCAAATACAAGTGTTGTAAGTGAGAAAATTTGATTTAAAGCAGAAGTGGAGTGGCCCTTCTTGGACAAAATGGGTCCGGGTGAAGCGGCAAATCATAAACATGAAAAAACAGATGCTGGCTATCTAAAAGAAAATAAAACATGCATTTCATAAGGGAAATGCTAAGGGTAATATTTCTTAAGATAGAGTGCATTGCAAGGATTAGGAAGGGGATGGCCTTAGAAATCCTCTAAGAGGTATGCCCCCTTACCGAGATCCTTACTAATGATGTAAGGGCCTAGCCATAATGAGTCAAACTTCCCATGACCAAGGACATCATGGGCCTGGTCATATACTAGAACAAGGTCGCCTTCGTGAAAAGTGCGAGGTTGGACTTTTCGGTCATACTGAGCTTTGGTGCGCTTTTTGGCTGCTTCCATGGTTTGCAAGGCAACACGGCGGTCTTCAGAAGCACGCTCGAGCATGATAAGTCGTTGTTCTAGAGGTTGGGTGTCAGGGAGAAGTTCAACAGCCAGATGTAGGGAAGGAATTTCACACTCAATCGGTAAGACTGCCTCCTCTCCAAAAACCAGGTGGAAAGGAGTAAACCCGGTGGCGGTTTTAACAGAAGTTCGATAGGCCCACAAAGCAGGGAAGAGCATGAGATGCCAGTTGGTTTTGTGCTTATTCACCGTGCGTTGAAGCATAGTTTTGAGGATTTTGTTGACTGCTTCAACTTGGCCATTACCTTGGGGGTAATAGGAGGAGGAATATTGGTGCTCAAAACCTAACAGTGAGGATAGCTCACGCCATATCTCATCTTCAAAATGTTTGCCATGGTCAGAGAACAGTTGTTTGGGAACCCCGAATCGAGCTATAACATGGTTAAAGAAAAACAGGGCTGCGGTAGCTTCCGTGTTGTTGAACATTGGCATGGCCTCGGCCCATTTGGTGAAATAGTCAACCGCCACGATGATATACTTATGGTTACCAGCGGATGGCGGGCGACACTCCATAAAGTCGATGGCCCATTTACAGAAGGGGTCGGTTGAGATGACCGGATGGAGGGGAGCTGGTGGAGCTCGCGCCTTAGGGGCAAAATGTTGGCAACTGGGACAGTGTTTGACTGCCTCAATGCAATCACTAAAGAGGGAAGGCCAAAAATACCCAGCGCGCATGAATTTTTGGGCAGTAGCAAGACCGGAGAGGTGGCCACCACAAGCACCGCTATGGCAGGCATTAAGGACCTGTTCAGCTTCAGCGTGTGTGAGGCAACGACGAAGGACGGTATCAACCCCGCGACGATATAGATCGTCACCGATAAGGAGGTACCGGGGGGCTTGGTGTCGGATGCGTCGGCGAGCCTCATGATCAAGGTCAAGGGCGAACTTTTGGGTTCGCAAGTAAGTAAGAATGTCGCCATACCATGGGTCGTCGGTAGTAATGGAAAATAAGTGTTCATCAAGAAAATCATCATTAACTGGGGTATCTGGCGCTCCGGTAGGTAATTCAAAAATGAGCTCAGCGAGGGCTAAGCCTTTCTTACTCTTTGGTGTGACGAATTCGAGGTCGAATTCTTGAAGAATAACGACCCAACGGGCATATTTCCCAGTGAGGATACAACGACTCAATAGGAAAGCCAAGGGGTTGGAATTAGTCACAACCTTGGTGGAGCGCATAAGGATATAATGACGAAGTTTTTGGACTGAGAACACTACAGCCAGTGCTAATTTTTCTTCAAGGGAGTAGGAAACAGGGGGTCCTACAAGGTTCTTACTGACGTAGTATATCACATGCTCAATACCGCTGTCATCTTCCTGGATAAGGACTCCAGCGACCGAATAGGTGGAAGCGGAGATATACAGGATGAAGTCTCGATCAAAGTCGGGAGGGCGGATCAGGGGAGCGGATGTGAGAGCCTGCTCGAGGGCATCGAAAGACTCGTGAGCATGGGAATCCCAAACAAAAGGGATAGAAGATCGGAGGAGTCTAAGGAACCCGTGTGCAGTGGTGGCGTAGTCAGGGACGAACCGTCGAAGAAAATTAGCTTTGCCTTGGAGACTTTGGAGCTGGCGGAGGGTACGTGGAATGGGAAGTTCAAGAATGGCTTGAAATTTCAAAGGGTCAAGAGTGATACCATCTTTAGACATGATGAAGCCTAAGAGACGGTCGGCAGGGATGCAAAAGACGCATTTCAATGGGTTAAGGCGGATATTATACTTGCGACATCGGAGAAAAATGGTACGCAAATCGTGGAGGTGTTGCGCCCGATGTTTAGAACGCGCAGTGAGGTCGTCTAAATAAGCAAGGATAATGTGAGCTAAGTCATGGAAACAATAAGACATGGCCCGTTGAAAAGTGGCGCCGGCGTTTTTGAGGCTGAAAGGCATGACCCGGTAAGCAAAAGTTCCCCACGGACTAATGAACGCGGTTTTGAGTTGATCGACAGGACGGATAGCAATTTGGTTGTATCCGTAGAAACCATCCATAAAGGATAGAACCTCATGCCCCGCACACTCGTCAATGATTTGGTCAATGAACGGTGTGGGGAAGTTGTCTTTGGGACAAGCTTGGTTCAAGTCGCGAAAGTCCGTGCAGACACGGATGGTGCCTTGTTTCTTGAGAACAGGAACTGGGTTGGACACCCAAGTGGTGTATTCAATGGGGTAAATAAAACCAGCCTGCTTGAGCTTATCGATTTCGGCTTTGATAGCGTCACGTCTGGAAGGATGGATGGGTCTCAACTTTTGACGGACTGGTTTGGCATCAGGCCATGTGTCGATATGGTGTTCGACAATGGCGGGATCGAGTCCGGGCATTTCAGAATAGGACCAGGTGAAAATATCATGGAATTCTTTGAAAAGCTTGGTGTAAGCTTCGATTTCTTCCGAGGTGCAGTGGGCGCCTAAGGTGATATATTCTTCGATACCTGGTGTGACTGAAATGTCAATTTTGATGGTAGGAGAGATATTGGCCATGTTTCCTTCTTCAAAAGCATCAGGTGCAGGGATGGGGTTTTTGAACCAATCGACTGCATTGGGGATGAAGTCTTTGGTCTCCACAGAAAATTGGTCATGGGACTGCTGCGGGAGGAAGTATGCGCGATGGTGCATATCGTCCCATGGAAAGTCTGGGTTAGTCATGGCTTCCATAATGTCTTCATTGGATTGGAAGATGGGAAGACTGGAGGAAGAAAGGTCACCCGAGGGGGTAGTGGTATGGGACGGGTCATCAAGAGGAGAAGGGCTCAGATGGGCGATATCAACAGATCCAAGGTCGGCTGAGGGGCCGGGAGGATCGACAGGTTGTAGGGCAGGTGAACTGTCTTGCAAGGATGATGACAGGTACAAAATGGTAGGTGACGGCTCTGTTAGCTCGATGGCGGGAGGAGGAATGTTAATGGGAGTAGGAAGGTCCTCTGGTCCTATCGAAGTGGCCTTGAATTGGCGGTACATGTCCAAGGAGGAACGATACTCGTCAAGGTGGGGACAGAGGTGGGTGTAGTGGCCGTGGAAATCGCACAAGGCACAAGGGTGGTTTGTGCGCAGGTTTTTGAGTTTTGGGATAGAGTCTGGGATAGTGATGTAGACTTCTGGGATGTCGGAGTCGGGAAACGTCTCGTTGACCAGAATCTTGAGGTGCGGCAACTCAGGACACATGTGGGTGGCGTGACCGACTATATCACACAAAGCGGATTGGATGGCGGGCTTTGGGATCGCAGAGGGGTAGGGGTTGTCGGGGCGGCCTGGTCCTGATAGGTTGCCCCCTTACGAGCTTTCCCTTTCTTTCCGGGGGCTAGCACCACAGGGGTAGGGTCCTGTGGAGGTGCTGGGGGCCCGGAGGAGGTGAGGGGGACCGGTTGAACCGGTGTCAAAGAAAGGTAAGGTTTGGGGTGACCGGGAGGGGTAGCGGCTGGAGGGTCAATGTACCAGACAGGTATACCGAGGGTCAGGTTAGGGAGAAAGAGGGTGGCCAAGACGGGGACAGAAAATACTCCGGGAGGGGGAGCCAGGAAAGGTATCTGCCCAACAGGGTAATGACCAGGAGGGACGGCTCCGAGGTGGTTAAGGCCAGGAGGAACCGTTCCAGGAGGATAAAGGGGTTCAGGAATACTAGCTGTAGGGGGAGGGTTAGAAGGAGGAGGTCCGACTGGCTGAGAGGAATGGCTAGGAGCAGGGTGTGGAGAGCCATGGGAATGTTGCTGACTAGCCGAGGCAGGCCGCTTAAGGGCAGCCTGAGACGATTGCATCATGAAAATAGATGATAAGCTGGGATCGGTGACAGGAGAAGAGGAAAGGTTAGGGAAAGTTCCAAGCAGGGAGGAATCTTTGAAAACGCCGGGGGAGACACTGGTCAAGGAATCAACGGTTTGCTTGTTGGCTACAGAAGAGATGGTCGTCTCAGGGGAGGTCTGAGATTTTGGCTCATGATATGTCAACTGGTCAATGGTGACTATCTTTCCATTATGGGGGAAAGACATCTTGTGAAAGACCGCGGATGGGACAGCAGACATAGCATAGGTGTAGCTTCGCCCCAATAGAATGTTGTAATCTAGCGGGGCGTCGATGACTTCGACGTCAACGCAAACAGTATTACCGGCGAGGGTGATAGGACAATTACGAAACAGGCCAATGGGTTGGGAGGCATGACCGTCCCACGCTCGAAGGGTAATCGTGGAAGGGGCCAGCTCAGGAGATCCAAGTTGCTTCCAAACCGAAGCAGACATCACGCATGTGGATGCCCCCTCATCAATTATACACCGGGACACGTTGGCGTTCCGGATTTTGACTGGGATTTGGAAGGCGACGGAGGGAGGGAGGGGAGGATGGTCCGATTGAGTGGCGTCGAAAACAATCATTTGGTCATCAGCAGAATCTACAGCGCCCACGGCAGATAATAGAGCCTTCTTTTGGGAAGGGCACGACTGGAGGAGTTCCAGTGTGGAAATGGCGGCAGGAGACTGCGCCAGATCATCTACTATGCTATACGAATGAGCAGCTCGACCAGGAGCAACATTTCGACGTAATGGTCCCTTAGGAATCTTGGGATGGACCTCAACTTTGGGTTGAGGAATATGTAAGGGACCACCGGATGTCGAAAGAGGCTCTGTAGAACCTGAAGAGGGAGGCTCGGGGGCAGACTGAGCAGGAGGCTTGGGGTACTGACGAGACCGAGTTTGAAGGTGAAGATCAACGGATGGGGTAGGATCAGAGTGCATCATAAGGATCTGGTAATCAGAGGAACCAGAAATGGAAGGGGGGGCGGCTACCTGGCTGTCGGGCGGTTGGGTAGCCACGAATCCTTGTTGAGGGAAAGGATCAGTAAACACAGCTGGCTGGGTAGTGGCCACATTAGGAGGAGCATGAGGGGAGGCGTGTTGTCCGCTCAATGTGGCTTGAGACTCCCACATCTGCCGCATCTGGGGTAAGAGGGGACAATCATGGGTGTAATGACCATACACACCGCAACACGAATATGGCTTGTTTGTGCGAAGCGGTCTGTCCGACTTGGGCTGAATGCCCTGTTGCTGGTTTCCAGTGTTAGGGTCCACACCAGAATTGGGTCCTCGGGTACCGGGGGCAGATTGGTTTTGGTTACCTCTCCGCCTTCTTTGAGAAGAAGGGGGATTAGTCGCGCCCTGCTGTGCAAATACTTGCCCTGGAGGGGGCTGTAGGTGCTGGTGCTGGGGTTGAGGAGGCAAGGGAGGAGGAAGCGCATATGCTGGAGGAGCTGGCGCACCAGGTTGCAGATAAGGGTAATGGGTGGGTTGGGTAACATTGAGGTAATCAGGAGGTTGGGAAAAAGGAGGAGGCATGCCGTATCCTGGATACATGTTACCGGGAGGGGGAAGAGTGCTGGAGGAGATGGCCCCTCCCTGAGGGAGACCATAGCCCATGGGAGGTTGAGCGTATGGATGGGAAAAGGCTCCAACGATACCGTCGGCAGAATGAGATGCCCCCGGGGCGTTAGCGCCACCGGGCCTGGGGATGTCAGGAAGAACGGTATAAACATAACCAGATTGAGCGTAGATCAGGTCATATTTCAAGGCTATTTGGAGGGCGGCTTCTTCAGTTTGAGGAAAATGAGAGGCGACATCTTTACCGATGGGAGCGGGAAGGGTGCGCAGGAACCAGTCCATGTAAACCCGATCTTCGAAGGGAGGGGCTCGACATAAGCTCCGTCTTCGTCGCCATTCCTGAACATGGGCGGAAAGGCATGTTGAAGAGGCTTGCTTAAAGGAATTCAAGAGCTCCGTGCCAGTATCGTATCGGAGAGGGAGCTAGAAGTACGACAAAAAGGCTTGGGCAAGAGTCTCAAAGGTGGTATGGGTAGAGGTGGCTTGTTCGACATACCATTTAGAAGCTTCGCCGGTAAGCGTGCGTTGGAACAAACGAAGACGAATGGAGTCATCGGTAATGGAATTGGAGGAACACCACATGTGGAAAGATCGGACGTGATTGGTTGGATCTTCTCCATTAAGGCCCTCAAACTTAGGGATGTCGGAGGGCAGCTTGGTTGGCATAGCGGGCCAGTTAGCATTGTGGTGAATGGGGTCATTGATCAACTGATGGAAATCGGGGAGGCTGAGGCCTGCAATGTACGGCAGCACAGGGGTGGCCGAGGTAGTTCCTGTGGCGGTTCCGCTAGTAGTAGGGCCGGCATTGGGGCCGGAAGAATCGCTAGCGTTAGGCCCTGGACCAGACATAGTGAAGGTGACAGGGGGAGAACCAGGAGGAGAAGGAGGACCCGATGAATCAGAGGAGGAGTCAGAGTGCGGACTCGGGGGTGGACTGGCTCGACGACGGCGGTGCGGAGCAGGTCGATCAACCGGAAACTGAGGGTGAAGGCCAAGAAGTCTCCGGGAAAGGCGCCTTGGGGGCGCAATGATGACAGGAAGAAGGAAACCGACAGGGGCAGAAAGGGACAGAATCAAGTAATGTCAAGGGCAGATAAGGTGCAGTGACAATTGATTTTAGAGTCTTTGCCAGGCGGTGTTAACCAGGCGCTTCTTCACTTAGGGTCAGTGCGTGGCGTGTGTTAATTTTAATTTTTAAACCCTTTCCGTTTTGAGAGCAAGAAAAAAGTGTGCGGCGTAGCTGAAAATAAACCTACAGAGAATAGAATATAACGCTGAAATAACATAAAAATAACAGCTACTTGTGCATCTATCTAACCCAAGAAGGTGGGTCTCTCAAAACTATTCTGAAAAGAAAGGGAAAAAACTATGTAAAACACACGGCAAAGAGGCCAATATATCTAAGGTCAGAAGGGACAGGAATCTAAAGGATAAAGCTGCTGAAAAGAGGTGCAGAGCATAGCCAAGAGACAGAGGCAAGGTGGCTGGAAAAAGGGAGGAAATCAGCGAAAACCGGAGGGGGCAAGGTGGAGGCCTTCAAAGGAGGTCAAAACAAAATGACAGGAGGTGATTTGAAAGGAAGAAAGGATGATTTCAAAGGATCTGAAAGGGAGGTAACAGATCTGGAAAAGGAGGCTGAAGCTCTGAAAAACAGACGGCTGAAACAGCTTAAAACTCTTCCACAAAAAGTGGAGGGTACTAAAGCCCTAAGGGGCTAGGTTCCCACTTAGATGAGTAAAAACAGATCAGAACTTGGTCAAAACAGGCTGAGACAGAGGCTGGAGGACCCTGATAGAAGCTGCAGAAAAACCTAGAAAAATTGCAGAAAAAATGCTGAAAAAATGGCAGGTCACAGTTTCTGACCTGATTTCAGTGCAGGTCGCAGGAAATAGGCTAAAAAGTGCGACCTGGAGGTCCAGGTCGCAGGTTTAGGGCCAAAAAGTGCGACCCCCAGTTTCGGTTGTCTCGGCGGCAGATTTTCAGAAAAGTTGTCGGCTCAGTTACGGCTGGTGTCGCTTACCTGCGCAATAGGGCCAGAAACACACGGAAGTTAGAAATTTTGATGTTTTAGGGTTTTATGTGAGAAAAACAACATGAAACTAGGAAAAATAAACAGCTGAAAAGAAACCCTAGGGTCTGAAGTAGCTGGATATGCAGGAATATGAAAAACGACAGCGGTCGTAATTTAAAACCCGTGTGGAGTCGCCATTTGTTAGTATGAATCCCTTGTCGAAGTGTACGAAAAAGGACCACTTTAGCTACGCATAACTAATAGCCCTAACAACAAAAGTGGTTGCCAATATCTTCAGATCTACAGTTAGTTAGACAGAAAAGAGCTGCAAAAAACCAGATCTATGCATGGAAAGACATTAAGCACAAAAAGTAAGGGTTTGCTCCATATACCAATAGACAAGACAAGAAATTTTTTTGAAAGAATTTTTATATTAATGGGGCACCTGTGAGGAAAACCAGAAGGAGTATCCAATTCCCCTCAGTGGGATGGGTTCTTGGAAGTCCTCAGCACTTCAGATCTAAGATTTCTCTCTCTAGTTGATGTAGAAAACCCAATGCAAAGAGTAGAGCTCAAGGGGAGCAAATGGCAGAAAATGGTGACCAAGTGTATAGATCCAGAGTGATCTAATAGGCAACAAAAGGTGAAGAATGGTAGGAAAAACCCTCCTATTTATAACAAAATATTGGTTCATTCTAGATCTTGGTGCATGGGTTAACCAGATCTAGATCCACTTTTTATGGAATATTTTATTATATTTGTTGGAGGGAAAAGGTAATTGACTTGGGTCAAATCCCTTAATTTGTCAAAAATAAATAAATAAATGATTTATTTATCTTTTTAAGGAAGCGGTTAGAAGATAATCAAATAAATAATGATTTATTTAATTATTTAAGGAAGTGGTTGAAAGATAATTAAATAAATAATGATTTATTTAATTATTTGTTGGTGATTTGGTCATATTTAACAAGGAATATTATCTAAATAAGGTTTAAATAATTATTCCTAGAAAATAATAAGATAAATAAAGGTTTATCTAATTAATTTTTTTGATTTTGGGTTAAACATGACTGGGAATAATAATTAAATTATGGTTTAATTAATTATTCCATGAGGAAAATCAAACAAATATGGGTTTGTTTAATATTTCCTTTTGGGGTTTCCTGGTTTAACATAGTGAAAGCAGTTTTACTTAGGGTAAAACTGGTCTTACATGGTGTACTTGGGTCCATCTAATGATAATAGGTTAGATGACCAAAAAATGGTGTAACACTTCTACCAGTGGAGTCTTTAGGCTTATCGAGAGTTGTGGAGTCACCAGGTGGATGATGCTAACTATTTTGAGGATTTGTTTTTTGTCCAACATAAACAATTGGATACCCATCTTGAGATATTTTTGGGTTTTCTATGTTCTTTATATAACACTAATATTTTTAATGAGTGTCCCTAGCGGAGTCGCCATTATGTTAGGTCCCTGTAATTTGTCATATTTGAAAGAAAAAATAGACAAGGGTAACATCAAACACCTTTCGAGTCCTAGGACCTAGCCTTCCTGGACTCAGAGAGGGCTCTCTCTATATTTGTATAAAAGATTTAACTTGTTTGATTTTAGGATGTTGATTTTAGGCTAGTTAAAATGATAGGGTTGTTTGTTTTGTTTTGCTTGGTTGCGTTGCTTGTTAAGAAGAACATATAGAGTAAGATAAGTTCAAACCATTGGGCGATGGGGTCTGTGAAAGGCTTGAAAAGTACAACAATAAATCAAGGGTGTTTCATAAGGCAAGTTAACGAAGCCAAATGGATCTTAATATCTTAGGTGGGTCTGAAATGAACATTAAGTTGTGAATTTAGTAGGTTTAAAGGGAAATTAAGAATCCTTTAACATATACTTAGAAAAAGAAGGGCCTTTAAAATCACTACGCTTAAGAAAGAGCTAAAGGACAGGGCACACCATAAACTTCTTTTACATAGCTTTATCAAGTAACTTTAAGACAACATGTTAGGGTCCCATGATTTGGAAGATTGGCGAGCCAAGTGACAGGGTAAAATCAAACCAACTTTGGAGTCCAAGGACCTAGCCTTCCTGGACTCAGAGAGGGCTCTCTCTATTTGTGCAAGGGATGTAGATTTGTTTGCTTCTATGTATCTGATTTTATGCTAGTTATTAAATGTGTTTTTAGTTTGTTTTAGTTTTTTTGAGGGAGGAACTGATCAAAGGATAGATAGATAAAAATATTGTCAGATAAACTAGGCTATGGGTTCGATAAGGTCAAGAAATCCTCAAATGGTGGACAAGGTATATTGAAGGGCCGATTTGGTCGAGGTAAAAATGGATTCTGTTAGCCAGCTATAAAATTTGTTATACCAAATGCTCGCTAATTTTTTTTTGAGTTTTCAAGGAACAAATTTCATCGCTAAAAATTGTTGGCTCTTGAAGACTCCTGAAGGCCTCATGCCTATCCTATGTCCCAAATTCACTGCTGTTCCCATTTTTTACACTTAGAAATCCTGTTGATTTCCAAGCCAGAATACTGCTGCAAGCACCATTTCGCTTTTTCCCCTTCTTCCAAAACTAAATTTCATTTTCTTCCCTATTTCTCCTTAAAATTCCTCTATTTTTCATAATTTCTCTTCTTCCATTCACGAAAATCCACCTTTATAAGGTTTAAAACCCACTTTTAAACCTTATCTGAACCCTCAATTCCCCTTGCAAAACACTAAAAAACAACAAAAAACCCATATTTTGGACTTAAGCCCCTCAGGCTTAGTCTTAGACCCCTTTTCCCATCAACCCTCGGTCACATCTTTTCCCATGCGCCCGTGGCCCGGCAATCGGGCACCAAGCCATGTTTTGTATTAATATTTCTCGGCTATAGTTTAAAACCTTGGTTTATATTGAAAATTCATCGGTTTCATTATTATATTATAAATACCTGCCAGTTCAAATTTGATTCGTTTCGCGCCGTCGATCTGATTTGCAGATCGGACGGTGCAGAGTCCGTCTCCCGGTGGTCCCCACATTCCACTAGCCAATTGCCGAAACCGCGTGGTTTTCATCGCACCGCCTTTTGGCAAAGGCGGGTTTTCCCCGATCGCCAGCGATTCCATACATCGCGTGACACGCGTCCTCTATACTTTTTCAAAACCACTTGCTCATCACACATTATCGTTCATACGCGGACGCCCAACGATATTGTCGTGCGCTTTCCGATCTGGGGCGGGCCATCCAACGACTATCGCTCGCCGAAGATGCATGATGCTTAACGTGGTCCTAGTGCACTGTCCAGTTAATATCCACCGTTGATCTGATCTGCAGATTGACGGTCCATATTCCATCGCCCTGATTCCGTCACCCAGTTAATGATTCTCTGTTTTGACTTTCCCCCTCGCTCTCAACCATCGATCTCTGCGCGATCGACGGCTCTGATTTAATCTTTCTTCCACCTTCTCTGATCAATCCTAACCGTTGGATGATGCCATCCAATGACCACGCTTCCTCCACATGCCTCCGTAGCAATAAGCCTATAAATGCATGGATTTTATAATAAATTTTTTGTATTTTGCAGGGTTTCGAGGTTTTATCACCATTTTTCAAGGAAAATTCGAAGGCGAAGGATGACGATCCTCCCACCTTCGATTCACCATAGAAAATAATCACAGGTTTTTTACTCCAAGTTTATCAATGATCTGCGAAGGAATTGATTCCTTTCAAACCCTGCACGGCCCTGTACATCAGCAAAAACATAGCAAGTCAATCACAAATCACAGAGTATTAGTGACGAAGATCAAAATGAACTAGAAAAGAGGATGGAATACATAATTATGGCGATCATGGCTAAGAATGATTATCAAAAGCCTAATCCCCCAAATTAAAACACAATTAAAGGAAAATTTGAAGTGTTTTATCAACAAGAAACCCTCCACCGCCACAAATTGAGGCAAATTGATCCCTATAGCTACCACGATGCCACCTGTGCCTCAAAGTTTTCAATCAGAGGTCAAATTTATTGATCAGGATCAGATATTTGTCTTAGCATAGCCAGAAAGTTACTTCTACAAGGAAACTTAATGCAAATAACATCTGCAAAGTTACTTCGACGCCACACAGAGCCTCAAAAGTCAACAAAAGCTCCCACAGAGCTTAAATCTTTATGGAAAATCATTTAATACAAAGAATATGTATGTAAGTTTCTTCATTGAGCCCCTCAAAGGCCAAGAAGTCATTAAGTATGTATTAATTGTAAATTGAGATCTTTTATCAGATCTCACCTCCTCATCCTTCTATATATACTTCTGCAGAAGATGAGTGAGGGGTTAGTTACAGAACTTGGAAATATATTTGAGCAAAAAACTTCTGATTGGTGTTCACTGGCCCTTGGAGCTCTGCTTGTGATAGATTATATAGGTTGAATAGTGAAGATGATTGCTGAATTGAAACATTGGACTTGAAGACTGTAACTGGTTTGAGATTAATAACAAGTTGTTTCCTGGGATCCTGGTCTATATCACTGGTGAAGTGCTTCTTTCTTTGTTATTGTTTTCCTTCTATGTATGTAATATTGTTTCACTATTCTCTGATAAAGGACAACATTTATAGAGTTAGGACCTACTGTATATCAGTAACATTCTCTAATTGAAAGCTTTATCTCAATGTTTTCCTCTAACTTGTTTATTTAAGAATGATTTAATACAGTTTAAGCAGTTAGGAATGCTGGAGTTCCCTCGCCCTACTATTTGATTTAAACCTTGTTCTTGAAAGTTATTTTCCTTATTTTCTTATTAAAGATGACTATGGAAGATATGGTGTTCCCTGGTCCTAGTTTTTCTCCAAAAGCAGATTCTGAAAGTTTCCCTTGGTGTTGACTAAAAGAAGAATAGGTTTAAAAGTACTTTATCTGATCTTAAGTTACACTTTGTTTCTCTTATATGTTTTCATACTTTCTGAAGGTCATTATGTGGGTTACTGGATTGTTTGTCAATTAAGTTGATTTAATAAAAACTTGCCCAAGAGGTCAATGGTTAGCCCTGCACTTGGTTGGTTTTAAACAGTTACTTAAGAGGCTTTTCTTGTTTGGACTGACTATAAATCCTTTGTGAAATTATTATCAGTTTCCACCCCTCCAACACTTTATTGTCTCCATTCCATCATTTTAATCTCAATAATATTGTGGTATAGATGACTTGCCCCTTGGATCACTCTTGATGTTGTTGCTGAATTAAAGCCCAGATATGACTCCATAGCCCAATGGCCTAAAAACCATTGTTATATCTATCTTTTTAGCCTAAGCTGTTCTATTCACTTGCAACTTCTCACTTTTGAAATTGTTTTGCATTTAGAACTTCCCCCTCAAGTAATTTTCATGCTCAACCATCCAAAAACAAACAAACCCCTGGCCTTCATAACTAGCCTAATATCATAACCCCAAACTTCAAAGAAAAATCCATCTTTGCACTTATTGGAGAGATCCCTCTCCGGATTCAGGAGGGCTATATCCTAGAATCCCAAAGTTGGTTGAAACAATGTTGTTTCTACAGTTTTAGTCTCACCAATCTGCTAAAATTACAGATTCCTAACATTTCTGGCGACTCCGCTAGGGATCGAACCCAATTATAATCTCTGGTTCCCCTTAAAATTTCCATACAAAAATTGTGAGTCAAAAGCAGTTTTTTCAAGCACTACCAAAGAATGGTAATCATGATAGAACTTGTCTGAATCAATGACAAACTAGGTAAGCCCTAGGATTCCCATAAGTATTTATCTAACCTTGAAAAATCAGCTGGCTTAGCCATAAGAGTAGACTTTCTTTGTCTCATAACCATAGCTAAGTTTTGAAACAAAGATAGGATATTCTTAAAAATAATACAACTGAAAAATAATTTAGAAAAACCTAAAAAATATTCAAAGTTTGGCTTCATAGTAAACATTGGTAGTGGACCATAAAACCTTTCACCTCCGTAGGAGCTAAAAACTTCCACTTGGCGACTCCACAATCCTTAGCAGACCTTAACACTCCACTGAGAAGAACCTTTATCATTATAATATCATTCAAACTCAGTTAGAGGACTGTAGGATTAAGATTTGTGTAAACAGATTAGTTAACCTCTCAAAGACTGTCATACCTGGTTGAACTTTTCTTGTTTATTTTGGGTCTAATAACACAACATAGTGGCTCCCAGAAAGATTCACACTAGAGCCTATCCTGACCCAGACCCACCTGAAGTAGTTAATAACCCAGAAGGTATTCTTAGGAAGTCTCCTAAGATTAAATTGTCAACTGTTTTCAGGTCACCCTTGAGAGCTAGTTCAGTTCCTGAAAATCTTTCAACTCTACAACAATCTCAAGTTGACTTAGTAAATCCATTTAGAACTAGGTCTCTTGGTGATTTAGATCAGTTAGATTCTGAGTCTTCACTATCATCTCCTGAAACAAGTGAACCTCTTGGTAGCAGAGAAACAACACCTCCCGATTTACATTTCCTTCACAACTTAGGTGTCTCTCATCCAAGATCAGCTCAGCAGTCTATTCCTGGTCCCTCCACTTCTGCTCACCCTACATCCATTGTTCAAACCACTCCACTTCAGCCCAATATTATTGTTTTTAATCCACTCCTTGTAAATCCTCCCCCACCACCTATCATGGCAGCATGGTATGCTCCCCTAGTCCTTTCTGTACCATTAGTCAATCTTCCATAGGACTATCAGTCCAAAATTCCATTATATGATGCCAACAATGCTACAACTGCATCACAACATGTGGATAAGATGAATGACTATTTTGACAGAAATGAAATTGATGATGATTATGTCCAGCTCAGATTATTTTCTCAGAGCCTAGGGGGAGAAGTAAGAAAATGGTTCAAAGGTTTGGCCCCACATAGTATTAATGATCTTTAAGTCTTCCATCAAACATTCTTAAACAAATGGGAAGTAAAGAAAAACCATCTCCAAGTCCTTTCTAACTACAAGAACCTCCATAGAGACACTGGGGAAAGTGTGCAAGCTTATTGCACTAGATTCAATAGTGTGTATAATTCACTTTCCCCAGAGCTAAAACCTCCACAGGGCTCAGCTTTAAACAAGTTTCCTGAAGGGTTTGACTCTGACATGACCTATCAACTGAGAGAGAGAGAGATTTTGCAACTCTTGAATATATGCAAAGGGGTGCTCTTTCTGTGGAAGTCAACTTAATGGAAAAGAGAGCCAAAATGAAAACTGAAAAGAGAGTGTCCTTTATAGAGGAATTCACACCTTCTAATTCCAACTCAAAGATGGAGAGAATGATGGAGGAGATGATGAAAGAGATGAGCATAATTAAGAGAGCACAAGAAAATAAAAACCAAAATGTTCCTCAAAATAGAAACCAGAACCAAAACCAGAATTTTAGAATAAACCAACCTCCAAACAGACCTAGAGAAGATGATCAACAGATCACTCCTCCTTTTCAGCAAAACTATGTAAGTGAGGTTGAGGAAATAGATGAAATAGTAGAGGATGATATTAACATGCTGGGGATAAACAATGATGACTTTGAGATTCATTATGATAGAAAACAAGGTCTATACACACCTTATGATGACAAAAGGGATGATGATGAAAATTGTTATCAAGACATGGAAAATTTCATCATAGAGCCTCAAAGAGAATACGAACTTAGAATTAAAACTAGTCAACAACCCCCCAACAACAAAATCTCTAAAAAATCTTCACAAAACAGCAGTACAACCAAACCTAAAGTTGTCAAACAAAAGGATAAAAAAATGGCTGTAAATTCTGATAAAGGAAAAGGTAAAAGCACTCAAAACAATGAAAATCAGAGTACAGACCTTAGTAGTACTAACACTTCAGCTAGTACTCCTATAAAAACAATTTTGTCAAGTGTAAATAAAACAAATCAGCAAGCTGATATTGCTGATAGAGTGACAACTAATAAGGCTGAAACTAGCACTTTAAAGAGTCAAATTCTTTTCAGCCTGGAGCAGGAAATTTCAAAGATCAAAATCTATCTTCCCTTGACTGAGTTAGCTACCCAACATGTATATAGAACCAAAATTTTGAAGGCTTTAAACATTGAAGAAAATGAGGACATAGTCAATCTTAATGATGACCAACCAGAGTTGATTTTTGGCCCTAATATTGAAGGTAGATATCAAGAAGGACATGTTCCTCCCTTTTATGTGAGTTTAAACATTCATGACAAAATTTTGCACAATGCTATGCATGATTCTGGGGCTTCTCATAATTTAATGCCAAAAGTTGTAATGGAGAGCCTTGGTTTAGAAATCACCAAACCTTACAAAGACCTTTACTCCTTTGATTCCAGCAGAGTAAGATGTTTAGGATTAATCAAAGACCTCTGTGTTAACTTAGCCCAAATTCCAACCAAATGTTTAGTCATGGATATGGTTGTGGCTGATGTGCCCTCGAAGTATGGAATTTTATTATCAATATCTCGGGGGGGCTAAGTTACAAGGGACTATGCAAATGGACATGACCTATGTGACTATCCCTGTTTTCAATCAAACTAGAAGACTTTACAGGGAGTCCCATATGAAATTCACAGTTACAAGTCAAGACAAACCAAAAAAATCTCCTATGTATTCTGTAAATAGAGGGCTTGATTCTTTTATTATGTTTAATGATGAAACACTTGGTGAACAAGTCACTTTATCAGGATTAATGGCCAACAGGAAGGAAGAGGAACACAATGTAGGTATGTCTAAATAGTTTTCTGAACCTGTAAAGTCTAGCAAACTAAACAAAGGTCTTGAGCTACAGGGTAGATGTCCTTCGCTCTTAAACATTCACAATCAAGAAAACAACCCTAAAAAAAATACAAATCTTGGGGAATCAAAACAAAAACAAATAAGTACTGAGATCCCACAATAATCAGAAAGCACAGTAGTTGAAGAGGACATTCACCAAGTAGATGAAATTAAAACTATTCCTCTGTGGAGTATGTGTTTTGATGGATCCTACACTAAGAACAATGTTGGTGCAGGTGTTTGGATTACTAACATTAAAAACAACCACATAGAAAGCATTTCTTGCAAGCTAAACTTTCAGTGTTCCAGTAACATCGCAGAATATGAATCCCTTCTCTTAGGCTTACACCTATTGAAAAAGTTAGGAGCCAGAAGAATCAATGTGTACGGGGATTCAGAGTTAGTCATTAGGAAAGTCAATGGGGAATATAACGAAAATCATCCCAGGCTTATATCCTACCGAAACGATGCCATGGACCTTTTGAAAACATTCGAGGAGTCCAAACTGTTCTTTGTCCCAAGAAAAAGAAATATTACGGCCCACATTTTAGCCTTTGCAGCTAGGACATGCTTGACGCCATATGAAACTAAAGACTACACAACTCAGATAAAATTTAGACCAGTTGTTCCTAATAATGAGAAATATTGGCAGGTGTTTGACAATGACAAACAAATAGAAGACTTCATGCAATTCAGAAATGAATTCGAACTACACAGTTCGGACTCAGATTATGATATGGACTGCAGTGAAGAAAATTTTCTTAGTGAGGAAGAACCATCTCATGAAACTACTAATATAAACCTGTTATCTAGCAAACTTGAAAGCAAAACAGAATTGAATGCAGAGTTGGAAACAGAGGAGTTAGAAACTCTGCACTCTAAAGATGAAAGTTTGCCTAAGGGTCTGGCCCCTTTAGAAGAGTTGTTCGATTTTAACGATGTGGCAAATAAACCAAAACTGGAACCTGTAGATATTGAAGTGGAGGAGTGTAATATAGGCAGTGAACTTAAACCTATGATGATTAAACTGTCTAAAACTTTACCAACTCACATTAAACTTAAATATATAGAGTTGTTTAAATATTTTTCTGATGTTTTTGCATGGAGTTACGAAGATCTTAAATCCTATGACACCGAAATAATACAGCACAAAATTCCCCTCAAAGAAAACCAAAAACCATTCAAACAGAAACTGCGCAGAATAAACCCTGTTCAGTTGCCTTTGGTTCAGAAGGAGATTATGAAAATGTATGAAGCTGGTATTATTGTCCCTATTAGATATTCTGAATGGGTGTCTAATCTGGTGTCAGTTAGGAAGAAAACTGGAGAAATTAGGCTTTGTATAAACTTTAGAGACTTAAACAAAGCTTCATTGAAAGACAACTACCCTTTACCTAAGATGGATCATATTTTACAAAGGGTGGTAGGGTCTAGAAGAATTTCTTTGCTAGATGGCTATTCAGGGTACAATCATATCTTAGTTCACCCTGCCGATCAATTAAAGACAACCTTTACTACACCATGGGGCACTTTCATGTATGTGAAAATTTCCTTTGGTCTAATGAATGCTGGAGCAACTTTTCAAAGAGTCGTGGACATAGATTTCTCGGAGGAACTGGGCTTCTTCATCATTATCTATCTAGATGATGTCACCGTGTTTTAAAAAATAGATGAAGAGCACTTAGAACATTTGAGAAAGGTTTTCGAGAAATGCAGAAAGTTTGGAATATCTTTAAACCCTAAGAAAACACTATTTGGTCTACAAGAAGGTAAACTTCTTGGGCACATTATTTCTGAAGAGGGTATAAAGATAGATCCAAAGAGGATTGAGGCCATATTGCAAATCTCTCATCCTCGAAACATCAAAGAGTTGCAATCTTTCATTGGAAAGATTAACTTTTTGAGAAGGTTCATCCCCAACTTGGGTAAGCTCCTTAGGAATATCACAAACATGTTAAAGAAGGAGCAAGGGGTAAAATGGACCTTGAGAGCAAAGAAGACCTTTGAACTGGTGAAAAAAGCGTTAACCAAAACACCGGTTCTTATAAGTCTTGATTTTTCAAAAGATTTTTATATTTTTTCATTCGCATCAGAACATACCATAGCTGTTGTCCTTTTACAGAAAAATTCACAAGGACAAGAGCAGCATAGCTGGATTATTTAGCAAGGCATTGAGGGATGTCCCTTTGAAGTATAACATTATGGAAAAGAAATATTTTGCTTTGGTTAAAGCTTTAAAAGACTTCAGAGTGTACATCCTTCACTCACACATCATTGCCTTTGTTCCAAACTCAGTTGTTAAAGACATTCTAACATAGGACCCAGATGGTAAGAGAGGTAAGTGGATCGCTATTATTCTTGAATATGATTTAGAGATAAAACCTACTAAGCTCATCAAAGGCCAAGGTCTAGCTAGATTAATGGCTGAATCAAATTTTGAAGTTCTGGATATTAATATGATTAATGCTTTGGATAACCAAGAAGAATTATCAACTCCTATTGTTGAAGATCATTTTATGAATTCTCCTTGGTATGCTGATATTATTTATGTTTTGCTTAAATTGAATACACCTCATGGTTTGACAAAAAAAAAGGCAAGATTCCTCAAATTGAAAGTTGTAAACTATTGCATTATTGATAGATGTCTTTACTGGAAAAATGAAAGTGGTGTATTGCTTAAATGTTTGCCCGAGTTTTATGCAGAGAAGGTTAAATACGAATTCCATGAAGGAGAGTGTGGAGGTCATTTATGCTGGAGGACAACAGCCAAAAAAATTTTGAGGGATGGTTTCTATTGGCCTACTCTTTTTCCTGATATCCACAAGATGATCATAGCCTGTCATAAATGCCAAATTTTTGAAGGCAAAAGAAAACTGCTACCCCTACCTCTGCATCCTATCACTGTTGAAGCCCCTTTCCAACAGTGGGGACTTGACTTCATAGGAGAAATCCATCAACCATCTCCTACCTAGCATAGATGGATTCTCACTGCCACAAACTATTTCACTAAGTGGATAGAATCCATACCTTGTAGACAGGCCAATGATTCAGTTATCATAAAATTCATGGAGATTAAAATTATCTCCAGGTTTGGCTATCCTACCAAGATTATCACTGATAATGCAACAACATTTGGATCAAAGAAAATGGTTGAGTTCTGTCATAGATATCACATAACATTGGGGCATTCCACGGCCTATTACCCTCAAGGTAATGGAGTTGCAAAATCCTCAAACAAAAGCTTAGTGAACATAATACAGAAACTGTTGGAGGGAAATAAGAAGTCTTGGCACACAAAGCTAGTTCATGCACTTTGGGTTGACAGATTGACTTTGAAGAAATCCATTGGTATGTCACCTTTCCAGCTTCTGTACGGTACTGATGCAATTTTTCCAAATAGCCTTGGTGTCCCAGTGATGAAGTTGATTCAAGAGTTACAAATTGAAGAAAATGACATGATCAGAAGAGTGAGCCAGACCATTCATCTTCAACAAACCAGAGAGGAAGTGTATAGTAAAGCATTGCAGAAGCAATACAGCATTAAAAAGCTTTTTGACAGAAGAACAAAGGCCAGCAATTTCAAGATTGGGGACAAAGTTCTAAGGTGGGATTCAAGAAGGGAAGAGAAGGGCAAGCATGGAAAATTTGACCACTTATGGCTTGACCCTTACTCTATTCTCTCAGCTGCTGGTAACAAAGAATTTTTCTTGCAGGAGTTGAATGGAGCAGAACTATTTGGGGGTCCTGTGAATAGCAGGATGCTTAAGCATTACTTCTCTTGATCCATGTTATGTTCCAAAAGCCTTTTTATCTTTTTTCCACTATAAATATTTCATCCACCATTGCATTCAAATTTGTAAAAATCAAAAATACAAAAACAATGAAAAGAAAGAAAACATGGCAGATTGTGAAAACAAGAAAGGTATAGCCCCATACCAAAAAAGAGAAACAAATCTGAAAGTGTGCAAGCTCAAATGCTACTCCTACAAAACACACTTCTAGTTAGTCAAAATGCCTAATCTTGACTAATTAGTTTTAAATTTTCTGCTGATAGGATAGTGAAAACGATTTGCCAAACTGTCTAATATTGGCTTATTAGTAGATAGTTTAGGATAGAAATTAAAGGTTCAAACATGATCAAAATCTGAACCTAAGTTTCCAAGAAAGAAATGAATCAAATCTGTTTTATTTTCTGAGTAAAAAAAAATAAAAATAAAATGTAAATCTGGTTCTAATTAGACCAAAATCTGAACCAGATAACAAAGAAAGAACAGCTCAAAAAAAATTCAAAAACAGAGCTGTAAAAAGAGAAGGCAGTACTTTGAACTTTCAGTTCTTAAGTCTTCCGTTTTGATTTAATTTTTTGCAAAATAAATGTCTATGTGCAGCTTGTTTTTATGCCATAGATCACAGCAAGTCAAACATCTTAACCTTGACTTGACTGTTTTTAAATTTATGTCTTAGAATTTAGAGAATTAAAATATGTTGGACAGTTTAATCCCAACAGATAGTAGAATAGGTAGAGAAGCATCTGAACTCAACTGTTTAATCTGAGTTCAGGGAGAAATAAGGAGTAGAATTAGATTATTTTTATGCTTTCAAAATAATAAAATGTTGTAAAAGAGTTTGCCAATCCAAGTGCACTCTAATGAAGAAAAAATGTTAGATCAGTAGGATTGGGTAGGTAGAAATTTTGTATTGATGAAGATCCATTATTTTTATGATTTATAATATGTTTTCAGAGAAATTCATCTCAGAAAAGGGAAAATAGCCCAATGGATCAGGCACAGGTTAGCCTCCCAGAGAACATAATGGATGTGGCGCAGGTCAACCTCTTAGAGAATGCAGGGCTGAAGTTCTTGATGCCTTCAAGAAGGCACCATCCCCAAGTGGAGCCACTGTTAGCCAGCTATAAAATCTGTTATACCAAATGCTGCCTAAAAACTTTTTGAGCCTTCAAGGAACAAATTTCATTGCTAAAAATTGTTGGCTCTTGAAGACTCCTGAAGGTCACTGTTGTTCCCATTTTTTACACTTAGAAATCCTGCTGATTTCCAAGCTAGAATACTGTTGCAAGCACCATTTCCATTTTTCCCCTTCTTCCAAAACTAACTTTCATTTGCTTCCCTATTTCTCCATAAAATTCCTCTATTTTTCATAAGTTCTTTTCTTCCATTCATGAAAATCCACCTTTATAAGGTTTAAAACCCACTTTTAAACCTTATCTGAACCCTCAATTCCCCTTGAAAATCATTAAAAAACTATAAAAAACCCATATTTTGGACTTAAGCCCCTTGGGCTTAGTCTTAGACCCCTTTTCCCATCGACCCTTGGTCACATCTTTTCCCATGCGCCCACGGCCCCGCAATCGGGCGCCAAGCCATGTTTTGTATTAATATTTCTCGGCTATAGTTTAAAACCTTGGTTTATATTTAAAATTCATCGGTTTCATTATTATATTATAAATCCCCGCCAGTTCAAATTTGATTCGTTCTGCACCGTCGATCTGATATGAAAATCGGACGGTGCGACTTCCGTCTCCCGGTGGTCTCCACATTCCACTAGTCGATTGTCGAAACCACGCGGTTTTCATCGCACTGCCTTTGGGCAAAGGCGGTTTTTCCTCGATCTCCAGTGATTCCATACATCGCATGACATGCGTCCCCTATACTTTTTCAAAACTTCTTGCTCATCAAGCATTATCATTCGTACGTAGATGCCCAGCAATATTGCCGTGCACCGTCCGATCTAGGGTGGGCCATCCAACGGCTATCGCTCGCCGAAGATGCTCGATGCTTAACATGGTCCCGACGTGCCGTCCAGTTAATCTTCGCCATCGATCTGATCTGCAGATCGACGGTTCATATTCCATCGCCCTGATTCTTTCGCCCAGTCAACCATTCTCTATTTTGACTTTCCCCCTCGCTCTTGACCGTCGATCTCTATGCAATCGACGGCTCTGATTTAATCTTTCTTCTGCCTACTCCGATCAATCCTGACTGTTGGATGATGCCATCCAACAGACACGCTTCCTCCACATGTCTCCGCAACAATAAACCTATAAATGCATGGATTTTATAATAAGTTGTTTGTATTTTGCAGGGTTTCGAGGTTTTATAGCCATTTTTCGAGGAAAATTCGAAGGCAGAGGTTGACGATCCTACTGCCTTCGATTCACTAAAGAAAATCATCATAGGGTTTTGACTCCATGTTTATCAATGATCTGCAAAGGCATTGATGCCTTTCCAACCCTGCACGGCCCTGCACATCAGCAAAAACACATCAAGTCAATCACAAATCACAGAGTATTAGTGACGGAGATCAAAATGAACCAGAACAGAGTATGGAAGACATAATTATGGGGATCATGGCTAAGAATTATTATCAAAAGCATAATCCCCCAAATTAAAACACAATTAAAGGAAAATCTGAAGTGTTTTATCAACAGGAAACCCTCCACCGCCACAAATTGACTAAAATTGATCCCTGTAGCTACCACGAAGTCACATGTGCCTCAAAGTATTCAATCAGAGGTCGAATTTATTTATCAGGATCAGATATTTGTCTCAGCGTAGCCAGAAAGTTACTTCTGCAAGGAAACTGAATGCAAAGAACATCTGCAGAGTTACTTCGACGCCACACAGAGCCTCAAAAGTCAACAAAAGCTCCCAAAGAGCTTAAATATTTATGTAAAATCATTTAATACAGAGAATATGTATGTAAGTTTCGTCATTGAGCCCCTCAAAGGCCAAGAAGTTATTAAGTCTATATTAATTGTAAATTGATATATTTTATCAGATCTCACCTCCTCATCCTTCTATATATACTTCTGCAGAAGATGAGTGAGGGGTTGGTTGCAGAACTTGGAAATATATTTGAGAAAAAAACTTCTGATTGTAAATAGTGTTCATTGGCCCTTGGAGCTCTGCTTGTGATAGATTAGATAGGCTGAATAGTGAAGATGATTGTTGAACTGAAACATTGGACTTGAAGACTGTAACTGGTTTGACATTAATAACAAGCTGTTTCATGGGATCCTGGTCTATATCACTGGTGAAGTGCTTCTTTCTTTGTTATTGTTTTCCTTTTATGTATGTCATATTGTTTCACTATTCTCTGATAAAGGACAACATTTATAGAGTTAGGACCTACTGTATATCAGTATCCTTCTCTAACTGAAAGCTTTATCTCAATGTTTTCCTCTAAATTGTTTATTTAAGAATGATTTAATACAGTTTAAGCAGTTAGGAATGCTGGAGTTCCCTCGTCCTACTGTTTGCTTTAAACCTTGTTCTTGAAAGTTATTTTCCTTATTTTCTTATTAAAGATGACTATGGATGATATGGTGTGCCCTGGTCCTAGTTTTTCTCCAAAAGAAGATTCTGAAAGTTTCCCTTGGTGTTGACTGAAAGCAGAATAGGTTTAAAAGTACTTTATCTGATCTTAAGTTACACTTTATTTCTCTTATATGTTTTCATACTTTTTGAAGGTAATTATGTGGGTTACTGGATTGTTTTTCAATTAAGCTGCTTTAATGCAAACTTGCCCAAGAGGTCAATGGTTAGCCCTGCACTTGGATGGTTTTAACAGTTACTTAAGAGGCTTTTCTTGTTTGGACTGACTATAAATCCTTTGTGAAATTATTATCAGTTTCCACCCTTCCAACACTTTATTGTCTCCATTCCATCATTTTAATCTCAATAATCTTGTGGTATAGATGACTTGCCCCTTGGATCACTCTTGATGTTGTTGTTCAATTAAAGCCCAGATATGACTCCATAGCCTAATGGACTAAAAACCAGCGTTATATCTATATTTTTAGCCTAAGCTATTCTATTCACTTGCAACTTCTCACTTTTGAAATTGTTTTGCATTTAGAACTTTCCCCTCAAGTAATTTTCATGCTCAACCATAAAAAAAAAGCAAACCCCTGGCCTTCATAACTAGCCTAATATCATAACCCCAAACTTCAAAGACAAATCCATCTTTGCACTTATTGGAGAGATCCCTCTCCGGATTCAGAGAGGAATAGATCCTAGAATCCCAAAGTTGGTTAACGATGTTGTTTCTGGTTTTAGTCTCACCAAATACTTTAAAATTCTGATTCCCTATGATTCTTTAGGTGGAGTGAAATGGGATGGACACTAGGTTTTGTGAAGAACAAAGATTTTTAAACATAAATAGTTTTATAGAAGACAGTTATGTGGTAGGGCTAACCATTGATGTGACAATGGAAACCCCAAGGCGATGTCCAACTCCCTCAATAAATTCGGGGGGATACATAGAAGTATATGACCTTCTAACTTTGGGAAAATCACCTTCAGACTTTGGGGAAAACAAACAAGACAAAAAAATAACTCAATATACAAAGAGGGAACTCCTAGACATCATATTTTGAGCTATCGGGAAATTTTAACTAAGATTGCTGAGCATAGGCAAAGGGCAAGATCGACACAATACCTCTTTGGTTCAATTAAGCAAGCAAACATTCAGAGAAAGGTTTTAGTAATGGGTTTTTGGTTAGCTAGGAGTAAACAGGGCTTACCGTGAATCATACTAGGTAGCATACATAATAACCATTAATGAAATTGAGAACAAGTTCTTAGAGTATCAAAGAGAATTTAAGAATTCATTTGACATAACTAAGAAAGAAGACAAACATAGAAGCTGTAATGAATCAGGAAACTTGAGGTGCCTCCATGGGCATGTCTCAAATCTATTCTTTACTGTCCTATAGCTAGCAAGAAACATAAAAATATGTATGATAACTAGGAAAACATAACAGAGAAGGAACACTATATCATTTTACCAAGTCAAGGAATCCTACAATAGTCCTCTTCCACCATCCAAAGCACACAAGAAATTATCCACTGCATGAGACAAAGTATTTCTTCCAAGCTTGTATAACCATGTATTGCTCTATAAAATCAATTTCAACCTATTTTACAATGAAATATCTTGGAATATATAGGCCCAAGAGAAGGAAAACCTCCTAGAGCAACTAGCAAGCCCGTTGGCCTATTACAAATATCTGATTTTGTCCTTGAGGCTTTGCAAAGCCGAAGGCACAAAATATCTTTAAAATATCTATAAAATGCTAAAAAAAGGAAAAAATATTGACTTTTCATTATTGAAAATGCTAAAAATGGCCTAGCGCACATTTGGATAGGCCACTTCAAAAAATTGCTTTTTTGACAAAATGCTACAGGAACGTAGTAGCAGAAAATTTCCTGTTTTGCAGACATCTTTTGAGGGACCTCCCGATGTCAAAATGAAGCCCGTGATGGCTCGTTGGAAATCCCTGGATGTATATCTTCTGGAAATACTTTATTTTATTCAAATTTATCACTATAAGTATGTGGAAAACTGACTGAGTGGAAAAAACCAGAAAATAGTCCTTTGCTGATATGAGAGGCAGAAAGTAAAAAAATCACTGTTTTTCGCATCTTTGGGAGATCAAAACACATCATTTGGATCTGAAATTTTATGAGTGGATGCCATTGAATTTAATACATAAAATTATACCACTTTCAACCTCTGATGATGCTCCAAATAGAAATGGCGATGCCCATGAATTTCTGCAATTAGGCCCAAAAATGTCAAAAAACAAAATCTTGTCCAAATTCGCTCAATTTTGGCGAGAAAGCCCTTCATGGGTTTTTAGAAACATGTAGAGAAGCGGAGGCCAATATTTCAAGATTTGATGTGCCTTTCTCCACTTTTTCTACCGGGCGCCTCTTTCGGGAAACCTTGAGTTTTTCTTGTGCAACCTTCAATTTATTTCAGGCGAATTGATTTAACTTTTTGTAGTGCCCAATCATCTTATTTTGCAGGCTCAAGTCTCTGTTAGATTTCTCTGACTTATCCTCCAAATTTTTATTGGCCCTTTCAAGCCATGATTCTATATCATCCTCTATTTCTTGGGTGAGTAAATGAGTGAGAGGATAATATCGGACAAGGGCTACCTCTTCCTCTTTCTTTTTCTCCAAAGCTCTCTTGAGACCATAGTCCTAGGTCTCTTTCTTATTGGCTGCTCCTCTTCTTCAGTTTTATCAAATTCACCCATAATCTCTTCAAGCTTGGTTTTTGCTTTGGAGGCCTCTGATATTTGAAAGCTCAGGCCTCAAATACCGCCATTTGACCACTCATTTTCTTGTTTTTCATTTGTAGGACATGGATGAAGTCTTTTGAGCTTTCTAGATCATCCTGTAGATCATGAATTTGATCTTCTCTGTTTTGCAAGAGAGCCTCAAGGATTCTAGCTTCATTGTCACTCTCATCACTATTTATCTGAATTATATCAAACTCCCTTTCCTTCTCATGACTACTTTCCTTCTTCTCTTTCCCCTTGCCTTGGATAGACTTCTTGGTCTTCCTCTTTTTTGGTAATTCAACTATGCTCTTTTTAGGCAGTTTGCCTTGGCTTCTTAGTGCTCTTGTGACATTGCTATTCACTGCTGGAATGGTATTTTTCTTTGTTGTCCTAGTTTGTCTAGGCTTTGTTACCTTTGGAGGAAGAGTCATGGCCCCTTGCCTAGGAGAGGCAGCTAGCACATGCTCTTGGCTGTGTGGAGGAGAAGAAGGAGGAATTTCACCTATTTGCACTTGCTCAGTTTGGTCTTTAACCTTACTGCTTCCATCATCATTTTTGTCACTGTTTTCCTCCTTTTGAAGATTGCCTTGTTTTTCTTTATCACTACTATGCTCATGGTCACTGATTTAGCCATTTTTCTCTATGCTGCCCTCTGGAGAATGTTCACTATTTGGTGTTTTATTGTCATCATCATTGCCTGCTTGAGGGATTTCTTGTTTTTCATCATAACTGTCCCTTTAAGGACTGTCATGACCCTCATCATAAGTTCTTTGATTGCCACTTTGTATGTCTCCTTGAGGGATGCCTTTTTCTTTTCTATCTCTGCTTTCTTCATGACTGTATTTCTCTATACCCTCACTATTTTTTGCTTCATTACCATCATGCTCACTGCTGTGTGGGCTGCCAATAGTTTCCTCTTTATGACTGTTGTGATATGTATCAATTTGTTCCAGATCTCCATCATTTCCTTCTTTATGCTCACCGTCATGCTTAGATTCTTCATTTTGTACTTCCTCATCACTTTTTTGCCTCCTCTCACTTTGCTTTTCTTCACTACTAGTTTGCCTTTTCTCTTCTTCACTTTCAATCATAGGAGATTTTTGTCCTTTAGGAGTGGATTTAATAGAATAAGGAGAAACATGATGAGTGGATGGTGAGGAGGGTGCATGAGATGAAGATGCAAAGGCGAAATCGGGATGGGAGATGAAAGAGTCCCAAGAAACTCCCTTTTTCTCAAGTTGATGGAGGATGATGATCGTGATAAGGGAATGATGAAATAGGCAATCTTGTTGTTGAGCAAAGGGCTTCTTTTGAACAGTAGAAGCCATCTTGTCAATGCTTCTATAGAGAAAAAAAGGTAGGTTTAGCAATTGAGTTCTTGTAAAGTGCATGAGAAGCCTGATATGATAAGCATAAACTCGAGAAAACCTCCCTTTACATGTGAAATACTTCATGATGATCTTCATGAGTGGGGCATAGCTGGTCAGTAAGTGGGAAAAATGGAAAATAACTGGGCAAGCATCCCTATGTTCTAGTTTTAAGAAGGGTTTGTAGTGATTCAGGTCTAGGTATGTTTACTTGAACCCTTTTTCTCTGATATATGGAATTTTGGTAGCTTTGGAGACAACCCTAGGAGAGAGCTTGAAATCTAAACCTGCTAGATGAACATGCTTTCCTTGTAGCCTTAAAGAAAATAAATGTGTCAAAGGAAGGTGACTTTTCACTTCTTGGACCCTTTGACAAAATTACAAGCACCCTACTTCATGAAAATTAAAAAGCATTGAAGGAGATTCATTCACTTCCTAAGTTGAAAAAGGCTCATATCTATGGTGATAACCACTCTTGCTATCTTTCTTTGGAGGCATTTATTCTTTTGATATTCTTCACTGACTTACCAAGATAAACTGTTTAAGTGATCACTAAAATAAGTCTTCAACCAACACACCTTTTACTCTTTGAAAAACTAAGTCTGTCCTTAGTTAACCAACAAGTTTGTTTAAATAAAACAAGCTCTCTTCGATTTTCACAATATGAACTCCTTTCCCTCAATTCATTGCTTTCTATGGTTATTTGAAGCAAGAAAGAGGTTTCTTTGAACTCACTGTTTCTTTTAATATCACTGTTTTAAGGGACTGTCTTGAGACAAAGAATGCACTTTTAGAAAAACACTGTGCTCATCCTTGGAATAAAATATCCTTATTTGATGATTATTGTTTCTCTAAAGTATAAGGTAGTCTCCTTGTCACTGATTAATAAGCCTTTCAAACAAAAAAATTTTCCCCTTAATGATCACTATTTTTCTTTGAGATTAGAAAACAAGTATTAGTTGAATGAAAAAAATTTCACCTCTTTAGTTTTTTGTGTTTGAGAAAAGAGGTCTTTGACAAGATCTTTTTGTGGTTTTTGAAGAGAAGTCTCCTTCTGTTTTTGGCACAAAGACTCTTCCCCTCAAACATTGTTTTTGATTCTTTGCTATCCACAGCAAGAAGACCTCTTTGAATTTGACAAAAGCCCTAACCTCTAATCATTGTTCCTCTTTGATTTAGATGATCAGGGTGTTCTTTGCAATTCCTTTTGAAATACCTCTTTAAATTGATTTGAAGACCTTTTACAAACTCTGTTTTCTTTTTTGGAGACTGCACAAATTCTTTGCTATTTTATAGCACAAAAAGACCTTCTTTCCTTTGAAAATTATGATTTAAACCCTTGTTCGAACTCAAACTTAGCTAGGAGACAAGAAATACCTTTGAAAACAAGTTTGAGATGTCCTTTGAGCATTGGTTCAATGGGAAAGAAAACAAGGTTAACACTTGGTTGTTGGGTGGGCGTTGAATGAAGAATGCACCGCGCATAGGCTTGTCGGGTCGGCCTTGGCCACCCGCTGAACGCCGGCACAGGCATGTCGCGCTATGCTATAGGCGCTCCACGCCTTTCGTAAAATTAAATTGTCTCTGCCTACAGGTGCATCGCGCATTGTAACAGTCATGCCGAACATAAAACACACTTCAATTTGTGACTTGACTTCATTTCTCTCCTTCAAAAAATGTGCAAAAGATAAATGAACTTGTTTCCTCATGCTTTTATAGCTTGTGAGGATTTTAAAGCACTGCGTCCTCACTTTGAAACTATTGGAAAACACATTTTTTATATGAATTTAAAGGTGTGTTAAAAGACTTGGACCATTGTTTATAAAATATTTTATCACTAAAACACCTTTGCAGCCTCTTCAATCACCACAAGGTAAATTGACTGTTTCATGCAGTGAAGAAGTTTGTAACCATGATTTAACCTTCTTCACTTGTTTTTTTCTTGAATATCTTCGAACAATGGTGGGCCATCTACTTTTCTTTTGTGAAGGAGGCCTATGTTTGACAACTGACTATGTCTCCCAAAACTCTATCTTTTATCATTTAATGGATGAGCCTTTTGACTGTGAGTGAAAATAGGGCTTCATCACATATTTTAACCCTTTGGATGAGTTGTCTTTTAACCCTTTGGATGAGCTGTGTCAGGGTGCAAACATTTGGAGCGGTGATCCCCTACCATTTTGTGAAGGATGGCCTATAAACAGTGAAAGTTTTCACCCTATTATAATGTGCCCTTTGTCCTTTGACTGATACGAAAAGATGGCTTTTGATGTTTGCCTTTCATTTATAACTTGGAGGGAGTTTAACTTTGATAAAACATAATGAATTTTTCCAAAAGAAAGAATGCCCTTTTCTCATAAGTCATCTAGGTGGACTGTCTTTTCTTGTCAGTTGCAGAGGTCATTTTAAAAGCAAGCTTGGTTTACCAATTTCACCTCATTGGTCATTTAGATGAATTTGCTTCTAGTTAAACATTATAACTTATGATTTTTCCTTTGAAGGAAGGATTTTGTAAACATAGGAAACAGAGACCTTTAGCACCCTTATGTTACTGTGTGGTTTTTATGTGAATAATGTCTTCAACCCACTGAACTTTCATTTGATCCACTGATTTTTAACCTTGTATTTGCAATAGGAAAATTTCTCAAACACCATATGAAACACTACTGATGCATCTTTTTTTCATCTCTTGGAAGGATGTGACTCACAATTTCTGAAGTCATCTAAAGACACCATAACCTTCTTCTTTTAAATGAGGGAGGTTTTCATCATGTTCCCAACCATCTGCTCTCGATTGGAGGAGGCTTCATCATAATGTATTCTAACCATCTACTTTTTAATGAAGGAGTTTATCACTGTGATTTTAACCATCCAATTTTAATGAAGGAGGTTAGCACTGAGCTTCTAACCATCTGCTCTTTTGAAGGAGGTTCCACTGTAGGTATGACATTTCATCTATTTCAAAACTATGTCAACTTTCTAAAATCATATGTCTCTGCTTGGTATCATATCAAATATGTAGAAATTTTAATAACTGATATATTATTCACCGAGATTCTCCTGATCACACACTATTTTAAATTCATGCACAATACATAATCTCTTCTACCATTGATCATTAATTGCGGAAATAAAAACAATCACATGCGGACATTAAAACCATAAACAATCACACATATGAACAAAGTATTTCATGGGAAAGCTTAAAGCTGAAAAACCCCAACTATATGTATATTATATGTCATAGAGATCATGTAAAAATTATTGCACAAAGCTCCTCACAAGCTCTCAGCACAACCTCCAATTGCTACACACTAATCAAGCTAGATCTAGCAAAACACATGCTCCAATCTTTGCCACCTGATAGCCAGCCTCTATTGTGTAATCAATGTTGTAGGATGGCTCATTAAATAACTTGAACCACCTGGCTTGTACTGCGCAATCCTCATGGGCTTCTCCAATCACTGGTTGTTGCAAATATGCAACAGTATAGTCACAACTGATAGTTATCCTACTCTTTCACCTATCTCTGCACTGGTCTCCACTGAAACTGTCCATGCACTGAAGTTAACTGATGTATTATTTAGTTGATTAATGATTTTATAATTAGTGAATTAATTAATAATTAATTCACACCACTCTCACTAATTGTATCAATTAGTTAAACTAGATACAAATAACTCAACTATGTTTAGATTAGTTAAACTGAATACAACTCCACTAACTTCCTCAATCAACTCCACCAAACTCTGTCACATGAGTTCTAACTGAAGTATCCATGCAATAGCTCCACATAACCCTGAGGAATAGCGTAATTCCTTCTGTCAGCTCCTGTGCCACATCTATGCAATTAACTGAAGTGCTCCAAGAGAATAAGATAATGTTTAGAGTCTAAATATTATTAAGAAATAATGACAACATCGTACATTAGGAAATAAAAATACATTTAGCATCAATATGTCTAAAAATAGAATTCCATATATTTTTTCCAAATTGACCAACCATCCACAAATAGCATCCTGCAACTCATAGAACATGATCCATATGTCTAAAAATATACATAGTCTAAAAATAGACTTTGGCCAAAAATAGCCTGCGGGCCCACTTAGTGAAGGCGACTCCTTTCCACTAAGCTCATCATCTTGTTGCAATCTCAACACTCCCTCTCAAAAAGATAAGGATTATCTGCCACCCCTATCCAACCTCTGTGGTATTTGAATTTTCTCCTGGTGAGCCCCTTCGTCAAGATATCAGCATCCTAATCCTCCATGGGAATGTATGAAAGTAACATGATCTTCTGCTACACACAATATCTGATATGATGATACCGGATGTTAATGTGTTTAGATCTATCATGAAATACTGGATTAACCAAGAGTTTAATGCAACTCTGATTATCACAATAAATCACAGTAGGATCCAAGTGTGAACTGAACAACCCGACCAGGATCTTCCTCATCCATATAGCCTCGCATGCAGCCAAACTTACTGCCATATACTTGGCCTCTGCTGAGCTAAGTGCCATAGATATCTACTTCCTACTGTACCAAGAAACTGCTGTCGACCCGATACTGAAAATCCCTCCAGATGTGCTCTTTCGGTCTGTTGGGCTCCCTACCCAATCTGCATCCGTGAAACCACATAGCCTCACCTCATCTGACTGTCTGTACCATAATCCATATCCCGATGTGCCTCTAAGATATCTCAATACATGCTTTCCTGCCTTCCAGTAGAGCTTGGTAGGCTTAGCCATAGCTTGTGAAAGCTGGTTAACAACATAGCATATGTCGGGTCGTGTATTGACCAGATACATGAGCGACCCCACCAACTGTCGATAAATAATGGCATCCACTACTTCTGCTGAAGTAGCATCCTCCTTCCTCCATCCACCAGGAAGAGGAATATCAACAGGTGTGTAGCCATGCATGTTGAACTTCTCCAGTATCTCCCGAGCATACTTTCCTTGAGAAACAAATATTCCATCATTGCGCTGCCAAATTTCCAATCCCAGGAAATAATGAAGGAGGTGTTGGGTGTGTGTTATATTCTTTCCATGACTAGCCCCACTGGAATATCTTCTATTACCCCATCAGGTTTGATCACAGATCTATCTGCTAATTGTAATAATGTGGGTGTAAAGAGAAGATTAGGAAGTTTCAATTTATCCATGATTTGTCTACTCATGATATTGATTGCTGCTCCTAAATCAATGAGTGTGTTTTGGATCTCAATTCCATTGATGTGAATTTTAACAACTGGATTTCCTGGGTCTAGATACTTTGGAATAGAAATCTTACCCATCATGATATCTACTATTTTTCCTGCCAGTTGAATTTTCTTTTTCTCTCTTATTCTTTTTCTTGTTTTCTTCATGCTCAACTCCTTTATTGTCTTTGCTAAAATTGGAATTTCCTTGATAGCTTGTAATAATGGAATCTTAATACAAAAATTTCTCAGCTCATCTAGGAAATCATAATTAGACACCATAATTTGTTTTTCTACACCTCTATCAATTTGTAATCTTTCTGGAAAGGGAGGTGTAGAAGTAAATGTTGATGGCTGCTCTAATACAGGAGTTGAAATTATTGGTTCTTTTTGTTTTGGTTTTTCAATGTTTGGGTCCTGAAAATATGTGTCTTCTTCAAGACTTTTATTTTCCCGTAGAGAATCTTCCTCAAAGTTGTCTTGTTCTTGTATGATCACAGAAGGTTTCCTCTTTTCAAGTATTCTTCCAGACCTAAGTTGAACATCACTAAGGTCTAGAGGAGTAATTAAATAAGTTGGAAACTGTTGGCCTTCTATCATGTATGTATTCTGAGGATTTTTATTGTTGTGGTTTGGTATGGGTTGAGCAGGCAACTGATTTGATTTCTGAGGAAATGGTAATGGAAGTGGTTGATTTTGATGTTGTGGATTTTGAGGATTTTTTTGTTGAGGAAAATGTGGATATGGTGGATAGGATGGTGGATACTGATAGTACTGAGAGTATCTTCCATAGGGATTTTTTGCCCCTTGTGCCCAAGCTTGAGATTGATTTTTAAATTGGGGCCAAGGTTGTTGCCAAGAATTCCAATATGGTGGAGGTTGATTACACATTTGATCATGAAATCCTTGTGTTTGAGGTCCTTGCCAAGTCCTTCTAGAGACAAAATTGAGAGATTCTGTGGAACTTGTAGGAATTTCCTCTTGAAAGACAACTTTAAGACCAGGAAGTGAAGGACAACTCTTGGTCTCATGTTTTTCTGAACAAATGACACAGGTCTCTACAACTTTTGCATCCAAAGGACACTCTCTTAAGGCATGCTTCTTTCTACATCTGGGACAAAAGATTGCTAAAGCATCAGATTCAACTTTTTTCTTGTTTTGTAACTTAAGGGTGTCTATTTGTTCACTAAGACTCTCTAAGATGTCAGATTTGAATTGATCAAGCATATGCCCTATCTCTGCCCTACTTATTGTCCCAGAAGCAGACTTACTTACCCTTGCAAGAGCAGGGTCTCTTGGGCCTTTTACAGTTTTGGATTTCCCTCTTGAAAGGTTGATACATAACTCAGATATTTCAGGTAATGTGAGCTGAGATATATCCCCTTTTCCCATCATGTTAAGTATATCCAACCATTCATCCCTAATTTTTTTCAACAAGAGAGCTTTTAAGGTGTCTTGATCTAAGTTTTCCATTTTTTCTCTTTTGATGTTGTAATGAAATCTCTCCAACAAATCTTCCAAGTTTTCATCCTCTTTTTGTATCATCTTGAACACTTCCTCCTTATGATTAACTGACATACAATAATCCAAATACCTCTCTAGAAATTCTTGTTTCATGTCTTCCCATGTCCTAATATAACTATTGATCAAACTCATAAACCACTTCAATGCTGCTCCTTTCAATGTTGAAGGAAATAGTTTAAGTTTTTGAGCATCTTGTAAGTAGTCATAGGTTCTGCATAGGACTTCAAATTCAAATAGGAAGGTTTCAAGATCTTCAGTTTTAAGTCCATAGAAGTTTGGAAGGACAGAGGGTGAATTTTTTTTCATGGTTGTATTGGTTTCTTCATCTACTATAGGAAACCCAAAAGAGCTTCCCATTTCTCTTCTACCTCTTCCTCTGCCTCCTTCTCCTTCTACACCTCTACCTCCTTCTCCTCTACCTCTACCTCTACCCCATCCTAATAATGTGTGTTCTCCATTAAATACTCCTCCTCCCCCTTCTTCTACCATAGTTGATTCTTCTGTGGAAGTGGAAAAATTTGTGTCTCTAGCAGGGGTCCTTGAATATTCTTCTAAGACAGGTTCAATGGATGAAGTGGAAGGTCTTTCTAATGGAATATCTGATCTTAAGTCCTCTGGGAGTCTAGGATCAGTAAGGGATGGAATGTGGAACTGAGTTGGAGGTGTGCTGGCTCTTGGTCTAGGTGAAACAAGTGGTGTTCTAGGAATCAAGCTTCTGCTTCTGCTTCTTATGAATTTACCCCTTGAGTCTCTCTCTCTCTACACATATCATTGATTTTTTTTTTTTTTAGTTAAGAAACAAGGCTACCTAGTTACATTTCCCCGTCAATGGCGCCAAAATGTTTGTGCTCAACCTAGTGTTCCTAAATTGAGTTCATTAATTGTCAACCAGGGTTGGTAAACTGCTAAAGTGTGGTGCACTATATGTGCCTAGGTGTTTGTTTCTCACTACGTTGTGTTTAGTTTTTTCTAATGTTTTTGGTTTTATGGTTTTATGTTTGAAAAGGGAAGGAACTAAATGCTGGTGAAAAGAAGCTATTGGCCTAAACTATGGATGGAAAATAACAAATTCAAATACTAAAACAGAACAAAGCCTAAACTATGGCTAGCAAACAACAAATGAAAAGCTTAATAATGACTTCAAGGAAATAAATCACAACATGAGCTTAAAATTATCCAATTCATTCATTAAAGATGTGTTGGAAGAGCTTGGGAAATGGAAAAGTTAAGTGTAAATGAAGTTCTCCTAACTAAACAATCAAACAATCAACTTACAATGTTACAACATCTCATCCATGATTAAAGGTTTATTGAAATATATTTGGAAAAGAACATTTGTAGCATAATAATATTTCTACTCTAAACTAGCTTCTAATTCTGTTCTACAACTCAATTTAACACCACTAGGCCTCACTCAGAAGTTATAGATTTCATTTTTAGAATAGTATTTGAGAAAAGGCTTGTTTGTGAAATGGTAAAAAGATTGCAAAATACTCCAAGTCTTAGACTGATAATAACTTCTGTCCAAATGATTATATATTAATATGAGGTTGGAACAAAAGAAGTTTTGTAAATAATGAAGACCGTGGTATTTAAATTTAACAACTAATACAATTTAAAAATGCAATGGATAACAACTAAACTGGAGTGCTAATACAGTGAGCTAAGACTAAACTAGAGTGCTACTAGTCTACTTGAAGTACAGTGAACAGTGTTAAATTACAATGCCATTATCAAACTTGAATTGTAGTGATAGAGCTGAACTAAATGCATTCTACCTCCGGAGTGCTATAACTAAATTAACATGCAACTAACCTAAGGAATTCTACAGCCCATCTCGTTCAGTATGAATGATATTTTGGAAGAGTTTGTGAAAACAAGTATGGTTGTATTATTCAATACAATTAAACATAAACATAAGACTGAAAGCAAATACAACTAGAATCTAAGACACCACAGCTATTTCTTATTCGTTGTTAATGATATTTTGGAAGAGTTTGTAAGAGTAAGACCGGCTGTGACACTTAATGTAAACAAGAAACTAAAACCTACAATACCACAGTTATGCCTTATTCATCATGATGATATTTTGGAAGAGCTTATTAGAGTAAGTCCAACTGTGATAATTAACGAAAGGAAATGCAACTAAAACCTACAATACCACAGCTATGCCTTATTCATCGTAATGATATTTTGGAAGAGCTTATTAGAGTAAGTCCAACTGTGATAATTAATGAAAGGAAATGCAACTAAAACCTACAATACCACGGCTATGCCTTATTCATCGTAATGATATTTTGGAAGAGCTTATTAGAGCAAGTCTGGCTGTGATAATTAATGTAAACAAGTATGAACATAAACTTCAGAAACTTGCCTAAACTAGAAATAAAAACGAGACTAAAATACTTATCTACCGTATAAACTATTGAGCCTCAAAATTGTGCTTTCCTTCACCTCATTTTACCTCATTTTCCCTTGTCCATTTCCATCTTAAACCCAATTGATCAATAAATATAGTTAAAATTACTTCTAGAATGATTTACATGACTGACTTGTTGAATTTTGTGATTTTTGCCATTGTTAAGCATTTTGACCGGAACTAGCTGCAGAATGTAGACATTCCGTAGCTAACCGGCGATTCTGCAGTTGCCTTCATGTTTGAGTATGTTCCAGGTGGCCTCTTGAGAAAAACCGCATATGGGCATGATCCACGTCCTGTCTACATGGTTCGTTGCTCATCATGGAGGAAGAAATGGATTCTGGGTATGGTTTTGAACGTGGGGAACACATTTATGAAGGAAGACTCCTACTAGGACTGTTTCAGTCCAGATGTCTTTTCTTCTTCACGCAGCCACTTCAAAGACTCCTAACATGATTCGGATTAGGAAAGACATTGTTCCTAAATTTTTGTAATTATTGTTACGTGCATTTGCTTTATAAACTCTTGGGAGACCGAGAGCTATGTTAGAGATTTTATGTTAGATTTGCTGCTAGATTTTGTTTAAACTCTGTGTTACGTCCTTGAAGACGCAGAGTGTTATGTTCAAAATATTGCATCGTTAATGGAGCAGACAAAGTTATTTTGAAGGCGTGATTTAATTTGGAGTTGAATGCCGTCAAGTGGTAGAGGGCCCCTGCCTCTTGCACGGATTTCTTTTGCGTAAATTAGATAAGTTTTCCTAGCTGCCTTTATGTTTTTCATTTGAATTGGTAGTTTTTTTGTTTTAAGCTACTGTAGTTGTATTCATTCTAGCTCTTCCACAAGAAGACACTCTTCCAATAGATTATGATGATGAATGTTGAATGAATATGGTATTGTAGAATTAGGAGTTGAATTTATAGTTGTTTTAACTAGCTACTGTAGTTATATTCATTCCAGCTCTTCCACAAGAAGGCACTCTTCCAACAGATTATAATGATGAATGAAGAATAGCTATGGTACTGTAGGATTTAGTTATAGTTTTTGCTATTCACTATCACAGTTACACTTGTTCTCATCACTCTTCCACAAGAAGAAACTCTTCCAAGACATCCTTAAGAAGTTCAAGACATGACCGTGATAATGAATGATTTAGTTGTGTGTGTGTACTAAGTATCATCTCTGATCTTGCTCTTAAACGCTTGCCCAAGACATCATAATGACGAGTAGGGTATGGATGTGATAACTTAGTTTTTCATTTGCTTTCAGTTCATTTGTTTTCAATTGCATACAAGTACACAGTCATAATTGTTCTACCTCTTCCAAAATATCACTGATGATGAACAAACAGATTGTGTGACTTCATAGATTAATGCATGTTAGTATAGTTAGAAAGCTCCGGAGTTTCATTGCATTTAATTCATGTTCAGTTACTTTGTTTCAAGTTTTGATGATGACTTATAGTTCAGCATTGTTCTAGTTTAGTGGCATCTTAGGTTCATTCTTAGATTAACTCATTACACTTGCATCTCATATTCAAATTTTCATCCATTGCACAATAAATTACTTTAGTTGTTAGGATTAACAAGACAGCCTTCATTATTCACAAACATCTTCTTGTTCTAAAAACTACAAATGATTTATATCCATAGGAACAGAAGACAACATTACTATAAGGTCTGAAATCTCTCTGTAATTTCCTCATCATTTCATAAACAGAGCTCTTCCTCAAAAGAACTACTTTGAACAAGAAACCAATAACTCTTTGAGTATAGGTTCTGTGACATTCAATTAAATTGCAGAATAGAACTAGGAATTAATCATAGAATAAAAGAGCTAGAACAGAGTATTGCATCATTAGTGTTTAACTGTTCAGTTAGAGGATTTGCATATTTAGTGATCATTTCTCAAGTTTAGTTTGTGTCATTTGCCTAAAAAGTCATTATCAAGCTTTTTCTTTTATTTAGTCATAGTTTAGATTCTGCTTCAGTGTTTCCAATTGCATTTTCCATTCCACACATTAGATTTAACTCTGTTTTGACCACCAACTTCTTTCCATTAGTTTTCTAGGCAGTTTCATTGTGAACATAAAACACCAAAAGACCAAAAACATCATAAATCAACATAAAAGACCAAAAACATCACAAAACACCACATACAACGCATTAGGAAACAAGCACCTAGGTACATATGGTACACTTCACTTCAGCAGTTTACAAATCCTGGTTGACAATTAAATGAACTCAGTTTAGGAGACTAGATTGAGACCCAACATAAACAAGGTTGCTCAGGAGGCAGGGGCCCTCTACCACCAGATTAGCACGAAATATACTTCAAGATTGATTCAACACTTTCAAGGAAATGCTGCTTCTTTCATTAAAGAGAAATTACTTCAAAACCGAGTGTTTTCGGACTTCTAAAATCTAGCAATCAACCATAAAAATCTAACCTTGTCCCTCGGTTTTCCGAGCATATTTATAACAAAATTACATAACTGTATCTGAGATAACATAGGAATAATTTTCTTTCCTAATAAAAACCAAACTAGTACTCTGATGATGGTCACGTAACAGAATTAAGGACATCTGGACTGTCCTTATCCTGTTAGGAGTCTACCTCCTAGTTTGAGTTCCCACGTGCTTAACCACCTACAGGATTCCGTTCAAACTTCGTGGAGAGCAACAAATGATGAGGGCATGATGTGGAATAAACCCATATGTTTTTTTCTCCAAGATGACACCTGGAACCTGCGTAGACATGAAGCCGGTTGCAAAATTGGCAACTAGCTACAGAATGTCTATATTCTGTAGCTAGGTTTAGTTCAAAAAGTACTACAATGACAAAATCATAAAAACATAGCAAGTTAGTCATGATATTCATTCTTAAAGCAATTTTGACTAATTATATTGATTATTTAAGCCTGAGATTAACAATGAAGAAAAGAAATGGAGTGGAATGTGGTGGAAGAAAGAACATTCTTGGAGCTCAACAGATGATATGTTATTGATTGGAAATGACAAAGAAATTATCCAAGATTTGAAGACCCAACTGTTCTCCAAATTTGACATGAAGGATCTTGGTGCTGCAAACTATATTTTGGGCATGGAAATTAAGAGAGATCGGGCAAAGAGAAAGCTCTGGTTAAACCAGAGGAAGTATGTCGAGACTATATTGCAGAGGTTCAATATGCAGGATAGTAAACCGGTGAAGGTTCCTATTCCTGTAGGTGTAAAGCTGTCTGCTGAACAGTGTCCCAAGACACAAGAAGAAGAGGAGTATATGTCCCGTGTTCCATATGCAAGTGTAGTGGGTAGCTTGATGTATGAAATGGTCTGTACTAGACCAGACATTGCACATGCAGTGGGAGTATTGAGCAGGTTTATGTCAAACCCAGGGAAGGAGCATTGGACAGCAGTGAAGCGGGTTTTCGGATATTTACGTGGCACTAGTGATTATGGCTTGTGCTACCAGGGAAGACCAGGATTGGAAAGAATGTTGGACATTCGTGGTTTTGTTGATGCAGACTGGGCTGGAGATCTGGACCAAAGAAGATCTACAATTGGGTATGTGTTTAGCCTATTTGGAGGCGCAGTCAGTTGGATGAGTAAAAGACAGTCTGTAGTGGCTCTTTCAACTACAGAGGCAGAATACATAGCAGCCACTCATGCAAGCAAGGAAGCGGTTTGGTTGCAGAGATTGTGTTCAAGTATGGGGTTGGTACAGCAAGCTATAAGGATAGACTGTGATAGCCAAAGTGCAATTTTCTTGGCTAAGAACCCTGCTTATCATTCAAAGACAAATCACATTGATGTTCAATATCACTTTGTTAGAGATATGGTTGAGGCTAAAAGGGTGTTGCTGGTAAAGGTGGACACTTTGAAGAATGTTTTAGATACATTGACGAAGTTTGTGAGCACTCAGAAGTTCTCTTGGTGTAGAGAAACAATGGGTGTTGAAGAATTGGCCAAATGACTAAGCTTTCCTGTGGCCCCCTGTGGAAAGAAAACAACAAGTGGGAGAATGTTGGGTATGTGTTATATTCTTTCCACAACTAGCCCCACGCGCGCGTCATCGAAATAATACGTTGCGTCGGGCGCAGCAGGGGGGTCACAGGGGGGGCGACAGCGCCCCGGCAAAATTGTTTTTGGTATGCGGTCCCACTCATATGCGGACCCACCCATGTTTTGTGCATGAGTTTGCACATGGTTTTGGGGTACGACGATTTTCGACCCCTGGTATTTTGTAGATCCAGTCAAGGGAACTACAGTTATGTTCTAATCCAAGGTTAATGGATTGGGGTTTATGTATGCTTCGGCACGTATATATATGTGTTGTAACACTAAAATGAATATAATGAAAAAATCTGGTCGTCCCAATTTGGGATCCAGGGGAAAATCTCTGTGTTTATCTGTTTTATGTTTTATGCTCTTGCTATTGTTTATTTTCTGTTATAAGATTTGTGTGTAGATAATTTCTGTTCAGGGTTAAAACCTACAGGAAGCCCAAGTCCTTCATCTCAAACTCCTTTGCAAGATCAGCTTGCATGAGTGTATCAACAGTTCATCACCTGTCAAGATCAAATCATCTACATAAAGTACAATGATCGGCAAATTACCCTCCACCACAATCTAGTGTAGGTTAGGATCCACCTCACTCTTGGAGAATCCAAGTCCAGTGAAATAAATGTCTATCCGTGTGTACCAAGCACGAGGTTCTTGTTTCAACCCATATAGCGCTCTCTTGAGCCTGCACACATGCGACTCGCTGCTGAAGATCTTGAAACCTTTGGGCTGCTCTATGTACAACTCCTCCTCAATCACCCTGTTGAGGAACGTAGTCTTCACATCCATCTGATGAATGTGCCACCCCATCTGCGCTGAGAGAGCAAGAATCATTCGTATGGAAGAATACCTTGCGACAGGTGCAAAGGTCTCCTCATAATCGATCCCCTCAATCTGTGAGAAGCCGCGGGCAAGAAATCTTGCCTTGTACTTCTCCACACTCCCGTTAGCTGCATGCTTCACTTTGTAGAGCCATCTTGAACCCACCACTGATTTCCCTTTTGGCCTTGGGACAATCTCCCATGCATTGTTTCTGATAATCGAATCATACTCTTCCACCATGGCATCTACCCATGCAGGATCTTCCACAGCTTCCTCGAAAGAGGATGGCTCTGTCACAATACACTTGCTCATAAGAGCCATGTATCCAGTATACCGGTCAGGTGACTGTCTCTGTCTACGTTGTGATGTAGGTGCTCCTACAACCTTCTCTGCATCTTAAGCCAGTCGCTCAGCTTCTGTAGTGTGCTTCCGCCCTCTGATGGTTGGCGCTACATGAGTGGTCTCTTCCACTCCATGAACCTCCTCTTGTGGCTTATCCACATCTAGAGACTCGTCCTTAGGAACTAATAGCTCCTCATATTCATGCAGGTGTGGCTCCCTCTCAAGCGAAAACTTCATGGTTTTCTCCTCATGAAATTTGATATCCCGTCGCACAACAGCCTTGCGACTGTCTGGAAAATACACATGATAGTTGTGGGGTGTATCAGTGTACCCCACAAAGATCCCAACCTCTGCAGTCGGCTCTAGCTTCTTCTTGGCATCCTTTGTCACATGAATGTAAACAGTTGAACCAAAAGTCCTCAAATGGGAAATATCAGGCTTCTTTCCAGAAAATGCCTCCTCGGGTGTACTCATTCCAAGTATCCTGTGAGGATAACGGTTTTGCACATATACTGCAGTATTGCATGCCTCAGCCCACAAGTGTATGAGAAGGCCCTGTCATGCAACATCGCCTGTGCAACACCCATGATCATTATGTTCTTCCGCTCAGTAACCCCATTCTGCTGTGGGTTATGAGGTGCTATGATCTCTCTTCGAATTCCTTCTGTGCTGCAAAAGTCCTTGAATTCGCCAGAGATGAATTCACCACCATTTTCGCTCCTAAGAGCCTTCACCTGCTTCCCCGATTCTTTCTCAACTAGTGCCTTGAACTCACAGAACTTTGAGTATGTCTCACTCTTCTTCTGCATGAATAAGAGTCAGCACTTCCAAGAAAAATCATCAACAAATATCACATAATACCTATGCTTTGTTGTCAAAGCTACTAAGAACGGTCCACACATGTCTATGTGAATTCTCTAAAGGATCGTCGTGGCACGATTATCCTTCTTGTGAAAGGTGGCTTTCAAAAATTTTCCCAAGGTACATCCCTTGCACTGATCTGACTGTGCAAGTGTGCCCTTAGGAAGCCCAGTAGAAATCTGTTGCAGTATCTTCAAACATCCATGGTGAAGGTGGCCCAATCTTCGGTGCCGCAACTCGCCATCATCCCGGCTCACCACTCCTTGTGCCTTGCCTACCATTGCTGCGCAGCCATCTACCTACAATTGATAAAGGTTCTTAACTCGAACCTCTATCCTCCAGGTCTCACCAGTTGCCTTACTGCATAGGAAAGCCTTTCCCTCGCTAAAGACAACATCATATCCCTTGTCTTCTAACATCGCCATAGAGATAAGATTATTCTTCAATCCTGGAACATGCATCACTTCCTTCAATACGAAGGGTTTAACAAACTCCCTCTCAAAGGAAATGGTACCGATACCAATCGCATTGTATCTACCATCATCGCCCATCTCGATGTGCACTCCAAGATCTTCTCATCTAGATCAGTAAACAAATCTCAATCTCCTGTCATGTGAAAAGACGCACCACTGTCAAGAAACCACACTAAACCCATCACACTTGAGACCAAGCATGCGATCAGTGAAACATCCAGCTCAAACTGCGAGGCTAAGGCCTCTCCAGCTATAGATCCAGTAGCCTACTTATTTTTCTTCTTCTGTGGAAAATTAGTGGCGTAATTTCCGTGTTGGTGACAGTGAAAGCACTTCATCTTGGACATGTCTTGCTTCTTGCATTTCACACCAGATTGAGAAGAATTCTTCTTGCTCTTCCCCTTCCTTGCTTTGGCAGCCAAAGTGCAATTTTCTTCATCAAAGTTCTTTGTTGAAGATCCGTCCCTGGTACTTCACCTTATCTCCTCTTGCACAAGATCTGACCAAAGTCGCTCCCATCCTGGCAATTTATCCCGACCATTGATAGAGTCCTGATAGGAATGAAAACTCTTCAAAAGCCCAAGGAGAGCCAAGCTCACCAAGTCCTCATCATCAACAATAACCCCCACACTTCCCAGCTCATCCCTGCATTGGATGAACTTCGTGAGGTACTTGGGCATACTGTCGCCTTTCTCCATTTTTATGTTCCTGAGTTTATCCTTGAGCGCCAACTTCCTCTGGTCGCTCTTGCTTTGAAATAAATTTGTCAAAGCTTTCCACATCAAGAATGGAGAAGCCTTACCATGAAGGCTGGACACTATGTGATCCTTCACACCTTCCAACAGAATCCTTCGACACTTTGATGTCTTCTTTTGCCATGCGTCAAGTACGGCAGCATCACTAGAAGTAGGCTTTGGAATTCCTGCATCTATGAACTCCTTCAACCCATTGTCATCCAGCACCGCCTCCATCCTGTCCTTCCATGCAATATAATTCGAGCTTCCCTCAAGGGCATACTCCAATCGCAATTCGTTGAAAGACATCTCAACTTCGACACCAAGAAAACACTGCTGCAAATTCGAATTCCACCAGCACAAAACTCAACCGCTTCAATGTTTTGCAATTGCTCCAATGATAAATATCGCTCTGATACCATGTAGAAATTTGAATAACTAATATATTATTCACCGAGATTCTCCTGATCACACACTATTTTAACTTCATGCACAATACAGAATCTCTTCTACCATTGATCATTAATTGCGGAAATAAAAACAATCGCATGCGCACATTAAAACCATAAACAATCACACATATGAACACAATATTTCATGGGAAAGCTTAAAGATGAAAACCCCCAACTATCTGTATATTATATGTCATAGAGATCATGTAACAATCATTGTACAAAGCTCCTCACAAGCTCTCAGCACAACCTCCAATTGCTACACACTAATCAAGCTAGATCTAGCAAAACACATGCTCCAATCTCTGCCACCTGATAGCCAGCCTCTATTGCGTAATCAATGCTGTAGGATGGTTCATTAAATAACTTGAACCACCTAGCTTATACTACGCAATCCTCATGGGCTTCTCCAATCATTGGTTGTTGCAAATATGCAACAGTATAGTCACAACTGATAGTTAACCTGCTCTTTCACCTATCTCTGCACTGGTCTCCACTGAAACTGTCCATGCACTGAAGTTAACTGATGTATTATTTAGTTTATTAATGAGTTTATAATTAGTGAATTAATTAATAATTAATTCACACCACTCTCACTAATTGTATCAATCGGTTAAACTAGATACAAATAGCTCAACTATGTTTAGATTAGTTAAACTGAACACAACTCCATTAACTTCCTCAATCAACTCCACCAAACTCTGTCACATGAGTTCTAACTGAAGTATCCATGCAATAGCTCCACTTAACCCTCAGGAATAGCGTAATTCCTTCTGTCAACTCCTGTGCCACATATGTGCACTTAACTGAAGTGCTCCAAGAGAATAAGATAATGTTTATAGTCCAAATATTATTAAGAGCTAATAATATTCGACATATCTATTTTTAGACTGGCAATCTAAAAATAGATTCCGCCCAATATGTCTAAAAATATAAGTCCATATATTTTTTCTGACTTGACCAACCATCCAAAAATAACATCCTGCAACTCATAGAACATGATCCATATGTCTAAAAATAGACATAGTCTAACAATAGACTTTGCGCCAAAAATAGCCTGCGGGCCCACTTAGTGAAGGCGACTCCTTTCCACTAAGCTCATCATCTTGTTGCAATCTCAACAAAATAGGAAACAAGGTGAAATTTGACATTTTTCTTTATGAGACATGGTTTGAGATATATATCCTTTGTAAAGTATCCCTGTGAACCTTTAGACCATAAGCCATATGACTTGTATATGTAGAGTATTTTCTTGCTATACTTTATCGAATAACCTCTCTTGACTATGTTTGCAGAGGTGTGTTGAAATTTCTCTTTGACTAGCGTTCTTATCCAAGGCTCAAAGCAACATAAGAATCAGTTGTCTTCTCATGCACTATATGATGATGTCCTTTGGAGAACTTATGCAGCATTGCCTTTGGAGGAAATACAGGAACACTGTTGATCTGTACTTGTATTCATGTGACTTTGAAGGATAACCTCTGTTCTTTAGGCAACTTGGGATTTTAAACATGTAATCCTTCTCTCTTTTCATTGTAGCTCTCCATCTGCTTTACTGATGGAAAATCTCCTCAATCATGGGAGACCTATTTGAACTTGTACCTTTTCTCTTATTTGCATGTTGTTTATCTTTCAATTACAACCTTGCAGAGATGTAAAATATATGACTTTGAACCTTGGAAATCTCTTTTGGTGTCTTATGGAGATTTTTCCTGATCTAAACATATTCTTTTTAGACAGTGAACATGCTTATCTTCTCCTGATTTGGATATTTGTTGAACTTCTTTCTGAAACTGAGACAAAATGACCTCTTAGTGGTGTGCGACCTATGGATGGATTGAGAATTATTTTGTAGAATAGGAAGACAATATATGGCTGATTGTTACTAGACAAAAGCTTTTTGGCTTAGGATATTTTTGCCAATGAAAAGACTCCCTAAACACCACTATCTAACTTAGGGGGAGATCTTGACATATTCTGAGTGTTTTACTTTGGTATGATTAGATTTTCAAATGACATATGACCAGGGATAGGGTTGCAGACACTTTGTCAACCTTTGGATCGTGAATGGCATGAGGAACAAGGGTAAATGACAGTAGATAACTTTCAGTTATGACAGCTATGGACAGGGTTATTTTGCTGAAACCAGATAGGACTTGACAACTGGGGTTTTTCCTCATCATAGACTGATAGGAAGGGGTAGGAGGAAAAAAATTGTTTTGGGGTGTTTTCTAGATGACATCTTAGACAGTTTTGATATCAGCTTCTAGAAAACTAAGCTAAAGAAACTAGTCATCAGCAACAAGTGAAAAATACTGATGATTAACACAACAATCCAGCAAACCCTAGAGAGGAGGGAACTCTTAAATTCTCAAGTTATTTACCTTCAGACAAAGAAAACATTTAATATAACAAACAAGTGATGATTAAAGAGTAGGGAAATCCTAAATTCTTCAATAAAACTTTCAAATACCTTTAAAGTGACTATTCAAGATGGACCAAAGGACAGGGCAAACCATAAACTTCTTTCAGCCAAACCATAATTAGTAAACTTCAAAGAGAAGGTTGTAAAAACAATGTTTCAAGCTACACCAATGGAAATGGCATGCCATAAAATTCTTTGGCTGACTCCATTAAATCATTTTTAAGACAAAAAGCTAAGTGGAATGAGAGAGTAATTAAGAATTCTTCAATCAGAACTAGTAGAGGAAAACATCTAAACAACAGAGGTAGATAGAATTAAGGTGCCTCTGAACAACATATATTAATCCAAATTTTCTACTCTGTCATAAGGGAAAAATGAACAATATGGAAAACATAAGGAAACAAATACAAGATCAGAACAACGTCACCATTTAAACAAGTTCATGAATCCTATGAATATGCTTGCTCGATTGATGTTTTTTCCAAGACAGTTACAAAGCTCCAAAGCCAAAAACTCTTTACCACTCAAAGTATATGTGATTTTCATCTCAACAATCAACCAAAAAAAATTATGAAGCATCATGCAATATTTATCTGCAAAATAAGGAGGTGGAACCCTATCTAGGGTTTTAGAAGTCATTTATTACATAGTAAATGTATTTGACCTTTGAAACCATGCAAGGCCCAACGCAAAAATATAAAACTCATTAATTGCAAAAATAACTTCTAACATAATTATTTGAGCTAATTTTGACTTTAAGGCTCCAAAATATATTTTTCAATAACTCCTGGTAAGTGCACAACTCCAAGGTATAGGGGCACAACACGAAGCCAAACGTGCAATGCCAAGACTGGGAAAATTTCCTGTTTTACAACTAACTTTTGGAGGCCTTCCCAGTGTCCAAATGAGCTCCATGATAGCTCATTGGAAATCATGTACTATATAGTTTCCATATATTCCTTTAGTTTGAAAGATGGTGCCAATTTTCCTTGCTAAAAATCACTTCTCCCAAGACTGCTAAACACATAGTGCTAGTGCTGAAAAGAGGGCAGAAAAGTGAATTTTCGGTGGGTTTTGGCCCTTTAGAGGTGTTAGGAATCTGTAATTTTAGCAGATTGGTAAGACTAAAACTGCAGAAGCAACATTGTTTCAACCAACTTTGGGATTATAGGATCTAGCCCTCCTGAATCCGAAGAGGGATCTCTCCAATATGTACAAAGATGGATTTGTCTTTGAAGTTTGGGGTTATGATATTAGGCTAGTTATGAAGGCCAAGGGTTTGTTTGTTTTTGGATGGTTGAGCATGATTACTGTTTGAGGTTGAAAGGTGAGAAGTTGCAAGCAATCAGAGTAAGCTTCGGCCAAAAGATAGATAATTGCAGGTTTTAGTCCATTGGGCTATGGAGTCATAATAGGATTTAATTGGAATAGCATGAGGCAAGAGTGGTCCATGGGGCAAGTCATCTATGTCTAAGGATCTCTTTGAAGTTTGATTTATGGAATGAAATGATACAATAAGAAGGAGAGATAAACAGATGCAGAACAAGAGTAGCCCAGTATCTGATAAGTACTTTTAAACTAGTCAGCCTTTGACAAGGGCTCAAGAAAAACATAAAAGTAAACTAGGATTTGGTAAGTACTTTTAAACTAGCCAGCCTTTGATACACTTTCAATAGAAAAAATTTTAAAACAAAGGGAAAGTTGGAGGCAACTTTTGGAGTAGAAACTAGCAGACCGGGCTCACCACAAATCCTCTCCTAGCTCTACTTTACTTAGTTGCTTTCAAGACAAACACAAAGATAACATAGAATGGCCTAAAATCTAGTAAGTAATTTTAAACTAGCCAACTTTTAACACATTCCAAGGGAAGCATCCAGATAGTTGTGGGGACAAAACTGGGACCAGGGCTCACCATATCTTCCTCAGTTCATCTTCACAAAACATATACTGAAAATAACATTTAAGAATAACATTTAGCTAAGACAATAAGATGAGGGAACACCAACATTCCTATGCTCGAACTGAATTAAATCATTCCTAAATAACACAGATTGGAAGAAAATGTTCAGATAAATATTTTCAGTCAGAGAAGGTTACTGATGTAAAGTAGGTCCTAACTCTATTCATGTTGTTCTTTATAAAAGAATATGAAACATAGTGAAAACATAAACAAAATAACAAGTTACAATTAGAGAAACATCACTGTCAACATAGACCAGGATCCCATAAATCAACTTGTATTGATGCTCCAAACCAGTTACAGCTTTAAGTCCAGTGCTTTAGTTTAGCAACCATCTAAACATCTCAGCCTAACCTATCTATCACCAGCAGAGCTCCAAGAGACAGTGAATACTATGTACAATCAGAAGTTTAAGCTCAAGTGTATATCAAAGTTCTACAACCAACCCCTCACTCATCTTCTGCATAAGTATTTATAGAAGGATGAGGAGGTGAGATCTGATAAAAGATCTCAATTACAATTAATACAGAGTTAATGTATTTTTGGCCTTTGAGGGGCTCAATGAAGAAACTTACATACATATCATCTATATTAAATTATTTTACATAAATATTTAAGCTCTGTGGGAGCTTTGTTGACCTTTGAGGCTCGGTGTAATGTTTGGAGTAACTCTGCAGATATTTCTTGCATTGAATGGCTTGTAGAAGTAACTCCCTAACTGCAATGAGGCTAATATCTTCGTTTTATCAATAACTTCGACCTATGTTTTGAATATTTTGAGGCACAGGTGGCATTTACGGTAGCTGAGGAATCAATTCGCCTCAATTTGTGGAAGTGGAGGGTTTCCTGTCGGTTAAAACACTTCAGATATTCTTTAACCTATGTTTTAAATTGGGGATTAGGCTTTTGATAATCATTCTTAGCCGTGATCCCCGCAAAATGTGTCTTTTAATCCTTTTCTCTAATAAATTTTTGTCTTCGTCACTGATACTCTCTGTTTGTGCCTGATTAATGGTTTTTGCTGATGTACAGGGTTGTGCAGGGGCGATATAGCATCAATGCCTGAAGGAACACTGATGAAATGTGTTCTCAACACCCTGTGATGATTTTCTTTGGTGAATCGAAGGCGGGAGGATCGTCATATGTTGGCAATATGATGCAGAGTGTTGTCCTTGATGGAAACCCACTTGATAAAGTTGATGACAACTTGGTGAAATGAGATTGTTGGCTATATGATGCAATGTGTTGTCCTTGATGGCAACCTACTTGATGAAGATGTTCTTGATGGAAGCCTGCTTGATGAGTTGATTAACTTGGTGAAATGAGATTGTTGGCTATATGATGCAATGTGTTGTCCTTGATGGCAACCTACTTGATGAAGATGTTCTTGATGGAAGCCTGCTTGATGAGTTGCCTATGATAAGCAACCTATGTGTCAAAGATGTAAGAATGATGTATCTACAGATCAATTCAGATGTGACAGAGAAAATAATTCCAGTAAGTGCCAGAAAAATGATAAATATAATATGTCACAATGTATACGCTACTTTTGTGAAGGCAACCCGCGTATATACTCTACTTTTGTGAAGGGAACCCGCGTATACATTCAGGGTTAGCATATATGCAGTTTTTATGAGGCGAAGTTGCGTATACACGTGGAAGAGAACGCTCCAAGTCGTGTATGCCCTTTTTCACTCTAAAATTATGATACCAAGGGGCATTACCATGGTATTGGCCCATTGTATTGAGCGCTGGATTATCTAATTGATTCCGTCTAGGAATACCATCGGAGGTTGAGTGGTTTTGACTCATGGTATTGAAAAAGGCTAATCTATATAAGGAGAAGAAGATCATTGTGCAAACGGGGCAAGATGTCTGGGTTTGAATGAATACTTCTCTCTGAAGTATATCTGTATGGAATGGGTAACAGTTTAATGATAGATCTGAATCTGTGATGCAACTATGAAGAAATGATGAAGAAGGCTATCTAGATCTGAAATGTATTTGTATCTTCTAGATCTATTTATGAAATGTATAGATCTGAAATGAGGCGAACATCTGTCTAACGTGAAGGGTTAAATCTGAATTGAATATCTGATCTGAAGAAGAATGATGCTCTATAATGTCTGAAGATCTATACGCTGGTTTGGAACAGCAGAAGCGCGTATATACGCAGATTTGATAAAGAGAAAGCGCGTATGTGTTGTGAATTTAGTTCTGAAGTTTGTGCAGATGTATACGTGGGTTTATGTGAATGGAAGCGCGTATATATGCGATATAAGTGAAAGGAAAGCGCGTATGAAAAGCTAGGTTTTGCTGAAGTCTGAAGTATAAAATGTCTGATCTGTTCTGCTGTGTTACTGCTATCTGTTGATGATAAATTCTTCTGATCTGGGTTGTCTGAATTGTTAAGTTTGAGCTTAAATGTGTGGAGTGGGTCCAGTCTGAAAATATGATGAAACGTGACCTTGCAAGTTGTGCTCTATTGAAGTTTTTGGATCCAGTGTGAAAATTGATGAAACGTGGTCCATGGTGGTGCTGAGGGTTGTAGCCTTCAGTCAGGGGGTTGTAGCTCCCTTCCAGGTGAGGCTGGTAAACGAGAGCAGGGGGTCGTAGCTCCCTTCCAGGAGAGGCTGGTAAACAAGAGCAGGGGGTCGTAGCTCCCTTCCAGAAGAGGCTAATAAACGAGCGCAGGTGGGTGCCTGCGTACTGGTATGATTCTGCACCAGTACATTGTTGTAAGATGTTTTCTTTATAATAAAATATTGAAGGCTGAGACAACGACAGTGGTGGTTTTCTCCTGACTTGGGTTTCCACCTAAAAATTTTGGTGTTCATGTGTGATGCTTATGTGTGATGATTTATTCTGTTCTTACTGCACATGTTTACTGTTTACTGAACTTCTAATGAATGAATGATGGAATGATATAAGTGAAGAATTAATGGCATAATTAGATCTCTGTGTATACGCGAGTTTTATGAAGGATATACGCGTGTATACGCTATTTGGCTTCATTGAAGTAGCGTATGGGTTTTAGTGAATGGAAAAGTAAAAAAAATTCAGTTTGCCCTAAATACTGATTCACCCCCCCCCCCTCTCAGTATTTTTCCCAACAATTGGTATCGGAGCAGGTCCTTCTGTAGAAGCTTGATCGCTTGAAGGAGATCCGTTGAAATGGGAAGTCATGAAGGAGTAATGTCTATAAAGCCACCTCTATTCAATGGAGATAATATTTTATTCTGGAAGATACGAACAAAAGAATATCTGCAAAGTCTTGGTGCAGAAGTATGGGCAATCGTGGAAGAAGGTTATCAATATCCGGAAAGTATTCCTACTGATGCAGCAGAAAGGAAGAAGTATGAAATCAATGCCAAAGCAGTCAATGTATTGTTAGGAAGCATGTCTGAACCAGAATTTGCTAAAGTGATGCAGCTGAATTCAGCAAAAGAAATATGGGACAAAATCATTCTGAGCTATGAAGGAGATACAAAGGTAAAAAGTGCAAAACTCCAAACCCTCAGAATTGAATATGAAAATTTGAAGATGCATAGTGATGAGAGTATTGCCAGTTTCTTTTTACGTCTAGATGATATTGTGAATCGTATGAGAAGTTTGGGTGAAACTATAACTGATACTACTCTGGTTGAAAAAGTCTTAATATCTTTGACTTCAAAATTTGAGTCAAAAGTAGCAGCTATTGAAGAAAGGCAATATCTGCAAACTCTTACTATTGTTCAATTGCATGGTATCATGAAATGAGACAAGGAGGTCCCTCTCAAATTAAAGAAGCTGCTTTTAAGGCATGTGCAAAAAGAAAAGAAAAAGAAGATGTCAAGGAATCAAGTTATATATCAGAAGAAGAAGAAGCCAATTTTGTGAGAAAACTCCAACTAGGAACTGGAAGATTCAAAGGTAAGATTCCCTTCAAATGTTTTGGTTGTGGAAGAGTTGGTCATTATGCTGCTAAATGTCCTTATGAAGAAAATCATGGTAAAGGGAAACAATTTGAAAAGAGGAAGAGTTATTATGAAAATGAAGATAATGATGAGGATGAAGAAGATTTTGACCAAGATCTACAAGTGCTCATGGAAAAGAAGCAAAAGAAGAAGGCCACTCAAAGAAAGGAGAAATCTCAGAAAACAAGTGCAGCAGAAAATGAAGAAGATGAAACAGGTATCGATTGTTGTTCTAGTAATCCACTTTCTTGTGCATGTAATGATGAAGATAGCAGTATAAGTGTAGAAGCAAATCTCAAGATCAATGATGAAAGTACTTATTGGGATCAATTCAAAAGAAAGGAATCTATCTACAAAGATGTGATCTCTAAAATGAATGAACAGATAGAAACAATGAAGGGACAGATAGACAAGTATCAAGGGTTGTACGCTCTTGCAACCAATCAAGGTGAAAAAATTGAAGCAGAAATCAACTCTCTGAAAGCAGATTTCGAAGAATCAAATAAGAAGATTGAGGAACCTCTATTATCACTTGAAAGGGAAGGTCTTGAAGCAGAAATCATCTCTTTGAAAGAAGATCCGGAAAATTCAAATAATAAGAATGAAGATCTACTACAAACATTTGAAGAACAAGAGAATGGTTTGAAAGAAGAGATTCTAAATTTGAATGATCAAGTAGAAGAAGGAAGAAGGAAAGAAGAAAGCATGAAGAAGCAATGCCAAGCCTTGGAGGTTGAGGTAAATATTTTGAAAGGTAAATTAGAAGAAAAGGATAAACTCATGATGTTTCAAGATAGTACTAAGATTCTGGACAATATTCTTAGCAGTCAAAGGTCTCCTTCTATTAAACTTGGTCTGGGTTTTCATGAAACGGTCAAAGGAGAATCTAGTTCGCAAGGAAGTGCTAAAGATTCAAAGGATGTCAAGACAAAACCTGAAGTGTTGAAAGAAACAAAAGGTCAACCAACAATGATGAATTCTCAAAGGAAATCATTCAATAATGTTGAATTCTTTAAATTTCATAATTATGGGCATGTTGCAGCAAATTGCAGGAGCAGATCATTTCAGTCACAATCAAGCAGATTCTACTCAGAAAGGTACTTTGGTTGCTTCAAGGGATATTGTTTTTCATGCAACAAGTATGGTCATAAAGCAGCTGATTGCAATAGAAGGAATATTAGAGAAACACACTATGATTCTTATGCCTATTTCTCTGGTCACATAAGATGTTATACTTGTAACAAGTATGGACATGTAGCAAAAGAATGCAGGATGAAAAGATCTGAGAAATTGGAAGATTTCCAGCACACTTTTAGAAAGCTCAAGCAAAGCTGGATAAAGAAGGAGGACCATTCAGAAACATAGGGAATATTGACCCTACTGCAGTCATCAGCTTCTAAAGATTACTTCTCTCAATGGCTGCAGGAGTGATGTGAGATACATTATAGGGATGAGTAATGTATCATCACAGGGGGAGCAATGTATGATGATTTTCATGGTTGATCTGGTTATTCTGGTTATGTTTATTTCTGACAGTGCATCTGATGTGAAGAATACAGGTACAAGTGGTACAAGTTCAGGGGGAGATAAAGGAATGTGAAGTTTTCAATATTTCACTTTCCATACGCAGGTTCGGTGAAATAAAGCCGCGTATACACGCGAGTTCCAGCAGACACAGACACGTATGCATTTATGATAAGGAAATTTGTATGACAGCTGAAGATCTGGAGTACAGGTTCAGGGGGAGCATCAATCTGAGTATTAATGACTGTATTATTGGCACTGTATTTGCTTATTTCTCAGTTCTAAATGATGATGACATGTTACATGGTTTCTTATGGTGAGATTATGGATGAGCCCTGATTGATTTTTGAAGAGTATCCTTTGTTTTCACACATGGATGAGATGGAAGCTTTATGATTCAGAGATAAGGACAGATAATGCAGAGATTGTTGCTGATGACTTGCTGTTGAAGGTATTCAAGTTGCACATGCTAAGGAGGAGCCTTGGTCATATGGAAAGGATGCTTGGATGCACATTTTCAGGGGGAGCATTAGTCTTGCTGAGTATAATGCATTGTTGGCATTATGATGGTTCTGAAACATGATCTCTCTCTTGAGGTCTTTCTGGTATTGATCATAAAAAATCATATTTGTATTTTGATGAAAACGTCATGATGAGACCTATGATGTAAAATTGTAATATTCAGTCATGTAAGGACTTGTCAAATATGTAAACCCACTTGGTTGGGTAGCTGAGTCAAAATGTGTAAATCCACTTAGTTGGGTATTTGAGTTTCATATGTAAATCCACTTGGTTGGATCTTTGATGTATGTATGAGTCCTTGGTGATAGGAAAAGTCATAGAGTCATGTAATTCATTGAAAATATAGCGTGAACTCAGGGGGAGCATGGTAACTTCAATACACATCAGATCTGCATGGGAAGAAAAACCTTGTCTTGGTTTTGATCCGCCCTTTGCCCTTGATGTCAAAGGGGGAGAGTGACATGGTGTTTGAATAAGGGAAGAATATCATGATGCTTAATGTATCTATCTCCTGTGGTGATCAAACACCATCGTGGTTGCCATCAAGTCCAAAGGGGAGATTGTTGGAAATATGATGCAGAGTGTTGTCCTTGATGGAAACCCACTTGATAAAGTTGATGAAAACTTGGTGAAATGAGATTGTTGGCTATATGATGCAATGTGTTGTCCTTGATGGCAACCTACTTGATGAAGATGTTCTTGATGGAAGCCTGCTTGATGAGTTGATTAACTTGGTGAAATGAGATTGTTGGCTATATGATGAAATTTGTTGTCCTTGATGGCAGCCTACTTGATGAAGATGTTCTTGATGGAAGCCTGCTTGATGAGTTGCCTATGATAAGCAACCTATGTGTCAAAGATGTAAGAATGATGTATCTACAGATCAGTTCAGATGTGACAGAGAAAAGAATTCCAGTAAGTGCCAGAAAAATGATAAATATAATATGTCACAATGTATACGCTACTTTTGTTAAGGAAACCCACATATATACTCTACTTTTGTGAAGGGAACCCGCGTATACATTTAGGGTTAGCATATACACAGTTTTAATGAGGCGAAGTTGCATATACACGTGGAAGCGAACGCTCCAAGTCGCGTATGCCCTTTTGCGCTCTAAAATTATGATACCAAGGGGCATTACCATGGTATTGGCCCATTGTATTGAGCGCTGGATTATCTAATTGATTCCGTCCAGGAATACCATTGGAGGTTGAGTGGTTTTGACTCATGGTATTGAAAAAGGCTAATCTATATAAGGAGAAGAAGATCATTGTGCAAAGGGGGCAAGATGTCTGGGTTTGAATGAATACTTCTCTCTGAAGTATATCTATATGGAATGGGTAACATTTTAATGATAGATCTGAATCTGTGATGCAACTATGAAGAAATGATGAAGAAGGCTATCTAGATCTGAAATGTATTTGTATCTTCTAGATCTGTTTATGAAATGTCTAGATCTAAAATGAGGCAAACATCTGTCGAACGTGAAGGGTTAAATCTGAATTGAATATCTGATCTGAAGAAGAATGCTGCTCTATAATGTCTGAAGATCTATACACTGGTTTGGAACAGCGGAAGCGCATATATACGCGGATTTGATAAAGAGAAAGCGCGTATGTGTTGTGAAGTTAGTTCTGAAGTTTGTGGAGATGTATATGCGGGTTTATGTGAATGGAAGCGCGTATATACACGATATAAGTGAAAGGAAAGCGCGTATGAAAAGTTAGGGTTTGCTGAAGTCTGAAGTATAAAATGTCTGATCTGTTCTGCTGTGTTACTGCTATCTGTTGATGATAAATTCTTCTGATCTGGGTTGTCTGAATTGTTAAGTTTGAGCTTAGTGGGTCCAGCCCAAAATACATCTGAAACGGACCCTGTTGTGTACTATTGAATGGTTGGATCGGTGCCAAGTAATCAGCAACATGGTCCATGGCAGGCTGAGGGTTGTAGCCTTCTACTGGGGGTTGTAGCTCCCTTCCGTGAGGTCGGTAAACGAGAGTTGTGGGGCTGTGGAAGCCCCTTCCGGAGAGGCTGGTAAACGAGAGCGTGGGGTCGTAGCTCCCCGTGGGGTCGTAGATCCCTTCCAAGAGAGGCCGGTAAACGAGCGCAGGTGGGTGCCCGCACTGCATGAGTCTGCACCAGCACATATGTTGTAAGATGTTTTCTCTATAATAAAATATTGAAGGCTGAGCAACTGCAGCGGTGTTTTTCTCCCGACTTGGGTTTCCACCTAAAAATCCTGGTGTTCATGTGTGATGCTTTGTGTGATGGTTTATTATGTTCTTACTACACATGTTTACTGTTTATAGAACATCTAATAAATGAATTATGGAATGATATAAGTGAAGAACTAATGGCATAATTAGATCTCTGAGTATACGCGAGCTGTATGAAGGATATCCGCGTACATACGCTAGTTGGCTTCAGCAAAGTAGCGTATGTGTTTTAGAGCATGAAAAAGTAAAAGTTTTCGCTGCCCCGAACATCGATTCACCCCCCTCTTAGTATTTTTCCCAACATCATCCTCCGCCTTCGAATTTTCCTCGAAAAAAGGCGGTAAAACCTCGAAACCCTACAAAATACAAACAACTTATTATAAAATCCATGCATTTATAGGTTTATTGCTGCGGAGGCATGTGGAGGAAGCGTGGCCATTGGATGGCATCATTCAATGGTAAGGATTGGTCGGAGAAGGCGGAAGAAATATTAAATCCGAGTCGTCGATCGCATAGAGATCGACGGTCGAGAGCGAGGGGGAAAGTCAAAATGGAGAATCGTTGACTAGGCGATGGAATCAGGGTGATGGAATATGGACCGTCGATTTGCAGGTTAGATCGACGACAGAGATTAACTGGATGGCGCGCCGGGACCACGTTAAGCATCGAGCATCTTCGGTGAGTGATAGCCGTCGGATGACCCGCCTCAGATTGGACGGTGCACAGCGATATCGCTGGGCATCCATGTCCGAACAATAACGCGTGATGGATGGCGGTTTTATGAACAGTGCCCAGGACATGCGTCAAACGGCATATGGAATCGCTGGTTTTTGGGAAAAAACTGCCTTCGCCCAAAGGCGGTGTGATAGATACCACACGGTTTTTGGACGGGGTGAGTGGAATGTGGGGACCACAAGAGACGAGCTCCACACCGTCAATCTGCAGATCAGATCGACGATGGAGATTAATTTGAAATTTGGACCGGCAGAAACTTTGTAATATAATAAAAATCGAAATTTTAACAAAACCAAAGGTTTCTAAAACTTTGGGCGGGTGCGTTTAATATTTAAAATGGCTCGGCACCCAATTGCGGGGCTGAGGGTCATATGAAGGGTCATACGACCAGGGATTTATGCGAGAAGGGGCTAAGACCCATATATGTACAAAATTTGGTTTTTTATGGTTTTCCAATGGTTTTCAAGGGAAATTGATGGTTCCGATAAGGCTTAAAAGTGGGTTTTAAACCTTATAAAAATGGATTTTCATGAATGGAAGAAGGGAACTCATGAAAAATAGAGGAATTTTATGGAGAAATAGGGAGGAAAATGAAGGTTATTTTTGAAGTGGGAGGAGGGAAAAAGGCCTTTCCAGTAGTAATCTGGCTTGGAAATCAGCAGGATTTCTGAGTTCTGAAGGGAAACAGCAGTGAAGTTTTGGACAGAGGAAAGGCATGAGGCCTTCAAGAGTCTTCAAGAGAAAACACTTTTTAGTAATAAAATTTGTTCCTTGAAGGCTCAAAAAGTCTTAGCCACCTTTTGATATAAAAAATTTTATAGGTGGCTAACAGTGGCTCCACTTGTGGATGGTGCCTTCTTGAAGGCATCAAGAACTTCAGACTTGCATTCTTTGGGAGGCTGACCTGTGCCTGATCCATTATGTTTCTCTGGGAGGCTGATCAGTTGCCTCATCCATTGGGCTGCCTTTATTTCTATGGGTGATGTGTTCTGAAAAAATATTAACAGCCATAAAAACAATGGATCTTCATCAATACAAACTTCTACCTACCCAATCCTACTGATCTAACATTTTTTTCTTCATTAGAGTGCATTTGGATTGGAAGACTCTTTTACAACATTTTATTCTTTTGAAAGCATAAAACTAATCTAATTCTACTCCTTATTTCTCCCTGAACTCAGATTAAACAGTTGAGTTCAGATGCTTCTCTACCTATTCTACTATCTGTTGGGATTAAACTGTCCAACAGATTTTAATTCTTTAAATTCTAAGACATAAATTTAAAAACAGTAAAGTCAAGATTAAGTTGTTTGACTTGTTGTGATCTATGGCATAAAAACAAGTTGCATATAGATATTTATTTTTCAAAAAACTAAATCAAAACAGAAGGCTTAAGATCTGAAATTTCAAAGAACTGCCTTCTCTTTTTACAGCTCTGTTTTGCATTTTGTTTGAGCTGTTCTTTCTTTGTTCTCTGGTTCAGATTTTGAGTTGTTTTGAGTCAGATTTACATCTTTTTTTTACTCAAGAAAATAGAACATATTTGAGTCATCTTTCTTTGAAACCTTAGGTTCAGATTTTAATCATGTTTCAACCTTTAATTTCTATCCTAAACTATCTACTGATAAGCCAAGATTAAACAGTTTGGCAAATCAAATTCACTATCCTATCAACAGAAAAATTAAAACTAATTAGTCAAGATTAGGCAGTTTGACTTACTAGAAGTGTGTTTTATAGGAGCGGCATTTGAGCTTGCACACTTTCAGATTTGTTTCTCTTTTTATGGTATGGGGCTATACCTTTCTTGTTTTCACAATCTGCCCTCTTTTCTTTCTTTTCATTGTTTTTGTATTTTTGATTTTTACAACTTTGAATGCAATGGTGGATGAAATATTTATAGTGGAAAAAAATATAAAAAGGCTTTTGGAACATAACATGGATCACGATAAGTAATGCTTAAGCATTGTGCCATTGACAGGACCCCCAAATAGTTCTGCTCCATTCAACTCCTGCAAGAAAAATGCATTGTTACCAACAACTGAGTGAATAGAGTAAGGGCCAAGCCATAAGTGGTAAAATTTTCCATGCTTGCCCTTCTCTTCCCTTCTTGAATCCCACTTTAGAACTTTGTCCCCAATCTTGAAATTTTTGGCCTTTGTTCTTCTGTCAAAAAGATTTTTAATGCTGTTCTGCTTCTACAATGCTTTGCTATACACTTCCACTCTGGTTTGCTGAAGATGAATGGTCTGGTTCACTCTTCTGATCATGTCATTTTCTTCAGTTTGTAACTCTTGAATCAACTTCATTATTGGTATCCCAAGGTTGTTTGGAAAAATTGCATCAGTACCATACACAAGCTGAAAAGGTGGCATACCAATAGATTTCTTCAAAGTCAATCTGTTAGCCCAGAGTGCATGAACCAGCTTTGTGTGCCAAGAATTCTTATTATCCTCCAATAGTTTCTTGATTATGTTCACTAAGCTTTTGTTGGAGGATTCTGCAAGTCCATTACCTTGAGAGTAATAGGTCGTGGAATGCCCCAATGTTATGTGATACTTATGACAGAACTCAACCATTTTCCTTGATCTAAATGCTACTGCATTATTAGTGATAATCTTGGTAGGACAGCCAAATTTGGAGAGAATGTTAGTCTCCATAAATTTTATAATAATTGAATCATTGGCCTATCTACAAGGTATGGCTTCTATCCACTTAGTGAAATATTCTGTGGCAGTAAGAATACATCTATGCTGGGTAGAAGATGGTGGGTGTATTTCTCCTATAAAGTCAAGTCCCCACTGTTGAAAATGGGCCTCAACAGTGATTGGATGCAAAGGTAGGGGTAACAGTTTTATTTTGCCTTCAAAAAGTTGACACTTATGACAGGCTATGATCATTTTGTGCACATCATGGAAAAGAGTAGGCCAATAGAAACTAGCCCTCAAAATTTTGTTGGTTGCTGTCTTCCAGTACAAATGACCTCCACACTCTCCTTCATGGAGCTGGTGCTTGACCTTATCTGCATGAAACTAAGGCAAAAATTTAAGCAATAGAGCACTTGCATTTTTCCAGTAAAGACATCTATCAATAATGCAATAATTTACAACTTTCAATTTGAGGAATCTTGCCTTTGTTTTTGTCAAACCAGGAGGTGTATTCAATTTAAGAAAAACATAAATAATATCAGCATACCAAGGAGAATTTATAAAATAATATTCAACAATAGGAGTTGAGAATTCTTCTTGGTCATCCAAAGCATTAATCATATTAATCTCAAGAACTTCAAAATTGGATTCAGCCATAAACCTAGCTAGACCTTCGCCTTTGATGAGTTTAGTGGGTTTTATCTCTAAATCATATTCAAGGATAAAAGCAATCCACTTACCTCTCTTACCATCTGGGTCCTGTGTTAGAATGTCTTTAACAACTGAGTTTGGGACAAAGGCAATGATGTGTGAGTGAAGGATGTACACTCTGAAGTCTTTCAAAGCTTTAACCAAAGAAAAATCTTGCTTTTCCATGATGTTATACTTCAAAGGGGCATCCCTCAATGCCTTGCTAAAGAATGCAATAGGTTGCTCTTGTCCTTACAGATTTTTCTGTAAAAGGACAACAACTATGGTATGTTCCGATGCAAATGAAAGATATAAAAATATTTTGAAAAATCAGGACTTATTAGAACCGGTGTTTTGGTTAAGGCTTGTTTCACTAGCTCAAAGGAATTCCTTGCTTCCAAGGTCCACTTTACCCCTTGCTCCTTCTTTAAAATGTTTTTGATATTCCTAAGGAGCTCAGCCAAGTTGGGGATGAACCTTCTCAAAAAGTTAATCTTTCCAATGAAATATTGCAACTCTTTGATGTTTCGAGGGTGAGAGATTTGCAATATGGCCTCAATCCTCTTTGGATCTATCTTTATACCCTCCTCAGAAATAATGTGCCCAAGAAGTTTACCTTCTTGGAGACCAAATAGTGTTTTCTTAGGGTTCAAAGATATTCCAAACTTTCTGCATTTCTCAAAAAAAATTCTTAAATGTTCTAAGTGTTCTTCATCTATTTTTGAAAGCACAGTGACATCATCAAGGTATATGATGATGAAGAAGCCTAGTTCATCCGAGAATGATATGTCCATGGCTCTTTGAAAAGTTTCTCCAGCATTCATTAGACCAAAGGGAATTTTCACATACATGAAAGTGCCCCATGGTGTAGTGAATGTTGTCTTTAATTGATCAGCAGGGTGAACTAATATCTGATTGTACCCTGAATAGCTATCCAGCAAATAAATTCTTCTAGACCCTACCACCCTTTGTAAAATGCGATCCATCTTTGGTAAACGGTAGTTGTCTTTTAATGAAGCTTTGTTTAAGTCTCTAAAGTCTATACAAAGCCTGATCTCTCTAGTTTTCTTCCTAACAGACACCAGATTAGACACCCACTCAGAGTATCTTATAGGGACAATAATACCAGCATCATACATTTTCATGATCTCCTTCTGAACCAATGGAAACTGAACAGGGTTTATTCTGCGCATTTTCTGTTTGAATGGTTTTTGGTTTTCCTTGAGGGAAATTTTGTGCTGTATTATTTCAGTGTCATAGGACTTAAGATCTTCGTAACTCCACGCAAAAACATCAGAAAACTCTTTAAACAGCTCCATGTATTTAAGTTTAATGTGAGATGGTAAAGTTTTAGACAGTTTAATCATCATAGGTTTAAGCTCATTGCCTATATTGCACTCTTCTGCTTCAGCCTTTACAGGTTCCAGTTTTGGATTTTTTGCCACATCGTTAAGATCAAACAATTCTTCTAAAGGCACCGGACCGCTTAGCAAACTTTCATCTTTAGAGTGCAGAGTTTCTAACTCATCTGTTTCGAACTCTGCACCCAATTCTGTTTTTTCTTTTAGTTTTCTTGAAAACAGGTTGATATTAACAGGTTCAGGAGACGGTTCCTCTTCACCAAGTAAATTTTCTTCACTTCAGTGTGTATCATACTCTGAGTCCGAACTTTGTAGTTCAAATTCATTTCTGAATTGCATGAAGTCTTCTATTTGTATATCATTGTCAAACACCTGCCAATAATTTTCATTATCAGGCACAGATGGTCTAAATTTTATCTCAGTTGTGAAATCTTTGGTTTCATATGGCGTCAAGCATGTCCTAGCTGCAAAGGCTAAATTGTGGGCTGCAATGTTTTTCTTTCTTGGGACAAAAATCAATTTGGACTCGTCAAAGGTCTTCAAGAGGTCCATGAAATCATTTTGGTAGGCTGTAAGTCTGGGATGATTTGCGTTATACTCCCCCTTGACTTTCCTAATGACTAACTCTGAATCCCCATACACATTGATTCTTGTGGCTCCTAACTTTTTCAATAGATGTAAGCCTAAGAGAAGGGATTCATATTCTGCTATGATATTGGAACACCAAAAGTTTAACTTGCAGAAAATTCTTTCTGTGTGGTTATTTTTAGTGTTGGAAATCCAGACACCTGCACCAGCATTGGTTCTAGTGCAGGATCCATCAAAATACATACTCCACAAAGGACTGTTGTCGGTTTCATCCTAGTTAACGTCCTCTTTAAATACTGCGCTTTCTAGATTTTCATGATTAGCGGTAGTTAATTGAATTTGTTTTGACTCTTCAGTTTTTTCATTAAGTGGAGGCATGTTTTCTTGAGTGTCAAGGTTTAAAAGCAACGGATGCACGACTTGTAGTTCAAGACCTTTGTTTAGTTTTCTAATGTTCAACGGTTCAGAAAACTTCTTTGACAGCTCTGTGGTATTTTATTCCTCTTCCCTATTAGTCATTAACTCTGTTAAATTCACTTATTCATCTAATGTTTCTTCATTAAAAAGGATAAATGAATCAAGGCCGGTATCTATAGAGTATAAAGGGGAGTTTTGCGGTCTGTCTTGACTTGTAGCCGTGTATTGCATATAAGACTCCCTGTAAAGTCTTCTATTTTGATTGAAAACAGGGATAGTCGCATAAGTCATGTCCATTTGCATAGTCCCTTGTAACTTAGCCCCCCAAGACCTTGATAGTAACATTACATACTTGGGGGGGACATCAGCCACAACAATATCCATAATTAGGCATTTGGCTGGAATCTTGGCTAAGTTAACACAAAGGTTTCTGATCAATCCTAAACACCCTAATCTGCTGGAATCAAAGGAATACAGGTCTTTATATGGTCTGGTAATTTCCAAACCAACACTCTCCATCGCAGCTTTAGGAATTAAATTATGAGAAGCCCCAGAATCATGCATAGCATTGTGAAAATTTTTGTCATGAACGTTTAAACTTACATAAAAGGGAGGAACAAGTCCCTCTTGATATTTACCTTCAATCTTAGGACCAAAAATCAGTTCTGGTTGGTCATCATTAAGATTGACTGTATCATTACTCTCTTCTATATTCAAAGACTTCAAAATTTGGGTTCTAAATACATGTTGGGCAACTAACTCAGTCAGGGGTACAGAGATCTTGATTTTTGAAATTTCCTGCTCTAGGCTGAAAGGAATTTGACTCTTTAAAGCACTTGTCTCGGCTTTATTAGCTGTCCCTTTATCAGCAACATCAACTTGCTGATTTGTTCTATTTACACTTGACACAATTTTTTTCATAGGAGTACTAATTGAAGTGTTATTACTACTAAGGTCTACACTTTGTTTTTCATTATTTTGAGTGCCTTTCTCTTTACCTTTATCAGAATTTACAGCCACTATTTTATCCTTTTGTTTGACAATTTTAGGCTTGGTTGTAGTGTTGTTTTGTGAATATTTTTCAGAGGTTTTGTTTTTGGGGGTCTGTTGACTAGTTTTTCTTCTAAGGTCATATTCTCTTTGAGACTCAATGATGACATTTTCCATGTCTTGATAATCATTTCCATCATTATCTCTTTTTTCATCATAAGGTGTATATAGAACTTTTTTTTTATCATAATGAATATCAAAATCATCATCCTCCACCCTGAACATGTTGATATCGTCTCCCTCTGTTATCTCATCTGTTTCCTCAACCTCACTTACATAATTTTGATGAAAGGGAGGAGTGATTTGTTGATCATCTTCCCTAGGTCTGTTCTGAGGTTGGTTCCTTCTAAAATTCTGATTCCTATTTTGAGGAGCATTTTGGTTTAGGCCTGTTTGTGCTCTCTTAATTATGCTCATTTCTGTCATCATTTCTTCCATCATTTTCTCCATTTTTGAGTTGGAGGTAGAGGGTGCATATTCCTCTCTAAAGGGCACTCTCTTTTCATTTTTCATTCTTGCTCTCTTCTCCATTAAGTTGACTTCCAAAGAAAGAGCACCTCTTTGCATATCTTCAAGAGCTGTAAAGTCTCTCTCTCTCTCATCTGATAGGTCATGTCAGAGTCAAATCCTTCAGGAAACGTGTTTAAAGCTAAGCCTTGTGGAGGTTTTAGTTCCGGGGAAAGTGCATTATACACACTATTGAATCTAGTGCAATAAGCTTGCACACTTTCCCCATTGTTTCTATGGAGGTTCTTGTATTCAAAAAGGACTTGGAGAGGGTTCTTCTTTACTTCCCATTTTTTTAAGAATGTTTGATGGAAGGCTTGGAGATCATTAATACTATGGGGGGCTAAACCTTTGAACCACTTTCTCACTTCTCCCCCTAAGCTCTGAGAAAATAACCTAAGCTTGACAGAATCATCATCAATTTCATTTCTGTCAAAATAGTCATTCATATTATCCACATGTTGTGATGCATTTGTAGAATTGTTGGCATCATATAATGGAATTTTGGACTGATAGTCCTATGGAAGATTGACTAATGGTACAGGAAGGACTAGGGGAGCGTACCATGCTGCCATGATAGGTGGTGGGGGAGGATTTACAAGGAGTGTATTAAAAACAGGAACAGTGGGCTGAAATGGAGTGGTTTGAACAGTGGATGTAGGGTGAGAAGAAGTGGATGGACCAGGAATAGACTGTTGAGTTGATCTTGGATGAGAGACACCTAAGTTGTGAAGGAAATGTAAATCAGGAGGTGTTGTTTCTCTACTACCAAGAGGTTCACTTGTTTGAGGAGATGATAGTGAAGACTCAGAATATAACTGATATAACTCACCAAAAGACCTAGTTCTAATTGGATTTACTAAGTCAACTTGAGATTGTTGTAGAGCTGAAAGATTTTCAAGAACTGAACTAGCTCTCAAGGGTGACCTGAAAACAGTTGACAATTTAATCTTAGGAGATTTCCTAAGGATACCTTCTAGGTTATCAACTACTTCAGGTGGGTCTGGGTCAGGATAGGCTCTAGTGTGAATCTTTCTGGGAGCCACTATGTTGTGTTATTAGACCCAAATAAACAAGAAAATTTCAACCAGGTATGAAAATCTTTGAGAGGTTAACTAATCTATTTACACAAATCTTAATCCTACAGTCCTCTAACTGATTTTGAATGATGTTATAATGATGAGGGTTCTTCCCAGTGGAGTCTTAAGGTCTGTTAAGGATTGTGGAGTCACCAAGTGGAATTTTTTAGCTCCTAAGGAGGTAAAAGGTTTTATGGTCCACCACCATGTTTATTGGATACCAATCCGAAATATTTTTTAGGTTTTTCCAAGTTATTTTTCAGTTGTATGGTTTTTAAGAATATCCTAACTTCGTTTCAAAACTTAGCTATGGTTATGAGACAAAGACAATTTACTCTTATGGCTAAGCCAGCTAATCTTTCAAGGTTAGATAAAGTCTTAAAAGAATCCTAGGTTTTACCTAGCTTTTCACTGATTCAAACAAGTTTTACCATGATTACCACTCTTCGGTAGTGCTTGAAAAGGTTGCTTTTAACTCACAAGGTTTAAAAAAAATAAAATATGATTCTGGGTTCAGTCCCCAGCGGAGTCGCCAGAAATGTTAGTTGCTAGTGGCTCAGCTGGCAAAAAGAATAATTTTCATAAAACCAAGGGTTATCTAGAGTTTTAATGTGGTTTTGAACTTTTATTAACCCAGAAAAATGTTTCCCCAGTGGAGTCGTAAGAAATGTTAGTTGTTGGTGGCTTAGCTGGAAAAAAGAATAATGTTCATAAAACCAGGGGTTCTCTAGAGTTTTAATGTGGTTTTGAACTTTTATTAACTCAGAAAAATGTTTCCCCAGTGGAGTCTCCGGAAATGTTAGGAATCTGTAATTTTAGCAGATTGGTAAGACTAAAACTGCAGAAGCAACATCATTTCAACCAACTTTGGGATTCTAGGATCTAGCCCTCCTGAATCCAGAGAGGGATCTCTCCAATATGTACAAAGATGGATTTGTCTTTGAAGTTTGGGGTTATGATATTAGGCTAGTTATGAAGGCCAAGGGTTTGTTTGTTTTTGGATGGTTGAGCATGATTACTGTTTGAGGTTGAAAGTCCCAAATGCAAAGATTTTAAAAGGTGAGAAGTTGCAAGAAATCAGAGTAAGCTTCGGCCAAAAGATAGATAATTGCATGTTTTAGTCCATTGGGATATGGAGTCATAATAAGATTTAATTGGAACAAAAAGAGGCAAGAGTGGTCCATGGGGCAAGTCATCTATGTCTAAGGATCTCTTTGAAGTTTGATTTATGGAATGAAATGATACAATAAGAAGGAGAGATAAATAGATGCAGAACAAGAGCAACCCAGGATCTGATAAGTACTTTTAAACTAGTCAGCCTTTGACATGGACTCAAGAAAAACATAAAAGTAAACTAGGATCTGGTAAGTACTTTTAAACTATCCAACCTTTGATACACTTTCAATAGAAAACATTTTAAAACAAAGGGAAACTTGGAGGCAACTTTTGGAGTAGAAACTAGTGGGTCGGGCTCACCACAAATCCTCTCCTAGCTTTGCTTTACTTAGTTTCCTTCAAGACAAACACAAAGATAACACAGAATGGCCTAAGATCTGGTAAGTACTTTTAAACTAGCCAGCTTTTAACACATTCCAAGGGAAACATTTAGATAGTTGTGGGGACAAAACTGGGACCAGGGCTCACCATATCTTCCTCAGTTCATCTTCACAAAACATATACTAAAAATAACATTTAGGAATAACATTCAACTAAGACAATAAGACGAAGGAACGCCAACATTCCTATGCTCGAACTGAATTAAATCATTCCTAAATAACACAGATTGGAAGAAAACGTTCAGATAAATATTTCCAGTCAGAGAAGGTTACTGATGTACAGTAGGTCCTAACTCTATGCATGCTACTCTTTATAAGAGAATATGAAACATAGTGAAAACAGAAACAAAATAACAAGTTACAATTAGAGAAACATCACCGTCAACATAGACCAGGATCCCATAAATCAGCTTGTATTGATGCTCCAAACCAGTTACAGCTTTAAGTCCAGTGCTTTATTTTAGCAACCATCTACACATCTCAGCCTAACCTATCTATCACCAGAAGAGCTCCAAGAGCCAGTGAATACTATGTACAATCAGAAGTTTAAGCTCAAGTGTATATCAAAGTTCTACAACCAACCCCTCACTCATCTTCTGCAGAAGTATTTATAGAAGGATGAGGAGGTGAGATCTGATAAAAGATCTAAATTAAAATTAATACAGAGTTAATGGATTTTTGGCCTTTGAGGTTCTCAATGAAGAAACTTACATAAATATCATCTGTATTAAATGATTTTAAATAAATATTTAAGCTTTGTGGGAGCTTTGTTGACCTTTGAGGCTCGGTGTAATGTTTGGAGTAACTCTGAAGATATTTCTTGCATTGAATGGCTTGCAGAAGTAACTCCCTAACTGCGTTGAGGCTAATATCTTCATTTGATCAATAACTTCGGCCTCTGTTTTGAATGTTTTGAGGCACAGGTGGAATTTATGGTAGCTAAGGAATCAATTCACCTCAATTTGTGGCGGTGGAGGGTTTCCTTTCGGTTAAAACACTTCAGATCTTCTTTAACCTTTGTTTTAAATTGGGGATTAGGCTTTTGATAATCATTCTTAGCCGTGATCCCCGCAAAATCTGTCTTTTAATCATTTTCTCTGATAAATTTTGGTCTTCATCACTGATACTTTATGTCTGTGCCCGATTCACGGTTTTTGCTGATGTACAGGGCTGCGCAAGGGCGATATGGCATCAATGCCTGAAGGAACACTGATGAAACGTGTTTTCAACACCCTGTGATGATTTTCTTTGGTGAATCGAAGGCGAGAGGATCTTCATCCTCCGCCTTCAAATTTTCCTTGAGAAAAGGCGATAAAACCTCGAAACCCTGCAAAATACAAAAAACTTATTATAAAATCCATGCATTTATAGGTTTATTGCTGCAAAGGCATGTGGAGGAAGCATGGCCGTTGGATGGAATCATCCAATGGTCAGGATTGATCGGAGAAGGTGGAAGAAATATTAAATCAGAGTCGTTGATCACGCAGAGATCGACGGTCAAGAGCGAGGGGGAAAGTCAAAATGGAGAATCATTAACTAGGCGATGGAATCAGGGCAATGGAATATGGACCGTCGATCTGCAGATTAGATTGATGGCAGAGATTAACAGGATGGCGCGCTGGGACCATGTTAAGCATCGGGCATATTCAACGAGCGATAGCCGTCAGATGACCCGCCCCAGATTGGACGGTGCACAACGATATCGCTGGGCATCCACGTCCAAACAATAACGCGCGATGGATGGCGGTTTTATGAACAGTGCCCAGGACACACGTCAAACGACGTATGGAATCGCTGGCGTTTGGGAAAAAATTGCCTTCGCCCAAAGGCGGTGCGATAGATACCATGCAGTTTTTGGACGGGGTGAGTGGAATGTGGGGACCACAGGAGACGGGCTCCGCACCATCAATCTGTAGATCAGATCGACGGTGGAGATTAATTTGAAATTCGAACCGGTGGAAAATTTGTAATATAATAAAAATCGAAATTTTAACAAAACCAAAGATTTTTAAAACTTTTGGCGGGTGCATTTAATATTTAAAATGGCTCGGTGCCCAATTGCGGGACTGAGGGTCATATGAAGGGTCATACGACTAGGGATTTATGCGGGAAGGTGCTAAGACCCATATATGTACAAAATGTGGTTTTTTATGGTTTTCCAATGGTTTTCAAGGGAAATTGAGGGTTCCGATAGGGCTTAAAAGTGGGTTTTAAACCTTATAAAAATGGATTTTCATGAATGGAAGAAGGGAACTCATGAAAAATAGAGGAATTTTATGGAGAAATAGGGAGGCAAATGAAGGTTAGTTTTGAAGTGGGAGGAGGGTAAAAGGCCTTTGTAGTAGTAATCTGGCTTGGAAATCAACAGAATTTCTGAGTTCTGAAGGGAAACACCAGTGAAGTTTTGGACAGAGGAAATGCATGAGGCCTTCAAGAGTCTTCAAGAGCCAACACATTTTAGTAATAAAATTTGTTCTTTGAAGGCTCAAAAAGTCTTAGCCACCTTTTGATATAACAAATTTTATAGGTGGCTAACAAGAGGGACCATTTTTGTTCCAAATCATCTGAAATGTTTTGAGGATGATGTCCATGGCATGAGGAACATGAAAATTTTGACCTTTTTTCAATTGAGTGCTCCAAAAAATAGCGCGGCGCTGTGCGTTTGGCCCAATTTTCTGCAAGCCAAACTGTCAAAATTTCAAGATTTGCACCAAAGTGCCAAAAATGGATTTTTCTTTGTTGATAATGGTTGGGAGGCTTGGAGGGACACATCAGCAAGAATGTTCAATTTTTCCTTCTCTTTTCCCTCATTTTGAGCTCGAATCTTTGCAAGGGCTCATTTGAGCTTGGCCCTTGCAATCATGTTTCTCTTGGCATAATGCTTGGCCATATTTATCTGAATGTTGGTGTATCTCTTGTCCTTCTCTAACTAACCCTCTAGGTGCAATTTTTCCCTCTCTAGCCAAGTTTCCATATCTCCATCAATTTCTATGGCAAGCAGCTCACTTGGAGTGAGTTGCTCTGGCAATTCTGCCTCTTTCTCTCTTTCCTGGGCTAAAGCCCTCTTCAGCCCAATGGTATTTTTCCTCTACCTAGGAATCTATTATTCCTTATCATCACTGTCCTCATATCTATCCAAGGTCTCATATAGCAAAGCCTTGGCCCTTCTGGCCTCTTTCTGAGCTCTGATTGCCCTAACCTAACCGATGGCTTGCTTTGTCTTCAACTACTGGTTTTCCAGTTCAAAATAGTTGATCACATTATTTTCCATACTATGATTAGCTTGAATATCACTAATCTTGGAATCCTTGCTTTTGAGCAACATGTTGATAATCCTCTCCTCATCCTCATATTCAAGGTCAATTAGCTGAAAATCTTGCTCAGTTTCATGCTTGTTCTCCTCTTCACCAATGACATTCCCTGTGAATTTTTCCTTACCCTTATCGAGTTGTTTTGTTGATGAAGAAGGCATGGCCCCTTTCACCTCAAGTGTAGAAAACACATGTATGTAGCCTATTCGGTATGTGAAATGAAATGGCTCGATGTCACTCATTTTAGTGCCATCTGTCTCAATGTTGTCATCACTGCTTGATGCTTTTTCATCATGATATGAGGGTGAAGGAAAGTGAGTGAGTGGAGAGGATGAACAGTAGGAGGTGATGGAGGAATGGATGTGGGAGGATGAGAAGATGAAGGAATATATTGCTGATGATGGCCATGAGGAGTAGTGAAAACCTCATGGGTGATGAAGGTATCCCATGGAATTTTCTTCTACTGGAGTTGGTGCATAACTATCATTTTGAAAAGTGAATGATGGAAAAGGTTCTTCATTTTATAATTATAATCTCTCTTTTCCACTATGTAGCCCATTTTTTCAATGCTTTGGAAAAGATAATATGGTATATGAAACATCCTAACTCTAGTGAAATGCATAAGAAGACAGATATGATATGAGTAAAGGCGGTAAAAACTTCCCTCACAAGTGAAATACTTCATTATTATCTTCATCATGGGTGGATATCTATCAAGCATATCACAAAAAGGGAAGATGGATTTGTGATAATATTTATACCTAGGTTTACGATACGGTTCAAAGTAACTCATGTCTACGTTTTCTTGCTTTAACGACTTCTCTCCCACACTAGGTATTCCTGTAGCATCTGCAATGGCATTGGTAGACAACTCAAAGGTGACCCTGGCAAGATTAACTAGTTTGTCATGCAAATTGATAATGAATAGTCTTGATAGATCTGGGTGGTTTTCTACTTGTTTCACCTTCTCCCAAAATTCAAAGCAGCCTACATGCTTAAAATAGGAAACAGTAAGAAGAGATGCCATAATTTCCCTTGTATTGAGAAGTTCAAATCTATTTATCTTCCCCCCCTCGTGATCATGCCTCCTTGGAATTTGTGCCTCCATAACACTGTCTTCACCCTTAGACATTTTAAACTCTGTTTTGGAAACCCTAGGGCTGATGTGAGATGAGATTAAGGGAGGGTAATGAAATGGTAGCTTGAATCAAATGAAGGGGGTGAGTGTGAATGGGTAAGGTGTATGAGAATGAGTGAGGGGAAAACTAACTCAATGAAAACCCTTAAGCATTGTAATCCCCCTTACTTTTTACTTATTTTCTTCAAGAAGTATGAAATAGGAATGAAATAGTGATCTCTGATTTGTAGCTAGGGTTTGATTAGCGTTTTATTTAGGATTTCATTTCCATTGATTTAGAAGTGATAGAAATATCTTCAAGATGGGTTATGGCATGCACTTATGTCTTATCAGTGCCTTAGAATACTTGATCAAATATTTGAAGGAAATTTGATGTGATTTAGATGGATGGAAGAGTGAGAAACCCTCTCTGTCTGAGCGCGCAGCGCCAATGCTAAGGGTGAAAAACCAAGCCTAAGCATGCAGTGTCAGTTCTGAGTGCGTTGTGCCAAGTAAAAAGAGCACAGGGTTATATTCAAGAAAGAGCACAACTCTCCTCCAAGTGCACAACACCACCTCCTAGGCACGCAGTGCATTCATAAAATGTATGGAGGAAAATTGTCAAGCGCGGAGATCCAACTCCCAGGCGCGCAGTGCCAAGAACATTTTCCCAAATTTTCTCAGAAAACTCACAAATTCTTCTCCTCTGAATGCTCTTGATATTTTGAAAGGAAAAAATGGTTCTCTTGAAGTGCAAAATGAGCTTTTATATATAAGAGGAATTTGATTTAATTATGAAAACCTACTTTCTAATGTTTGAAACATTTTTTCCCTTTTTCACTGATACTCTTTTACATTTTTTCCTTGGAGGTTGATGAAGTCATAAAGTTGAATTTTCTTCTAGTCATTGAGGCATGACAAGTTTACTTTGAAAAATTTGTGATGATTACACCTACCAGCCTCTTCAAAATATTCTGTAGTTTCCACCATGAAGTTCAACTCAACTTTTCCACCTTTTCTAGCCACTTTTCAAAACCCTAGGTGTCTGCAGTTCTTTACAACAGTCATCAGTGTTGTCTTATAAGTTCTCTATAGCCCTTTCAAGTTCATTCATTTCTGTCTAGGTCACCTCACCTTTTTCCATATTCCATCAATATTTTATGATAAACTTTCTTAATGCTTGGCTTGGTGTGCTTCCTCCATGTCATTTTTTGCAAGTGATCACTACTTTGGCAATCAAATGGACTAACCAGTTCATAACCCTAGTCATCTACAAGATCAAGTTTTTCCTCTTTCCTTTGTTGTACATTTTTTTTAATTTAGGAGTAGACATTCTACCTCATCATTCCTTTAGATGATAAATATTCCAACACTTCTGCAAAAGTGCTAGACTTTGTCCATTTTTCTCATTTGTAGGTTATGAATTGAGAAGATAATCTTCTTTGGAAATTATAGGTCCTTCTTGAATAACCATGTCTTGAAAATATATTACATCTAAGCCAGATTATAGCAAAGGAAAAGTAGTTCCTAAAACATCCAAGGATGACCTTAAACAATGTAAAACCCTAATGACCTAGTGGTAGGGTCTTTTGACCTGATTTTGACTTAAATTTTACTTGGATATTTTCAAGTGAAAACAGAGTATTTTCATAGGTTATTATTCCCAAAAGGACATGGGAATTAGTTAGAAAGAAGAAATATTAGAGGAAGGGTGGAGTTTGTTAATAGGGGAAAATGGGAAAATGAGGTTCTAGGTAGGAAATAAGGATGACAATGAGAGGTATAGGCCCATAATGAGTCTCTTAAGAGCAGCAGGGTGACTTTGAGATGGTAAACTAAGGAATAGTGAAAATAGGTTTATACGGATAATGAAGGCAGTGAGATTTATGAAACTCAAGGTATTCAAGTAATATTTTTTTCAGAAAGCTATAACCATTCTATAGTCATCTAAAGATAGTGAAAAATACTTATGACTAAAAATCTCTAAGGTTAGGGAAAAAATAAAATTGCGGACAAGAAGGACTAGTCAAATGTTCCTTTGCACGCAAAAGTCTTCGATAACGCCTTTGCGCACTTTTTACTCCAAAATGCGCACAATCCTGGGAGTGGTGGAAGTCACTTTCCGAGACCACAAGGCACACTCCAGCACATTGATTTCAAACTTGAAGCTGCCTAAGGACAACCACCCAAGCCTCCTTAGGACATCAAGTGAGCACACAATGGAATAAATGTGGCACACCAATGGAATCACCCACCTCTCTTGGGTAACTATCCACAACGTACCAAGAGAGGGAAGGAGGATTTGAATTCTCCTATAAAAGGTCACCAAGAGATGAACAAAGGGAGATCACATTGCTATGCTGGCCATAATTTCTCCAAGAAATACCAACAATATTTGATATGGAGTAGAGACAGAGGGGAATCAATTTTTGGCCATCCAACAACTCGAGTCCACCATAGTAGAGAGAGGGAGACTTTATGCCAAGGCATCTCAGAAGTAAATATATCCTTGCATCGGGACATAGAACCCCTAGTTCTAAGGGCCCCTTGGAAAGTGAGTTAAATTTTATCCTCATTCCTACCAACACTCAATAAGAGGGGGCATAAGCACCACCGTTTGGATTATTGAAGTTGTTTGACTCTATTTAGAGCTTTTGCGTTATTTTTTTTAATTTTAGTTTAATTTTTGTGTTTGAATATGCATGATATTTCTCTATCTAGTATGTTTATTTTCTAGCATGTTCCACTAACTTGCTTGACTCCATTTATTTTCTTCCTGTGACCAATAACTTAAGAGGGAAGACCACACCCCTTAAGTTGGTGTGATTTCGTACATATGTGCACAAAACACACTAACACAGTGTAATTTTGAAAGAATTTTTCCTGCTTATCTAGTTCTACTTGATTTTCATATGTCTTCAACTCCTTATGTCAGTTTTAATGATGGTGTCTATCGTAGTACCCAAAATATATCTTTTGCAGCTTGGGTTATCTATGACCCTAATGGTGAGTTAGTAAATCTGTAAGGTATATGTTTAGGTCGTAAAACCAACAGTACTGTTGAATACAATGCAGTTATGGAGCTTCTATCTGAAGCAATCTCTCTCGACATTAGAGAACTAGTTATTAACCTGGATTCACATCTTGTTGTCCTACAGCTCAATGGGTAATATTTCGTCAACCACCCACAAATCTTGAGAATGTATCTGCATGTTCGTTTTTTAGAAATAATTTTTTATTACATTACATATCATTATAAACCATGACATATAAATACATTAATAGATGCATTAGCTAATCATGTTCTAGATAGAAATTTGTAGGGTTTATAATCATTTCAACATAGAGATGGAAAATAACATATATATATATATGGAGATTGGTTTGGTTGGTTTGAAAATAGTGTTCAAAAGTACATCATAACCCCCACAAAAAAATAATATATGTTCTGGTACATAATGAGACTCATAGGTCTTGGAAAAAATGCAAGAAATGAAAATCTAAACTAATCTGCATGATCAATGTAGTAGGCTACTTCTCAAATGGTTCGAGTCAACAGTTGATGAATACGATCGGATACCATGACAATAGGTCGCTGGTACTAGCAGGGAATGTTTCCCAGCTGCGCATACTTTGGAATCCTGGTGGTCAAGGCATCCAGGTTTCATGCAATCTCTTCTTCAAGTTCTACCCCTTCGACATAATGGGCACCCTCGAAGTCTCTTGTCACCCTCCTCGCGATCGATGACATCCCCGCCGGCCTTTTTCATCTGAAATCTACGACACATAAAGTCTCATATCAACACATGCATATAAAAGAAATATAAAACATGAAAAAATGACAAAAATATGTCTTAACCTCTGTCATCCCAATGTTCACCCACTAGAAGTGGTAAATATAGGTCACCCCAAAAATCTATCCTGGATTATGGCCAGTCTTCCACTACGATCAGTTGGTGCCGCAACCATGTAAATAAGGTAGGTTTAAATGAAATCTATTGTCCACCTCCTCTGTAAGGCATCAATGCTACCCATCTGGCCAACCGTGGCTCTCGTGGTGATGGTGCCTCTACCTCTATCCCCTAGTATTGGAATAGGGTACTCGCTCTAAGAAGATGGCTGTCAGGATGGGCTCGTATCTAAGCTACTTTAGTTTTATTTTCTTGCAATTTGTAAGTTATTTCTTCATATTCTCCACCACAACTTCACACTAGTTGAACACGGTGGGTGCCTTGCAATCCACTGCAGTCTGCATCTGAACCTAGGTGGCCTCATGTGGCGCCTGTGACCCAGCCATTCGTCTGATGGTATAGAAGACTACCTTGAGTGCTAAATCATTCACTATACTTATGTCTATGTTTCCACTTGTTTTAGCTCCTAGAGACAGCCTTGAGTTGCAAAAGACTAGTTCCTAGGACATCTTTAAATCAGGGGTTAGATGTAGACAATTTTAAGAGTGCTGCTGATATAATATGGATTAAGAGGATAATGATTGTGCTAGTTCAGGAATGATGAATAATTTCGAGTTTTATTCATTTGAATTACCCTATACTGCGAGAGGGCTCAGGAGGTTGTATGGCTCGGTGGATTTCCAAATGGTCCAAGTATGAAACAATGAGTAGAGGCTTTCAAAATATGCAGAGGTACTGAGAAGGAACAAAGGAGGAACTCTCGAGAGATAGGCTTAAAAGTATTAAGAATATATCTCCTGTGAACTCAAAGGAAGCAGACGTAAGTGGAATATTACCAACAATGGAGATTTGTGGAGCACAAATTAAGGGGGCACAACAAGTTTAACATATGATCATTATTCATACAAAAATTCATGAATAAAAATGCATACCACTGACAGCTAAATTACACAAACCATCAAAGCAACATAACATTGTAATATGATTATACATAAACAGGAGATTATTGATAAACAAGAAAATATAGATACATACTACTCATTTCTCCATCTGGAATCCAAATAGACAATTTTTTATATCATCTTATGTTCAAAACATCTCTCCCAAATATGTGTCTCAGAGCATAAAGAGCATAGTCCTATAGAACTACAACAAACATTCTCCAAAATCAGTAGCTTTTTTTCATCTCTGAACTCTCTACATATAGAGTTATCTTGGAGGGTTTATGATTGAATAAACTTCCATGATCGACCCACGCATGTGAAAATCAAAACTATCATAACCAAATCATAGAGCGTGGATCGAGAAATCACTCTCATAATCAGAAAATCAAAACAAAATCAGGGGAAATCGAGATTTCAACAACAAAATATCATAATCAAACAGTAAAAGAAACAACATAGTTGGCCACAAATGATAAGTCCTAGAATCTTCCAAATGGGTCGATGAGGAGTAGCTGTGAACAGGTGGGCAGCCTAGCTTCCATCACATGATTCCACTTGTTGTAATATCCCAAATGGGGAATGCAGAAATACATGAACACAATAGTCGTGTAAATCAGCTCATAAGATGTGAACGGAACACCTAGCCATCAAATGAATGTTTAGCAGCAAAAATATGTCCCACTATCTCATCCCAAAGTGAGGAAATGCAGCAATATGGGGCATAGAAAAGTTATTTTCAGTGAATTACAATATAATTGTGATAAATGGGACTTGGATCCCTTATTTCATATATTATACATCTCACGTACAGAAAGGGAGCAAAAAAACATCACTCTATCCAAGTTAAACAGATCTTTCGATCCCGATATGGCTTAAAAACACTGAAATCCCATGACTTAAGCTATACAGGAATTTATGAAGAATGCACAACATAATTTTATGAGGGTTTCAGATGTAATATGGTATAAACATTAGATCTGGAGTTTATTTTCTCAAAGCATGAAGAAAATTAGGGATGTAGCCCCTTTTACACATTCTGAAGATAACCCGACAAGGGCTTGATGTAAGTACAAGTACAAAAGAGAAGATCTAAACATTCAGCTCTGAATTAACATAGTATCAATAAAAAATTACACACATGTGTCTAAATAATACAATAGAGGGATGAGAATCCCTTCTTCTAGCTTTTTGGGAGAAGGGTTGGCCCTTTACCTAAGAAACTAGCTCAAGACCAAGGTTTTAAACCTTACTGCTGCAACTCTATGAAAAATGACGCAGTTCCTGCAAGGGACTGAATTCTAGGTGATGGGATTACTTTGGCCAAGTTCTAAGATATGAAATTCTGCTCCAATATCTTCCTTACTGATCTCCCAAAGGAATGGAGGCTCCCTCCTTTGAAAAAAAAGCTATGGAAGTGGTGTTGTGAACCCCCACTGCAACACCCTACAACAAAACATTATACTATTGTAGAAATAACATTGTAGCTGAAGGAGGATGCTTGGCCTCAAGCCTGGATGTGGAGAAAATTAGTACAAGATCCTTCAAGAGGCCTCTCAAGAAATGAGAAGGAATTCCTAAACAGGAATGCCTCGTGCTAAGCAGCACAACAATCTCAACTAAACAGTTGAAGAAAGCAGAATAGTCTAAGCAGACACATCAAAATATCATTCATAAGATTTCTTTCTATGGCTTCCTTGCCCTCCTTTTAAACAAATTTGAGCCTTCTTGCCTTGGGCCCCACACATTAGGGTTTCATCCACCAAGGAATCTTTCTCCCATTCATACTGCGTTGTCTTTCAAAGTGATCCACTCCCTCCATGGCAACGATGTTGACTTGGTCAAACTTGACCTTGTCCACATGCATTTGCCCCTTTTCACACATGAGGGTGCCAAATACAACTATTGTGATGATCCATTTCACACTATGAGGGATTTTATTATTATGCATCAGCCTCCTTACCCATTTATTCACCTCCTATATGTCATAAGAAAAAATCAATATTCCAATTAGTTGCATGCTAATTTTGGAATATTATAGTCCTCCCCTCCCAAATGTTGCTTGTCCTCAAGCAAATGTAAGGATAGAAATGAGTAACATCCTCTCCTCTTCCTGTAGCATTTGCATATGATGAACTCCTCTAAGGAAAAAGGATGTTGTCTCATCAAAAAGTCTCCACATTGCTCCTCCCAAGCATGCAAGTTAGCTATCAAGCTATCATCATGAAAAGGTGAAATAATCAAGAAGGTAACAAAGTGTCGTCTAGATGTCCCTTTGAGGAATGGGATTTGAAATCTAGTGGGAAACATCTTCTCCATGTGGATCCTCAAGCCCAAAGATATCATCCATGCAAAATGAGTCACCTCCCAACATGACAACTCCTGAAAATACTCCTCCACCTTTGGATACTGCAAAGTAGGTGGGCTGAAAATTTGAACATGGTAGACAAAGTAGCCTACCCCATGTTTTCATCCTCTCCACTTATGATAAGTGTATATTATTCTCTGATCTTGGGCTGCAATAATATTTCCCTCAAGTGGCAAGATGAAGACTAGATCTCCAAAGATCTCCTCTCCAACGTTGTGAATTAAGATTACCCAAACCATCTCATATATGACAAATAGGACATGATCGTCATATGGTATCCAAATGAGAATATTGGTGAAGGTTTCATATAGTACTGAATGGTACCAATAGTTTCCCAAGTGGACATAGCGCATTCTTCCCCACTGCAACTTCAGAAAATAGAATGGCAAGTTGTTCCTTGACAAATGGCTAGTTGTGTGAATCATCACATCTACTAGTGAATAGTAAATGGCTAAGTGTGTCAATTGAGAATACAAGAAGTAACCAAGCACTTGCCCAAATTCATACAAAATATGGTTGTCTCCATCATAATAGCTGGCCAAAAATTGTCCATGGAGCTCAATAATAAACTTACACTCTTGTAGAGCAATGCACTGTATGAAAATGGTAAGAAGATGCAAATACTGTGTTAGATAATCATAGGATGAAAAAACAATATTCTTACCATGTGATGAAATTAAGGTGATGCATGGACCCATGAATAAGTCCTCCATAGTGGTTTGGCATACTCCCATGAAGAGGAATGAACCATGTGTTCCATGAGGATCCTCCTTCTTATGCTTGGAAATCCAAGTCAAGAAGAACATATCACAGTAATAGATGTTTCCATGCACTACTTCATCATTCTCACCTCCTCCTTGTCCACTAAGTGCATCCAATGTGAAGTGATCCTAGGGATACTCCATCAATAAAACCCATCTCCAAAGGGATAGCGTTGTTGGCCTATGTAAATAGGCTCCTGCCAACTCATAGCTCCATTCTTTGACATGCCCCTTATTAAAGACATCTCCCGTAATGCTGCTACATGTAGGAAGATCCTCCTAAGGTGGAAGTACCTCCTTAACATCCAAGGCTAAGGATTAGCCCCTTTTCACCATGATAGTGCCATTTCCTACTCCTACAACATCATGCAAAGTGTGAGAGAAAATCTGCCCATGCTCTCCCAAGAACAACCCAAACAACAATGGATTTTACTACCTCCTCATACCTCCATCATAAAAATCATGTGGTGAGAACATAGTGATTGATATGAATAATATCATATCAATACAACGTGTCCATACTCCTTGCTACACAATGATGTAAGTATCCTGCCATACTTCCTCCACCCACATACCCTTTGAAAGAGGATATGTCTCATGATGGCCAAACTCCTTTAGGAGTAGCCAATGCAACCAAGCCTCCTGATGCCTAGTATCATAGATTTTCAAGTAACTTTCCATATTCTTTCTCTCCATCCACATCCATTCATCCCCACATGGATGTCTCCTACCATGCTCCCCTTCAGTACTCCTCCAATGAGGACTACCATCCTCCCAAATCAGATTTTTCTTCTTGCATTTCATGGGAGTTTGAGATGCAGCTCCTTAGATATATCCTAGAGAATATCTCACACTAATGACCCTCTTGAATCCATAAGGATTCAAGTGTATTGAAGGCAACACCTCCTCACTGCTGCTACATGACAACATTGTTAATCTCTCCAATGATGCAATGGTTGTCTCATACTCCAACTCAAAGATGAACGTGTGGTTTTGCATGAAATTGTTTTGGAAAAGGTTCATCTTATCCTCCAAGTTTTCAAACCCCAACCTCAAGTGTGGTATAAAAATCAATAATGGCAGCTTAGGATGATGATTCATTCCTCCCTTGATCAATTCAAGGTTGCACAACACAGTGCAATCTTGCTGCTCCAAATCAACAACGTGTGTTGTCCTTTGGTCATGCAGATGTAAATTTCCACAATCCTCTAAAATATTTTCTGAAATAATAGAAAGTGGAAGTTCAATCATAGCTTGATGGAACTTGGGAACTCCTTGCATGGCTGAAATATTTCCTTCCTCTAATGTGTTGGCTCCCCCAACTGTTGATAATGATGGATGTTCCTCCAAGGTGGTGACAGCGCTGATACAAGTCTCCTCCAATGGTGGTGATGGTTTTTCCTCCTCTGATTTCTCTTTGCCAAATTATTTAATCAACCTTTGAGTGAACTTAGCAAAATTATTTACTCTTGTATTTCTCAAATGGTTGAACCACCATATGTGTGCTTCACCTTAAAGGTGCAATGCTGCTATCTCTACAACCTCTCTTTCCACCACTGGATGTAGTAGAAAGAATGCATCAAGTTTCCTTGCCGAGTCCCTTGCTTTAGATGACCCATCAAAAGTAGACAATAGAAACCTATTGCCCCTGATTCCTCCTTTTCCATAAGTTCTCTTTTCTTCCTTCAAGTGTATGAACTATGGGAAAACTAGAGTTTCCTTGAAGGCTCTAGGTTGAGATTTGTACTCAACAAGGTAATCACTTAGAATTTTGTGATCCAAGTTTCCTCTATTCCCTTGATTCTTGTCTTCTTTAAAATAGAGGGGCATATGTAGGTGCTTTGGAGCTCTCTGCAACACTGGTTCTCTTCTCTGATCATAGGAAGTGCAAGGGCCTTCTTCCTCTTGAAACCCTCTATAGGTTTCACTGCAACATTCCTCTTCAATTTTCTTATCCTCCTTGGAGAGGTTCTTCATGGATCTAAAAAATGATGAGACAAATCTCATTCTCCCGATCATTCTGATCTTTCTCTTCTTCTTCTATCTTCTTATGGTTAAAACTCATAGGCTGAGCCAAGACTATGCTCCGATACCACTGTAATATCCAAAATGGGGAATGCAGCAATACATGAACACAATAGCAATGTAAATCAGCTCATAATATGTGAAAGGAACACCTAGCCATCAAATTAATGTTCAGCAGCAAAAATATGTCCCATTATCTCATCCCAAAGTGAGGAAATGCAAAAGTATGGGGCAAAAAAGCGTTAATTTCAGGGAATTATGCTATAATTGTGATAATTGGTACTTGGATCCCTTATTTCATACATTATACATATCACATATAGAAAGGGAGAAAAAGAAAATCACTCTAGCCAAGTTAAACAGATCTCCCGGTCCTGATATGGCTTAAAAACACTGAAATCACATGACTTAAGCTATACAAGAATTTATGAAGCATGAGAAACGTAATTTTATGAGGGTTTCAGATTTAATATGGAATAAACATCAGATCTGGAGTTTATTTTCTCAAATCATGAAGAAAATTAGGGATCTAGCCCCTTTTACACATTCTGAAGATAACCCGGCAAAGGCTTGATGAAAGCACAAGTACAAAAGAGTAGATCTGAACATTCAGCTCTGAATTAACATAGTCTCACTACAACATTACATACATATGTATGAATAATACAATATAGGGATGAGAATCCCTTCTTCTAGCTTTCCAAGAGAAGGGTTGTCCCTTTCCCTAAGAAACTAGCTCAAGACCAAGGGCTTAAACCCTACTGCTATAACTCTATGAAAAATGACGCAGTTTCTGCAAGGGATTGCAATATAGGTGATGGGAGTAATTTGGCTGAGTGCCATGATATGAAATTATTCTCCAAGCTCTTCCTTACTGATCTCCCAAAGGAATGGAGGCTCCCTCCTTTGAAAAACAAGCTATGGAAGTGGTGTTGTGAACCCCCACTGCAACACCCTGCAACACAATGTTATACTGCTGCAGAAATAATGTCGTAGCTGAAGGGGGATGCTTAGGCTCAAGCCTTGATGTGGAGAAAATCAGTAGAAGCTCCTTCAAGAGGCCTCTCAAGAAAGGAGAAAGAATTCCTAAACAGGAATGCCTTGTGCTAAGCAGCACAACAATCTCAACTAAACAGTTGAAGAAAGTAGAAAATTCTAAGCAGACACATCAAAATATCATTCATAAGATGTCTTTCTATGGCTGCCTTGCCCTCCTTTTAAACAAATGTGAGCCTTATTCCCTTGGGCCCCACACTTTAGGGTTTCCTCCGCCAAGGAATATTTCTCCCATTCATATTGCACTATCTTTCAAAGTGATCCACTCCCTCCATGGCAGAGCTGTTGACTTGGTCAAAATTGACCTTGTCCACATGCATTTTCCCCTTTTCACACGGAAGGGTGAAAATCCAACTATTCTGATGATTCCTTTCCAACTATGAGGGATTTTATTCTTATGCATGGGCCTCACCCATTTATTCACCTCCTAGATGTCATAAGAAAAAATAAATATTCCAATTAGCTACATGCTAATTTTGGAATATTACACTTGTCTTCGAAAGCCTTCACTCCCATATTCTCATGATTTCCACTAACCATTATGGAATGGCCAGTCGTAATTCGCATGACTCTCTCTTTAGCGGGGAGTTCTTGGACAACCTAAACATACCATAACTGCGCTTGTTCCAGCCAAAAACCCATGCTTTGTAGGACTTGCAAAATGGGAGACTGGGCTTTGGAGGGGGTCCTATGGCATTAGCACATAGCGGGATGGTTTAACAATGAAAAGAGAATGGTACAAAGGCCATGGGAGGAATTTTATGATGTGGTAGGGAGGTGGAGCCCAAATTCATATCTCAAGTTGCAATAGGGAGCGTCGAGTATCAGGACGGGAAGCAAGAACGAAACAATGCAAAGTGCGATGTGCGATAGGCGGAAAGGTGACATGGAAAGGAGGTCACGCCACCCGCAAATCGCAATCGGGAGTTCTTTTTATCATAAAGCGGGGGGTAAATGTTATAATCTGCGAAGAGCGATGTGTGATGGGGGAAAGGTGATGTGTCAAAGAGGTGGGGCTACTCGCAAATTGCAATCGAGAGTGTTATGTTATGAGAAGCAGTGGCTAAATGGTAGGAGTTGTGAAGTGCGATGTGTGATGGCAGAAAGGTGATGTGGCATGATGGAGGTGGGGCCACCCACAAATTGTAGTCAAAAGTTTTTTTATATGAGAAACGAAGGTAAATTTTAAGAGTTGAAAAGTGTAATGTTCCCAATTTTTAGCCTCAAGCTAAAAGGAACATTATAGTTTGCATATTCTCATTTTGTTGAATAAAATGGGTAAGGAGACACCTTAACCCCTTTTAGATGGATAAATAACATTCTTTGTGTGAAAGGAGGAATAAGAAATAAGCTGAATTGAGCACCACATGGTGTGAACATGATTGGATCATGCTTGATCTAGTCATTTTTACCAAGTCGACTAAAACTGTCTAGATACATTGAACCTACTTGGACAACGCAATTTTAGTGGAGGATCCACTTGCATGAGCTAGAGGCAAGTGTGAATGGGACCCACGGTGAGAAGAGTTAATTTGATTTATAAGGAGGAGATGGAAGCCCATTTTCATTATGCATTAGATTATCATTTTCATTGGGTCTGCAAAGGCTTGCATCCACGGGCTGTTTAGCAGGGTTGTAGTGTTATTGAACCCAAGGGTGTTCCTGGTTGGGAATCCCTACCTCATCCTCAAGGAAGGAGAGGTTTTGAGCTACATTTCATCATTCTGGCATTTGGCCAAGCTTAATCCTTTAGCTACAATGTTATTCTATTGGGAGAAAACGTTGAGTTGCTGGGTGCAGCAATAGAGGAACTCATAGAGTCATTATTTGGCTTGTTCTTCAGTGGAGATATTGTATATTCTTTGGAGGAGCAGTAAAGGAGACTCCCAGGAATCATTTCAGATCTTTGGCACTAGGCCAATCATTCACCATCTCTCACAGTTCAGTCTAGGGCAGAAACTGCATTATTTATGTAGGTAGTTGCTGGGAGGGCCATTGGAGCTCATCAGGAGGAGTGTTTTTTAGTAAAAGGGATCAGCCCTTTCTTGAGAACATTATCAGAGGATGGCATGAGTATTTCAGATATTACATAGCCTCATTATCATTTTTATTTAGTTGCAGTGACAAGTTGTTTGTCACATTGTACATTTTCCGGCATTTCTAGCAATCTCTCCTAGGTTGGCTAGAAATCTTGTATTGGAGCCCATTCTTTTATTATTGGGAATTTCTTGTATATTTCAGCCATATTTCATGTAAATTAATATATAGCAGTAGCTACCATAATATAGAAAATTCTATCACTTCTCTCCGGCATTTTGTGCAGTTGCGACAACTCATGTATTTCATAGTTTGATCATTGGAGGTTGATTCCGGTAGCTTGAGTGGCTTGTCCCTCAAGATATTCTTGTATATTGTAGTTGATATATTAATAAAATGATGGCTATATTATATTTCATTTATTAATATGTACATATTTTCAGAGTTTCATGATTATGCTCATATGTTGTTGTAGTCTCTTTCTTTGAGCATTCTTTTGAGGGATCCAGTTTGGGGAGATCTGAATAACCCATATAGAGTTATTTATTTGAGCTAATATTCTGGAAGAGAAGTATTTTATGAGTTAAAAAGGGTATCCAATCTCCCTTTCAGCTTATTTTTACACTTCCTTCCTTATACAACGTCCTTGAGAACCATATTGCATAAATTACTTAAAAAAAGAATATTACAGTGGTATCAGAGCATCAATCTTGGCTCAGCCTGTGCAGCCCAAGATTATATACCATTAGAAGGATAAGATCCTCATTTAGAAGAGGATATGTACAAAAAAATAGGAATGATGGAAGAGGAGGTTTCCCTTCTTCTTTTCTAGACCATGGAGGGTATCATTGAAGATCTTGAGGAGATAGAAAAGGAAAACTGGAAAGGTTTTCTGAGAGGGTTTGTGGATGGAGCAAGCCCTAGCTATTATTATGAGGGGTGTGAGCATTCAGCCACACATGAAAATCCACATCACAGTCCATTCCCACTTTCACTGCCGGGAGGATGGAGGAAGGAGATGAGGCCATTGGAGGAACAACGCTGCAACTCAAAGGTATGGCTCATGATTGTTGGTTTGAAAATTTTGTTTCACATAATCATGCAAATGTAAAAACATGTGATGAATTCACTAAGGGTTTGGTGAAGGAATTTGATGGAATTCAATGTGAATCATCATGCATCATAACTTCAAACAATTTTCATGCATTGGGAGGAAACATGAAACAAACTCCATTCCTTATTTCCGAAGGGGATGAAAACATGTATGATGGCTTGCTAAGGGAAATATCCCCATTGTATGAAGGGTTTTCTTCCATTTGTGATAACATGGAGATCCCTATTTTAGAGGAAGACCTAAATCCATGGTCTCTCATTGAAGAGGAGCCATACTCACATATTGGTGAAGAGAATGTGCATAGAAGAACCCACATCGTTGTATCATTGGAGGAGGATTGATCACCACATGGAGATGAGAGGGGAGCCATTTCTTCCATGGGAGGAGTCCTTGTTTCTATGAAAGGGATCCCAAGAGGTTCAACATGTGGGAACCAAAGCACAATTCTGGAGCCATTTGCAGCATTTTTTGGGGATTTTGAGATGGAGGAAGAAGAGGAGGATCAAAATCAAGGGTTGATACACCCTTACCTATTCTGGAGAGTCTTTGCACAATATAAGGAGACTGTACAGTGTAGTGAAGAGAGGGACAAATCAGTCCACTCATACATACAGTCCAATTCCGAGCTTGATGTCTCAATATATGTAGACATTCCACTTGGAAGGCCACCTGATCTAGCATTGATGAGGGGCATCTCGTCATTTAGTTCACCACTCTTGGATTTCAGAGAGGTGAAGACATTGAAGTAGTCCAGCACAACGCAGAGAGTTTTGGATAAACCCAAGGAGGAGGGAGACACTCTCTCATTTTCAGTATCACCTACTCTTGCTATACTGCACTGACAGAGTTTGCTGCAGGGATGGAGGATGGAATTTTCATGATGCAGGATGAATGCTCCATAGATTTGATGGGGGAGAGGATAATTCCTTTTAGGGAGGACTCTTTCATACATAGGAGTAGATGGAGGCCACTCATGCTTACTTTGACCCAGCTTGGGAGATTCCTTTTGGATAGCAGCTTCTCATGGGAGGCCAACTTCCAAAGGACACCATCACTATTTGAGCATGTGCAACTGCATGATGGGCATGGCAGCATTTTGGAGGATGAATTTGGCATGGGGTATTTCAAAGTAGTAGGCAGCAGCGTGAGGGGGGCATCACATTGCAGATTACCAGCGCTGTCTATGAGGAGGATAGATCCGGGTTGGAGGTCTCAACTCTTGGTAGAGTACTCCCAGGATCTAGGTGCATGCATGATTTTGGATGACCCAGATGGAGATGACAGGTACATGGTGGATGATATGGTCATCTATTATTACGACAGAGTCTTCTTGACTAGGGCTTCTAGTCTCAAGAAGAAACTATTACATGCAGCACATGAGGAATTTTTAGCTATGCACTTTGATGCATATTTTTCTTTGCTAGAGGAGTTCATTTGGGAGGGAATTTAGCATGATCTATATCAGCATATGGACAGATGCATAGCCTGGATGATTTTGGAGAGGTTAGCACAACCATTTCCCTACTCATTGGATGTGAGGGAGAGCATTCAAATGAACCATTTCAGCTCGAGGACCAGAGTTTATGGTAAAGGAGGTATATACTCTCATTTTGATTTACCTTTCCTCACTTTATGTGAGTATCTTGATGAGATAAGGATGATCACACCTCCTTATGATCCTTATTATGATGTACTTGTGGCCCATTGCAGCAATGGGAGTGGCTATTTTCATGATGGTTTGTGGGGGAAGCCACATGCTTCATGGTGTGCACCATTGGCATCGATTTGTATTTTCATGTTTCCATATTATGAGATGTTTGTAGCAGAAAAAAAGTGGCTAGGAAAGCACTTTTTGTTTTTAGTTTTTATGCAAGGAATAGGTACACTACATTGGTCCCATAAGTGGAGCAGTGACCCACTCTCTAGTTGTCTTATGGCACCTTGTTTTTATTGCATGTTGCCTCCTTGTATTGTTGATGTTTGTACATTCACAAGGAGAAATATTGTGAGAGTTTTGTATATTTTGGGATAGCCCATTGGCAGCATGACTCTCCCCATTGTACATGCTTTATATTACAAGAGACACCATGGGAAAACCATGATTTCCACATTGTTACTTTTCTCTTCTTGTGGGAAAAACCACTTGGAGAAATTGAGGGGGCATTTCATGGCTAATTTTCTTGATGGGGAAGCTTGGGCCATTCTTGGAAGCCATACCATTTCAGCCCAAGGATAGAGGAATCCCCATATGTACCACAAATGGAGGGAAAAACATCTTGGGAATCAAAAGCCCAACTCTCCATTCAGCCCCAACACATTGCATATACCAGGGGTTGAGATTTTTATTTGGATGATAGCATGGATGAGATGATCATCATTAGGGATACATTTTTCCCATTCATGTTATCACTCCTACCTTGAGGAGGCCATAGCACAGCAAGGAGGTTTCCACCTACACCTTCTATCTTTCCATGAGGTGCATCATTCCGGTTTGCATACTTGGGAGAGAGCATTGGAGGACAGATTTGTTGCAGGATATTTTGAGCAGTAGCAGAGATTGTTGATGAGGAGGCCACAAGAGAAAAGGGGGAGGAATTTTTTTCTATCTATGCAGTTTCTTGAGGACAAGCAACATGTGGGAGGGGAGGACTGTAATGTTCCCAATTTTTAGCCTCAAGAAAAAAGGAACATTATAGTTTGCATATTTTCATTCCGTTGAATAAAATGGGTAAGGAGACACCTTAACCCCTTTTAGATGGAGAAATAACACTCCTTGTGTGAAAGGAGGAATAATAAAGCATCTAAATTGAGAACCACATGGTGTGAATAGGATTGGATCATGCTTGATCTAGTCATTTAGACCAAGTCAACTAAAACTTTCTAGATACATTGAACCTACTTGGACAGTGCAGTTTTAGTGGAGGCTCCACTTGCATGAGCTAGAGGAAACTATGAACGGGACCCACATTGAGAAGAGTTCATTTGATTTATAAGGAGGAGATGGCAGCCCATTTTCATTATGCATTAGATTATCATTTCATTGGGTTTGCAAAGGCTTGCATCCCCGGGCTGTTTAGCAGGGTTGTAGTGTTCTTGAACCCAAGGGTGTTCCCGGTCGGGAATCACTACCTCATCCTCAAGGAAGGAGATGGTTTGAGCTAAATTTCCTCATTCGAGAATTTTTCCAAGCTTAATCCTTCAGCTACAGCGTTATTCTTGTTAGCGCTCGATTCTGCCACAAGCTGAAAAAGGAAAAACTCGAGGCAACATCAAACCAAGCTTAGCCTCGTAGCTAGCCCTACGAGGACAGGAGAGGGCTCTCTCCGGGTCAAACTTAGTGAAAGATGTCCGATAGGATCTGAGATGACCTAAATGTAACACTGATATTTATTTTAGGCTAGTAAATGGATATGAATGAGGTTTTTAATAAATGATGGGGTTTTCTGGACTGTATGGGATCAAGAACAGCGTGAGCAGAGATCTAATCAAAGGCACGGATTATTCCATAAGGCGAGATAGGCATGAGGTTTAACAATTAAATTGAAATTAAATGGAATGGCAAGACTGCTAAGAAGTTGACAAGGGCATGTGTGATGAATCCTTATCAAACAGAAGAAATTGCACAAAACATGAAAGCTTCTCCAGGGCAGAGCAGCAAGTTGAATTCTGCCCTTCTACTTAAAAGCATTCATTAAGAAATGATTATGGGTGAACTGTAAACATAACAAGACACATATGAAAACAAAGAAGAAACATTTGCTAAATTTTACGCCACAAGAATCTTATGAAACAGAGCTGTACCATTCAATTAGTTTCTCTGTCAAACTGTACAATAAAACTGTGTTCTCCTCCACTAGCTCTTAGAATTCTCCTCTCTTTACAAAATGATTTACAATGCATTAAATAAACTATCCTAGGAGAAAACAGATCGACCCAAAGCAAGGGCGCTGCTTCACCTGAAGTTACAAAAATAGAAACAGAGTCATCTTTTGTTCTAAAACAGAAGATCGTTCCCCTTAAAATCCTCTGATGGCCAATTCAAAGACACAAACTGGATCTCAGATCATTAACTGAAGTCTTAAATAGAAGATTGGTTCCTATTTTCCTGTTATGGTCGATGTCTTCTTTCTAATTTAGCTTTTGACCTTGACTGCCATGTTATATTTGCCATTTGAAATAAAAACCAATTTTTATAAACATAGCTCAATATATTTTTAATACCGGCAAATTTGGCATAACAAGATTTCTCCTCATGCCAACAAATGACAATTACGCACCAACATTTCACCTTCGACAGATGATCCTTTGACGTAGATTCACCATTCACCATACCAACTAAATCTGTTTTAGTCTTATGAAAACCAAACCACTGCTCCTTAAAGTCCTCTGCATACTTTGATTGCCACGTTACATTTACACTTTGAAAATCTCTGCTGGCCAATAGAAAAGCGGAAGCTGTAGTGTGAACCTTCCAAATTATAACTGAAAACAAAGATAAGCAATCTGTCCCTATTTTTCTGCTCAGGTTGGTAATCTGCGTTTAATTTGGGTTTGACTTTACTTTGCCTTTTAATAAAAATAGCGCAATATCTGCATACATATCCATTTATTTGTGGAAAAAACTCATGCCATTCATAATTGCCAATACTCATCCGCATAATCACCTCTCGTTTCCTAATCAGCGGTCTTATCTTTATGCAGTAAAGCACGAATCCAAGAAATAGAACCGAAAACATCACATACAGGCAAGGCTGTTTGCCACTATGTCGCAAATGCGCCAGTTTGACCTTTCAATACACCGCTTCAGCATGGGAAACATGAGGAAAATCAATGTTATCCGTGCGAGAATTCCAATGTAGACCACGTTTTTAAGAATCGACCTTTCTGCTCTTTTGAACCAGATGCTTTGGACAAAACAGTTTCAAAAGTACTGAAGGAATCGTGTGTAACAAAAGGCAGCGATAGAGGTACTTCTTTTGGTGCATAATGTCGGTTGGAAAAGTGAACAAAAATCTCACAACAAAGGCTGACAAGATCTGCGTGGATCATTGCATTTGACTCCAGAGTTAAACCTTGAATAACTGCTTCAAATAAATATTTTGCCACAAAGCTTTGGAGTTCAACATTGCTTGTCGAAACTGCAAATAGCACAAGCCTCTCGAGTGAAATCCCTTAGGAGCTTTTCTTCCATGACCTTCTCCCTTTAACCTAGTGCAGAACTGTCATCACAAGAATCTGGAACTTTCTCTCTTCCCTCAACATCAATAACATCACAAGCATGGTAAAAATCTACTGATCAATGATTTAAAACCTATTTGGAAGCAGCTGGAGTTGATTTGAATCGAATCTGGGCGCAAAACACAATTTTCTGAGTGCTGATTTAAGTGGGTCGCATGCGCTCAAGTGGGTCGCACCCCTCAAGTGGGTCGCATGCATTCAATTTTACACTGGCTGAAACGCCCAAGTGGGTCGCACGCCTCAAGTGGGTCTCACCCGCCCAAGTGGGTCTCACGCCCTCCTAACACCGGTCTTCAGTTTTGAAAATGATCTTTCGACCTTTCAACCTGCAATTCGACCCTATGCCACTTGAAACTCCATACATCATCACATTATATGAGGCCATGTGCATGCGCTCGCCCATGGGCCATATATATAAAAATTAACTAGATAGAAAGGTCTTTAAATTGCTCAATAAGAATAACCAAAGTGATATAGCAACTTTTTTGTCTACTTTAAGGGTTTTCATGTAGTTTTTTCCAATGTTGGTATGCTCATGATAGATTCCCTTTTTATAAAATGGGTCTATTTAATGGTTAGAAATGGAAATATCAAATGGACTAGGTTTGGGCCTTTCAAATATTAGGATTTTGAGTAGAAACTCTTCATCCTCACTTGTGAAACAATCATGAATTTTGTTTTTACCCTTCATCAACATTGTCCATAGTTGTTGCAATTCCACCATCTTTCACTTCGTCAATTAATTTTGGAGCTAATAATATATCACTGTCTCTATCACTTTTGCCATAAACCTGAAGATTTTTACTCCTATCATCCACCAGAGTTCTCAACTGATCTTTGTTATCCAAAGAAGCTGCTACAAGAACCATTTGAGCCTTTGTTTCTGTCTGATGAACTGTTCCTCCTGTTTATGTTTTTGCAGGGATAGGAGCTGGTTAAAGCTGCCGCCATTGAAGAGCTGGAGGATTTGCAGCATTACGTATTCTAAAAAACACATTTAATGATTTCTTCTTCAAAAAAGGGTTTTGAAGAAGAATCAATTTCATATTGATGTCATTCCTGAAATAAACACCTACTGAATCTTCCTCTAGTCTGCGAGTGTTATTGAAACATTCTGAGAACAAGCTCTGCAAACATCTAAATTGTGGTGGGTGAAAGCTGATTGCATTTTGGCCTGCATATTGAACTGAGACTTTGACAGCTACCCGTCTGCATTTGACTCTGACAGAGGACTAGACAAGACGGAGTCTAACAATTCTATTGGGAAAAAAATGTTGAGTTGTTGGGTGCAGCAACAGAGGAACTCATAGATTCATTCTTTGGCTTCTTCTTCAGTGGAGATCTTGTATATTATTTGGAGGAGTAACAGAGGAGAGTCCCAGGAATAATTTTAGATCTTTGGAACTAGGCCAATCATTCATCATCTCTCACAGCGCAGTCTAGGGCAAAAACTGCGTTATTTATGTAGGCAATTGCTGGGAGGGCCATTGGAGCTTATCGGGAGGAGTGTTTTTTAGTAAAATGGATTAGCCCTTTGCTTGAGAACATTATCAAGGGAGGGCATGAGTATTTCATATCTTCCATAGCCTCATTCTAATTTTGATTCAGTTGTAGTGACAATTTAATTGTCACATTGTACATTTTCCGACATTTCTAGCAATCTCTCCTAGGTTGGCTAGAAATATTGTATTGGATCCCATTCTTCTATTCTTGGGAATTTCTTGTATAGTTCAGCCATATTTCATGTAAATTCATCTATAGCAGCATCTACCATAATATAGACAACATTTTCACTGCTCTCCAGCATTTTTTGCAGTTGCAGCAACTCATGTATTTCATAGTTTGATCATTGGAAGTTGATTCCGGTAGCTTGAGTGGCTTGTCCCTCAAGATATTCCTATATATTGTAGCTGATATATTAATAACATGATGGTTGTATTATATTTAATTTATTAATATGCATATATTTTCATAGTTTCATGATTATGCTCATATATTGTTGTAGTCTCTTTCTTTGAGGATTCTTTTGAGGGATCTAGTTTGGGGAGATCTGAATAACCCATCTAGAGTTATTTCTTTGAGCTAATATTCTGGAAGAGAAGTGTTTTATGAGTTAAAAAGGGGATCCAAGCCCCCTTTTAGCTTAATTTTACACTTCCTTCCTTATACAGCGTCCTTGAGGACCATATTGCAGAAATTCTCGAAAAAGGAATATTGCACAAAGTGCAATGTGCGATGAGGGGAGAGGTGACGTGGCATACGGATGGTGAGGCCGCCTAAAAATAAAAATCTAGGAATCGAGAGTTTTTTGTTATGCAAAATAGGTAAAGGGTGCGATTTGCAATTTGTGATGTGCGATGAGAAGAAGGTGACATGGCATGACTGAGGTGGGTCCCATTTACATTGCAATCGGGGAAATGGTGCAGGCGGAATTTGCAAAAGTGTAAGTGCTAAAGTTGGGGATGCGAAAAGGTAAGTGAGTACCAATAAAGGTTAGATCAGAAGAAATGAATTGTGAATGATAAAGGTTAATGTGGTAAAAGGTGAAGAGGGGTAAGGTTTTATCGCATCGAGGGTTTTGTGAAGGAGTGAAATGAAACCATTCATGCCTCATCCTTTTGATTTGCTTATAGGGGCCACTTCTCCACCTTGTGTGCAATCATAGGCCAAAATTGGCTCCATCTAGGGACAACGTACTGTTCTAAGTGTGTTGAGAAACTGCAGAACTGAATGCCTATGCTTTATTGGGAGCATGGAGTTGCAAATGCATAATTTATATCTGAATTGAAACTACAACTTAGTTGTGCATTACAAACTTATCAAAACGGAAATCACTGTCGCATCCTGAAAATATTGAATGTTGAAATATGACCCAGGCTAAAATTAAAATCTGAAACACACTTGAACTGAAAACTGCAAATCAATCTGAAACTAAAATTAGAAAGATGCTCACAGCACTAATCTTGTTTTCACACCTACCTACCCTAATCTACTGGAATTACTGTTATTCTAAATGATACAATAATTCCAGGGTAACTAGGAAAGAAACTGATCTATTAAATTTATTCTTTCACTGTTTTTCACCAAGCTCAGGAACAAAATTGTTAATGGTATTTGATAGAAATTCCCAGCCTAATCTTCATTCCTAGGAGCTTGGTAAACCTGAACAACAATAGAAATGCTGAAAAGGTATGGTGGCTTTGTGGTGAATAATTTCTCAATATAGATAGCCACTGGATCAAGATACACTTGACCTATTTCTGAATATGTTGACCCAATCAATCCAACCTCATAACTTGGTACTGTACATGTACTCTCCATGCCTTCAAACAACTCGAAACATATTTTCATTTTATCTTATGAATTTTGTGTCGATAATTCTACTAAACCAGAAAATACGGCAGATTGTCTGATCATATCCATATCATAGTAGCTTCTGAAATTACTACTTGTACATGAAAAATCATTTTGAGAACTCCAACCATCCAACGTATCAACTATTCGGTCATGAAGTGCGTTAGATGACTGTAGCATTGGTTCCACTGACATCTCATGATTTCTCCTGTGATTATCAACCAAAATGTGACCAAGATTCCCTTTAAAAATCTGAGATGAATTAAAGCATAAGGGTAGAGAATCAAACAGGATCAATTCTTCCTCTGCTTTAAACTTTGCCTCTATATTCAACAGGTTCATTTCCACATCAATTGCAATATTTTGCATTTCTTCAAGGTTTTCAATGTCCCTTTCTCTTACTTGGAACTCCATCTCTAGATTAAACGCATCTGCATAGTGCAAGAGAGCTACTCCTAGGGGTGGCCTTATATCAACAGGCATTGAATGATACACCTTATTGAACCTGGCTTAAAAATAATGTACTGCCTCCCCTGGCTATATTTTTAAATGTTCATACTCTTCTATGATAAGAGAGACATTTCCCATGATTACCCATCGACCCAGGAAAACTTACATGAATTGATGAAAAATTTTCGTGTTAGCAGCTACAAGATTCTCAAACCAATTTTTAACTTTACCTTGCCCTGGTAGGAAAAAAATCCTAATACATACATCATCTTCTTCCTTTACTGACGACTTGTAATATTCCAAAAATTTAGCGTTCAGCTAAATGGAATATTATAGTTTGTTTTATCGCTAGGTAGGTGAATAAGTGGGTAGGGAGGCCCATAAGTCTCCTAAGAAGAAATAAAAACACTTCAAGTGTGAAAAAAGACATTTTTATTAGCTAACTAAAGCACCTCCAAGTGTGAAAAGGGGTTGGATCATGTTGATTCAATCAACTTTGACCAAGTCAACAATTCTCTTATGGACGAGTGAAGATTAATTGAGGAATAGCGTAGTCTTGGAGGAATATTGATCTCATGGAGGTAATGACCTAATTGAGTGGGGCCAAGGGAAATTGAGCTAATAATATATTTAAGGAAGGGGATGGCAGCCATATGAGGGCATGTTTTGCATTATTATTTTGTATATGGTCTGTTTAGATTTTGCATTCCTTTGTTGTTTAGCAGGGTTGCTATGTTGTTTAGCACAGGGTGTTCCCAAGCAGGAATCCCACTTCTTTCCTTGAGAGGCCTCTTGGAAGAGTATTGCATTCATTTCCACATTTAGGTTTTCATGCCAAGCTGCGGATTTCTTCATCAGCACAATTTCTGTAGATTATTGTGCTATGTTGCGGGGTGTTGCAGTGGAGGGGTTAGAAACCCACTTTCTGAGCTAGTTTCTCATAGGAGGAAGGTTTCCCTCTATTGGGAGATCATTTTGGAGAGATCTTGGACATATTTCAGATCTATGGAACTAGACCATCTATTTTCCATCATTTACAGTGCTGTTCCAGCTGGGAATTGTGTTATTCTGGGGGGCATCTTGACTGAGAGATATTATGGCTCCTTTGGAGTGTTTCCTTTTGATTGGAGGGTTCAGCCTTTCATGGGAGGAGACCTTTGAGGGGATCTACATCAAATCTGCTATATTTCATATTCTACACTCATGGTCTTCAGTTTTCAGTGAATCTTCAGCCGTTGGACTTTAGATCCCATCTTGTATAGAGTGTATTTATGAAAACCCATTCCTGGTTCTTTGTAGGAGTTTGTATTAAGCCTAGTTCTGTATTGGGCATATATTTTGAGGCATATAACAACCCTACATATTTTGTACATTATTTTTCTATAGCAGTGTGTTTATAACTGCGATGTAGAAATCTTCCAACATTTTGTATTATAACAGCAGTTCAGATTTAGGAGTGATTGCTTATGGGAGGCTTGCTTCCTCATTGTATATGATTCATGCCTCCCTATTATGTATTGATTTTCTGATATAATACATGATGATATGTCTCCATATTGGTCTCCAATGTCAATAATTTGATTTACACTGCTATTTCCAGTTTTCTGTTCATATATTGCTACATTCCCCATTTTGGGATATTATAGTGGTATCGAAGCATAGTCTTGGCTTAGCCTGTGCATTCAACCAATATGTCAACACAGGGAGAATATTCTCTCAAGGAACAAGAGATGTACAAAAAAAAAAAAATAAGACTCCATTATTTGGAGGAAGAGAGGAGGAGGAGCTCTCAAAGCTTCTCTTTCAAACTATGTAGAGCATTAAAGGAGATCTCAAGAAGATGAGAAGGGAGAGAGAATCTCCAAAGGAGTTTGGATCTAAAGAAAACTCTAGATTTTCACATGATGAGTGTGAGCATGCAGCCACACACTATGATTCACAGTGCAAGCATATGCCCAGATTTGCTATGAGGGAGATGGAAAAAGAAGAGATGCCTAAGAAGGAGACTCTTAGGGATTATCTGCAAGAATATGAAGCTCAAATTAAGAGGTTCGAAGACCACATCAACTTCCAAGAGTTTTGCAGGATTAAGGTGGAGAGGAGCAAGCAACATGAAATGGGTAGATTTTTTCTATCTACTTTTGATGGTTCACCTACATGTTCAGCTAGAGCTTGGGTGGAGGAGCTAGACCTCTATTTGCAGCAACACCAAGTTTCAGAGAATGAAGTCATCAAATTTGCAGCGCTACATTTTAGAGGTAAGGCCTATGATTGGTGGATATTTGAGTCCTTTTGATTAAAAAATGAAAATACTTCTTCTTATGCAAATTTCACTAGGAAATTAGTGGAAAGGTTTGATGGAAAACATTCTGAAACATCTTTGGTCAAGCCAAACAAAACAAAACAAAAAAAAAATTTGCATGGGTTGGAAGAACCTGTAAACTCAAATCCACTTTAGAAAAACATTGAAGAGGCTCACATATTGTATAATACTTTGCTAGAGGCAAGATATCTATCCCATATTCTTAGACAAGAGGGAATGAAGATCCCTTTTTCAAAAGAGGATCCTGTTATTGAGAAGGTGACTCCCATTCATATTGAAGAGGAAGAAAAGGATGGGGGAAACAACGTTGTCATATCTAGAGCATATCTATCACCTCATGCAGAGGTAGATGGAGCACTTGCTCCAACCAGAGGGATTCTTGTATCATTGTGTTGAAGCCTCGAAAATTGCTGCTACAACATTGGGGGATAACCACCCGGTCCGGACCTTAATACAGTTCCTTTTTCGTTTATGATAGTGGCTCCGACTGGTTTAACTAGGTCCAGTTACCTTTTCCCTATTGCTATTGGTTTATGATGTTTCCTTAAATACCAATAGATAGGAATATAAGATCAATTCTTCTTGCTGATCAGGCAAGAGAATGACCCTTAAGCTGATTTGGGTTCAGCCAAACCACAACTAAGATTTTTCCTCTTTGAGAAGAGGACTTAAAAGAATGTAAATTTAATCTAATTGCAAACTTATTCTATAATGAAAGCAAAAAGAAACTAATCTAAATCCTATCTCAATCAGGTAGATGAAAATCTAACCCAACTAAGAGCAAGATAATTAAGTGTTGAGAATTAAAATATGTCTGGATTTTAATTAATGTCAAACTAACGAAGAAATTCAATTAGCTCACATTTGTGAATACCAAAACACATTCTATTGAGACCATTTGACTGAAATAATAAATCAACAACACTCCGGAAGAAATTCACAAAAATGATATCGATTGACAAATCAGTCAAGCCAATAATTAAACAATGATATGTGGAAGAAATTCACAACACATTACTATTTAATAAATTAGTTTTATAAGACATATTTCTGAGTAATGGCTACTCAGAAATCAGAGTGTAATTCATAAGAGCAGGGATACATAAAAATTTGAGACAAATTATCCATATCAACATAAATGCTAAAAACATGAATAAAATGAAACAACAATTTTATTAACATAAAAATGAAGCTGATATTTGTTACATAAATGCCAAAAATACCAGTTAATTGAATCTTCTTCTTTGATCCTGGTCTCTAACAGTACTTTACATTATCTGAATTTCTTCTTTCAAGACAAGAGCTGCAGAAATGCAAACTCTGCCCATCATGCATAATTCAAGATATAAAGAATAAACCCTCATTAATGTTCAGATCTGAAATTTTCTCTCCTCCCCATCTACAACTCTAAATCCCTATTACAGAAATGCTTTTAGAAGTCTGGAATTGCAGAGGAGAGCAGCCCCTTTTACATTTTGAAATCTGCAATTTATAATCTTTCCAAAAGTATTTTTAGAAGAGATTTTGTTGAAGAAAAATCTGCCCAATCCAATTTTAATTGCTCAAAAATTCCAATCTTTAATTGCTGGAGTCTTCTCATTGATTGAAATATTTTTCCTCAATATCCATTCTATTGTTTTTTCCTGCAAAAAGAAATTAAAATGAATTAAGATGCAACAATAAAATCCAAATATTATTTCTAACATTAAAACAAATCCAATCAAATTCTATTTAAATAAATAAAAAGGAAATTCGAGCTTCTTATTGATACTCATAACGATCTTAATTAACCAAGGATATATTGATGCATGAATCTACAATTAGAAGAGGCTGGGCAAATGAAAATGAAGAAAACAAAACGCAGAAAATTGATTTTATTTTTAGAAATTCGGAGCTTGATCTTCTACCTGATTTTTGACCCAATAAATGATCAAATCTGTTATTTAAACCTCCTTATAAATTTTCTCCTTGATTTTCTCTTTCCAATGAGCCATCCTTGGCCTCATTTGGTCAAGTAAAACTCAATCTATGAGTCTCCAAAGTTGATAAGTCAAATCTGAAATAAATCTGGAAATTCTGTTGCAGGGCTAAAAAATCAGAATTTTAATTAAAAATCTAATCTAAAATTAGATTCTAATTATCTAATAGTTAATCCCAATTTAATTGTTAATCATAATTTAAACTAATTATTTAAATTAATATTAATCTAACTAATTAATATAATCAGCTATACATAAACAAATTAATCTAATTAATAATAAATCTAATTAAATTAATTATATTCTACATATTAACTAATTTAATTAATTTAAAATTAATTATTTTAAATATTAAATATTAAATCTACTATTAAATTAAAACTAAACTAACATTCCATTAATATTAAACTAATCACTATACTAACATTAAGATAATATTGAACTAACATATACTAACACTAAACTAATATATATTAACCTACTATAAGAATACGAACTTAACATTATACTAACCTACCTGCACTAAAGCTCCACTACCATTCTACTATACTAATATTACATTAATACTATACTAACACTACATTAATATAAAACTAAACTAAAACTAACAAATAACCTACTACTAACTAATATAAAACTAACATTACACCTATAATAAACTAACGTCAACACTCCTAAGTTATAAGACTTACCATTAACGCTAATAACTGATCGTATGGAATGAATGCTATTCAATCGCATCGGGAGATTCGAGAGTCATCACATCGGGATAATATAAAAGATTCTAATCGCAATCGGGTTTTTTTAAGTCATCGGGATTATTTGAAATGCATCCCATGAATAATTCCGATGCGATGCTAATATTAATACTACACCTACCATTATTCCCTTTATACTCACGTGTGAGTGAGTTAAAAGTAAAACAAAGTAAGGCATGGGTAAGAGCCATCGCAATCGGCAATCGGGAGGGTGAAGGCTATCAGATTTTTTTAGAAACGCATCCTATGAAAACTTCCGATGCGATTTTGTTTATTTTTTAAATCTCCGATGCGATATAATTTTTTTTTTTTTAATTTTATTTTAATGATGTTAAGTTAAATTATGAATTTATCTAAAGTTTATTTTCTCATCTAAACTACAGCCACTTTGATAAAAATGAACTACAACCACTTCGACATTTTAGATTTTTTCGAGATTAGTAATTTATTCGAAAATTGGAAAATTGGAATAAATGACTGAAATCCCGATGTTTTATGATTTGGATGTATGAGTAAAAATAAAAATTGTTAGTAATAACTAATCTAGGGGTTAATATTTAAACTAGATGCATTATTAAACTCCGCAATTTTTAACCCAGGCGACATAATTGATTAGACTTCAAAGGAGTTCTATTTACAAACCGGTTGACCAAATGAGACGAAACAAGCGTCAACATGAAGCTTATAAAAATTCGATTTCAACCAAGCAATCAAAACAAGAATCTAAATAAAATGAAAAATTAACAAAATCGTAAGATAATTGATTTAATAAAATCCTAAAAGGTGTTTAGCCAAAAATTTTATAGAAAGGGTCCCCATTATTTGACGTGAACAAGTTAAAAATGGGGGGTTGTTGTACCGTACAAAAATTGGCGATTCACTGGAAAAAATAGTTATCTCTGTTTGATATAAATGAAATTTTCCTAAAATTAAAGTAAAAATAATTAAAGAAGAGAAAATTATTTTTGGAATGCTTGACTAGGTTTATTAATCTGAATAAAAGCAATAATCATCTTACTGTAATTTTCTTTAAATTCCTCATAAATTAAAATATTTCATAACTCGATATCAGTCCTTGATTAGTTGTAGAGATAAAGCAGGGGCACTTTACAGCTTAGCTTTTAAAATGTACTCATTTGTCACAGGTAGAGCCACTGCTGCCAGCAAACATCTATAGTCTCGACAGGGTTACCTTTTAATCATGAATGATTTAGAATCCTATCTATTTGAGAATTATTGACCTAGAGATAAATCCATTTATATATGTTTATTTTTTTTATTTTTAATTCTTAAAAGTCATTGTCCTGGTTTGGTAGCCAGATAATTGACAACGCCATTCACAAGTTATAATTGAACTGAACAAGCTGGCTCGTGATGAGACCCCTTGTCTTACAATTGTTTGCAATTATAAGCCATTACCCTGGTTTGTTTAGCAGTGTTGGTAATGTCAGCCTATTTTTCCCCTATGATCATGGTAAGCAGGCTCCTGATGAGATCTCTTATCTTTTAAGTTTTAAATATATTTTTGGATTACACTCTAGAAAAATAAAACTCTTTTAAATAGGGAGAATCATTAACTCCTTAAGAGTTCAGAATGACAATTTCAGAGTTAAAAGTGCTTTGCTGTAAAGTGTCTTTACTTGGTTAAAAATAACTTTTCTTGACTGATAATAGAATTTTGAAATATCTTAATAAAATATTGAAATCTCAAAATAATTATAATTTTGATGAAAAGGAAATTTCTCAGATTTCATGATACTTCGTCAACTTCTTTTGTTTTGTAATCTCTTCCTTAAGTATGTCTACCTTTATAATAAGAAAAATAAATTTTGCTAAGAGATTTTTAAGAAAAAACTAATAGGAGACTATTAACAATTTTTCCTATGTATGCCAACCATTGTTAAGTAATAAGAAGGCCTTCCATATAAATCATGGCACAGTCACCGAAATCAAAACTGACAACCAAAGGAAAATCATTCTTAAGTTAAAGTGAGAAAAGAAATCAACAAACAAAAATAAAAATGAAGCAATTAAAAAGTGGAAAGGAAAATCCAAGTTTTTGAAATATAAACTCTAACAAGAATGTTTATACCAATGTCTCAATAATATGAAGTAAAATAAAATAATCATGCAATCATTCCTTCCTATGTCGAGATCCAGAAAACTTATACCTTGCAGGGTTGTAAGTGTTTTAGGCTGTAGATAGCAGTGATCATAAAATTCAGCCGTAATGAAAAATTCCTGTCTGAAGTCAATCTTTTTGTTTCAAAGAATTATCTTAATCATTTTCTAATAAAAGGAATGCTTTAAAGAAAACATATTAAAGGTTCAGAAACTTTCTAGTGTAGCTGTCTCGACGAACACTGTCGTTGCTTCTTGAAAATAACACCAGGAGAAGAGTATAGGGCTTTCCAAAATATGATTTGGAAGATGATTGAAAGCTTTTATGAAGAGCTGCAAAACAGGTTCAAATATCAACATAAAAACAAAACTGAAACTAAAGTAATGAAATGAAAATTAATGAAAGTGGGTGCATGAATCTTACCATTGGATAATTGCACTTGATCTTACCTAAAGCTATCAATTTCTCCAATACTGGCTGAATTCTTCTTTTAGTTGACATTAAAAATATGAAGAAGGTAAACTAAACAAAATCCTATAGCCCAAAATCATTATTTATTTTATTTAAACTAAAGTAAGCAGTAAAATGTAAAAATGAAATGCTTTGTGTTCAAGGGAATTGAATTTAAAACAAATGCATCAGAAATGAGAATGAAAATTTGCAGTAATGAATGTTTCTCAAAATATTATAAGTTTCATATAAACTCCATAATTTTATAAATTGTCCAGAATCAAGACCACATCCAAGATAATAAAATTTAAATGTGAAGATAGAGAGGTCTTGAATTTATTTTTTTTAATTATGGAATTATATATTTAAAATTGAAATATATGAGAAATCAAAATGATTTGAATATGCCGCAAATTTATCATCAGCTGCTTTCTTACCATAACGGTTACCCAAGCTCGCTTTTAAAATAACAAATCGCCGTATTAGATTATTCGCATCACATTTTTCTTCCACATGCTTCAAGTTTAATTTGCAAGACTTCACCTTTGTTTCTATGCCATATATCGATTAAATGTTAATGGCTCAGACGCATGCATTGGAAGCTATCACATCAGAGATTGCAAATGGAAAATTGCCGATATGAAAACATGCAATGAGAAGATGTGCGATAAGATGGAGCGATCGCATCATTGAAGAAATATTATATCGAGAATCGGGGAATATTTACATTGTGCTTTCCACATTGCACAACGCACATCGCAGATTCTGAATTGTGATGTGAGCATAAATAAAAATACGATGAAGTGATTGCGATATCGGCGATGCTAATCGGCGAATGGTGAATGGTTGGTACCCGATGTAATACAATATGATTCTTGCGATGCCGATATGCGATGAATGACATGGTTAACTGGCGATCGCGATCGGAAAACTTAAGCACGTGATGTAACAATTCTCGATACGCCGATATGCAATGAAGAGTGGATCCGATATCTTTATGATAAAAATTTAATAACATATCGGATATGAGATATCGACCCTTTTAAAGTTATGCTCCTACCATTATTTGTGATTGAATGGACGCGATATTTTATAAAGTTGATTTGAATTTCATATCGGGTCCAGAATTATGTGGTCATCGCAATATCGGTAAAGTCGTTTATCGGAGATCGACGATTCATGATAATGGAAGTATATTCAACTGCAAACCTCCGATATGCGAAATGCGATATGGCATATGAGTGAGGTAATACATTGAAGATATTTTATGAACCATTTGTTAAAAAAAACTACTAAGAGCTACTTCCGATGAAATCTTATGATATTGTTTTTAATTTCGATTGAGTTTCCCAAATGAATAAAAACAAAGTTAAAGAATGCTCAAATTCTAATGAATCTCAAATAAAATGTCCCTGAACCTGTTACCAATTTGAACTGGGTTTGCTGCTTACATCAAGTTTTGAAAACAAATGAAAACCTGCAATTAAAACAGAAAAAGAATAAAAAATAAACTAAAGAAAATATAAACTAATAATAGATGAAAATGAACTTGTAAATGCATACCTGGAAGGAAATTGTCTGTGGATTTTACCTCAGAAATCTTCAAATTCTTCCTTCGATTTATCAAAATTCTAACTTTGTTCAAACTCATCCCTTATTTATTCTAAATCGGAGTGTGCAATCAGCCTAAATAAAATTTGTTTACTCATGTTCAAGAAATCTGAAACTCATAAAATTCACAAGAAATAAATGTGAAAATAGGCTTCCTTTTGAATTCCAACAATAATTATTTCCTCTGCTCATTCCGAATTATTTTGAGAAAAATCTGTATTTTTATAGTGAATGTTTAATAATTTCTTTAGTAAATAAATATGATGCGTATTACAACATCAGATAATAAACTAAAGGTCTGAATGGGATAAAGCCACTAATTGTGGAAAAATGTCAAAACAGATTTGAATGTGTGCACACAGCAAAATGGACATTCTAAAGGTCAGCTTAGCAAATTTCGAGGAAGATAATATGAACTTCATATGATTACCACGAAAGGTTAGACTGAATAATAATGATTGAGTCAGAATTAAGCTTATCATAGACAGTCATACTTTTCATGGGAGAAATGCCAAATGCAACCTCAATTGAATTTTGTCAATACATTATTCAAAAATAGGCAGAGATGTATTCATGGGTAGAGGTATTGCTGCGATAGATTTTGATTTAAAAATAGGAAGGAAGAATTAGAAATTTTATGATGAGAGGTAAATATTTCCTTGAACGTGTATATGATATGAGAAGAGCTGATTGCTTCCTTTATTTTTAATCTGCAGAATTATTAAAAATAAATTAACTACATAAAACAAACTAACTAAATTAATTCTACTCCTATTCTAACCATATACATGAAGTTGACTAGGTATAGTCATATTTCCAGTGTAACCATTTTCTCACTTTAATCCCTGCATGTATGTTTAATTCAAATGTTAGAAATAAAAATAGAAATATTATTGAACTAAGAAAATTAAATCTGTAAGTAAAATGCACAGTTATTGTTAGCAACTTAATGAAAATCTCTTTCTCTTGAAATTTCCTTTCCAATTGAATATCAATTGGATCATAGAAATCTAGATGGATTTCTATTAAGGATTGAGAAATATTCAAAGAAAGAGATAACAGGCCAGATTGTAAATATGAGCTTTTAGATTCAAAGGCCTGGAAGAAACTGTTAGTGTTATGTGTAAATTTTAAGCTATTGACAATCTTCCATGAAGGAAAACTTTCCAAATATTTTTCAAATGAATTAATGAAAAATGGATGGAAATCTTTCAAATGAAATGGAAAATTATTGATTAAATTATATTGTTGGTGGATTTCTAAAAATACATTCTCTTGTTGATATTTCCTTTGAGAAGATAGAAGCTTGAAATATCTTTTGATGCTCTTGATTATAATATAAAATTTCAATTTTCCATCAGGGCAATGCATCAATTGAATGTTTGATAGTAAAGTGATCAATATGCCAGCGTAATGTATCAAAAATCTGAAAAACAAAATCTGAAAAAAAATCTGATTTAATACAAAATAAGTGAGGAAACAAAAATAAAATGAAATCACTATTTGTACAACTAATGTTACAGCACAATCGAGATCGTTTTGAAATAATTTCGTTTTCACAAGGATTGGCCAGAATTATGGAATTTGAGTAATTTCGAATTCCAACTTGTGAATTAGAAAGAGATTTATGATTATGAACAGGAATGAAAGCTTGATCATGATATGAATCATAAATTGGAATATTTTCTCGAATAGTGAAATCATGAAGATGATTATCTGCTTTAGAGTGAGGATTAGTTGGAATAATTTCTAAATTCCTCATTCTTAGATGTTATTTGAATTTTCCCATGAGGACTCTCTTTAGAAGAATAGAAATCAACATCCTCAATGTCAGAGTAATTATCATAAATGACTTCACAAGTTTCTCTAGAATTCCCTTCAATCTTATCCAATATTTCCAAACACAGAGGAACAAGAATTTCATTTTCATTAATGGCAAAAGAATGATAATTAATTGCTTCTCTATCTTGATAAAAACTTAATGGTAATTCATTTAGATCAGCCTCTGTATTTTCTGAAATATCATTAACACCAAGAGGGGGAAAATTATCATGATTAAAAATATCAGGATAAAGGGAAAAATGTGAATCTGAAATAATGCATTTAAAAATGTTTCTATTTGAGAATTCTTGTATATTATGCTCATTGTAAATTTCAGATTCTAAATCATTCCTTTGCGTACTCATGCTTTTTTGAAGAGGATTGCTTTGCTGCTCTAATTTCAGCATTTTTTCATCATGAAAAGATTCATAAATTTGTACAACAGTTTGCATGCTATTATTTACTTTGATTGTTGCTTGCACTTGCTGATTTGCAATCTGATTTTCTGAATTTAATGCATAGAAACTTTCAAATTCCAATGCAGGTCTTTCTCCAAAATTGCTGTTGTTGTCTTCTTGCATTTGATTAGAAATATTTTCCAAGCTTTGTGAAACCTCTTCATCGCAATTTATTTGCACACCCAAATTGGAATTCTCATTTATGTTAAAAGGGGATGGAACAAAGCTTGAACTAATTTCATATGGATCGGGACTAAGGGGAAGAGAATAATTATGTTCAAACCAATCTAGTGATTCTTCTTTCATAGGTTCATTTTTGACATTAAATTTTAAACAATTCAAATGAAGTCGAATATTAAAATCTCTAACAGACTCATTTTCATTTCGTAGATATTCAATTTCATCACATACCTGATCATAATCATAGTGGTCAAATTTACAAACGAACATTGTAACAAATTGATCCCAGCTATGAATTGAGGCAACTGGAAGAGTTCTACACCAGTTTCTGGCTTCTGCCTCAAATGTGAGAGTAAAAATTATGCATAAGATGCCTTCATCAATTCCTTGAAAATCATAATTTGAAACATTTTGAATAAATTGAAGGACATGATTAAAAGCAGAAGAATTTCTCTTACCATTGAATTTTACCTATGACAAGAGTCTTACCACTTTCGGTGGAGTATTGGAAGATGCACGTCCATGTATACAACTCCAAATTGGAAGTTTTAAAGGAGCCATTGTAATAAAAATGAAATGTTAGAATTCAAAGACTCCAAAGTAAAACAAATCTCAGGCCCTCCTTCTAGCGCCAAAAATGTTGAAGCCTCGAAAATCGCTGCTACAACATTGGGGGATAACCACCCGGTCCGGACCTTAATACAGCTCCTTTTCCGTTTATGATAGTGGCTCCGACTGGTTTAACTAGGTCCAGTTACCTTTTCCCTATCGCTATTGGTTTATGATGTTTCCTAAGTACCAGCGGGATATCGAATCAATTGTTCTTGCTAATCAGACGAAATGGCCCATAAAGGCCGGTTTGGGTAATTTCTCCCCATCCAAACACAACTAAGTTCGTAATTTTCGCCTGCGAGAAGAGAATCAAAGAATGTAAGAATTTAATCTAATTTGGCAGTATTCTATAGCGGCAAAAACTAGTCAATCCTATCTCAATCGAGTGAGTGAAAATCTAACCCAACTAGAAACAAAGATAATGGTGATGAAATTAAAAGTAATATTAAGCTTTTCAGTATTATCAAACTAACGAAAGAAATTCAATTAACTCGTTTGTGAATATAAAACACATTCTATTGAGACCATTTGACTGAAATAATAAATCAACAACACTCCGGAAGAAATTCACAAAAATGATATTGATTGACAAATCAGTCAAGACAATAATTAAACAATGATATGTGGAAGAAATTCACAACACATTACTATTTAATAAATCAGTTTTATAAGACAGATTTCTGAGTAATGGCTACTCAGAAATCAGAGTGTAATTCATAAGAGCAGGGATACATAAAAATTTGAGACAAATTATCCATATCAACAGAAATGCTAAAAACATGAATAAAATGAAACAACAATTTTATTAGCATAAAAATGAAGCTGATATTTGTTACAGAAATGCCAAAAATACTAGTTAATTGAATCTGCTTCTCTGATCCTGGTCTCTAACAGTACTTTACATTATTTGAATTTCTGCTTTCAAGACAAGAGCTGCAGAAATGCAAACTCTGCCCATCATGCATAATTCAAGATATAAATAATAAACCCTAATTAATGTTCAGATCTGAAATTTTCTCTCCTCCCCATCTACAACTATAAATCCCTATTACATAAATTCTTTTAGAAGTCTGGAATTACAGAGGAGAGCAGCCCCTTTTACATTTTGCAATCTGCAATTTATAATCTTTCCAAAAGTATTTTTATAAGAGAGTTTGTTGAAGAAAAATATGCCCAATCCAATTTTAATTGCTCAAAAATTCCAATATTTAATTGTTGGAGTCTTCTCATTGATTGAAATCTTTTTCCTCAATATCCCTTCTATTTTTTTTCCTGCAAAAAGAAATTAAAATGAATTAAGATGCAACAATAAAATCCAAATATTATTTCTAACATTAAAACAAATCCAATCAAATTCTATTTAAATAAATAAAATGGAAATTTGAGCTTCTTATTGATACTCATAACGATCTTAATTAACCAAGGATATATTGATGCATGAATCTGCAATTAGAAGAGGCTGGGCAAATGAAAATGAAGAAAACAAAACTCAGAAAATTGATTTTATTTTTAGAAATTCGGAGCTTGATCTTCTACCTGATTTTGACCTAATAAATGATCAAATTTGTTATTGAAACCTCCTCAGAAATGTTCTCCTTGATTTTCTCTTTCTAATGAGCCATCCTGGGCCTTATTTGGTCAAGTAAAACTCAATCTATGAGTCTCCAAAGTTGATAAGTCAAATCTGAAATAAATCTGGAAATTCTGTTGCAGGGCTTAAAAATCAGAATTTTAATTAAAAATCTAATCTAAAATTAGATTCTAATTATCTAATAGTTAATCCCAATTTAATTGTTAATCATAATTTAAACTAATTATTTAAATTAATATTAATATATTAATTATTATAATCAGCTATACATAACAAATTAATCCTGATTAATAATAAATCCTAATTAATTAATTATATTCCTACATGTTAATTAATTTAATTAATTTAAAGTAATTATTTTAAATATTAAATATTAAATCTACTATTAATTAAAACTAAACTAACATTCCATTAATATTAAACCAATCACTATACTAACATTAAGATAATATTGAACTAACATATACTAACACTAAACTAATATATATTAACCTACTATAAGAATACTAACTTAACATTATACTAACCTACCTACACTAAAGGTCCACTACCATTCTACTATACTAATATTACATTAATACTATACTAACACTATATTAATATAAAACTAAACTAAAACTAACAAAAAACCTACTACTAACTAATATAAAACTAACATTACACCTATAATAAACTAACGTTAACACTCCTAAGTTATAAGACTTACCATTAACGCTAATAACTCATCGTATGGAATGAATGCTATTCAATCGCATCGGGAGATTCGAGAGTCATCGCATCAGGATAATATAAAAGATTCTAATCACAATCGGGTTTTTTTAAGTCATCGGGATTATTTGAAATGCATCCCATGAATAATTTTGATGCGATGCTAATATTAATAGTACACCTACCATTATTCCCTTTATACTCACGTGTGAGTGAGTTAAAAGTAAAACAAAGTAAGGCATGGGTGAGAGCCATTGCAATCGGCAATTGGGAGGGTGAAGGCTATCGGAGTTTTTTAGAAACGCATCCTATGAAAACTTCTGATGCGATTTTGTTTATTTTTTAAATCTCCGATGCGATATAATTTTTTTTAATTTTATTTTATTTTATTTTAATGATGTTAAGGTAAATTATGAATTTATCTAAAGTTTATTTTCTCATCTAAACTACAGCCACTTTGATAAAAATGAACTACAGCCACTTCGACATTTTATATTTTTTCGAGATTAGTAATTTATTTGAAAATTGGAAAATTGGAATAAATGACTGAAATCCCGATGTTTTATGATTTGGCTGTATGAGTAAAAATAAAAATTGTTAGTAATAACTAATCTATGGGTTAATATTTAAACTAGATGCATTATTAAACTCCGCAATTTTTAACCCAGGTGACATAATTGATTAGACTTCAAAGGAGTTCTATTTACAAACCGGTTAACCAAATGAGACGAAACAAGCATCAACAGGAAGCTTATAAAAATTCGATTTCAACCAAGCAATCAAAACAAGAATCTAAATAAAATGAAAAATTAACAAAATCGTAAGATAATTGACTTAATAAAATCCTAAAAGGTGTTTAGCCAAAAAAATTATAGAAAGGGTCCCCATTATTTGATGTGAACAAGTTAAAAATGGGGGGTTGTTGTACCGTACAACACATTGCGAGGAATTCCCGAGGATCTCATATATGGAGGTCAAGGCACAATCAATGAACAACATGATTGTGAAACATTGCATATGGAAGGAAAAGGTAGGGAGGAAGATCAACATCACATGATGAGGATCACACACCCCTATCTATTTTACAAGGGTGATGCATAGAAGAGGTAGATTGATTTGCGCAGTAAGGGCAGGAACAAATTTGTCCATCCATATGTACAGTCTACTCTTGAGATTAATGTCTCACTTCATCGAGGCATTCCACCGGGGAGACCATCAGGTCTGGAGATTATGAGATATGATCCCCATGGGGTTTCACCACTCTTAGATCTCGGAGGGGTGGATACTTTGGAGGGGTATATTATAGTGTAGAGAGTTTGGGATAAACTCAAGGAGGAGGGAGAAATTCTCCCATTTTCAGCATTGCCCACTCTCACTACATATACTGCGTTGACAAAAGTTGTTGCAGTGATGGAGGATGGCACCTTCATGGTGCAAGAGAGCTGCTCAATGGATCTGGAGAAATAGAGGGCACTTCCTTTGAGAAAGGAATCCTTCATACATTAGAGTAGATGGAGGCCACTCATGCTTACATTGGCCAAGATCAGGAGGTTATTTTTGGATGGTAGCTTCTCATGGGAGGCCAACTTGCAAAGGTCACCACTACTATTTGAGCATGAGCAGCTGCATGTTGAGCATGGTAGCACTTTGGAGGATGACTTTGGCATGACGGATGTCAAAGTAGAAGACAACAACATGTGGGGAGCTTCACATTTCAGATATTTAGTGTTGTCTCTTAGGAGGATTGACCCATATTGGAGGTCTCAACTCTTGGTAGACTACTCCAAGGATCTTGGTGCTTGCATGATTCTTGATGATCCAGAAGGAGATGATAGATACATGGTGGATGATGAGGTCATATATTTTTATGCCAGAGTCTTCTTGACTAGAGCTTCTGAACTCAAGGAGAAGATGCTACATGCAGCACATGTGGACTTTCTTTCCATGCACTTTGATGCATATCATTCCTTGATGGAGGAGTTCACTTGGGAGGGAATTCAACAGGATGTATATCAGTATGAGGAGAGATGCATAGCCTAGATGGTGATGGAGAGGTTGTCACAACCACTTCCCTACTCATTGAGAGTGAGGGAGAATTCTCAGTTGAGCCATTTCAGCTCAAGGAACAAAGTACATGGTAGAGAAGGTGCAATTTTGCATTATGATTTGTACTTATTTGTTTTATATGAGCAACATGTTGTACCAAGGAGGATTATCCCTTTTTTCACATTATATTATGATGTACTTGAGGACAATTGCAGCATTGAGGCTGGCTATTCTATTGTTGGTTTCTGGGGGAAGCTACTTGATTCTTGGTGTGCACCATTGACACCACATTTTACCTTCATGATCCTATCTTGTAGGATGATTGTGGCAGCAAACAAGTGGTTGGAAGAGAACTTGTTATACTTTGATTTGAGGCAGGTAGGGGATACACTATTCTAGTTCCATATGAGGAACTATGAACCACCTCCCAGTTGTCATATGGCAACTTATTTTCATTTTTTTTTGCTTTCATATATTAATGATGTTCTCATGTTTATGGGAAGCTTTGTTGGGAGAGTGGCACAAGAGTTGGGCATACCCACTGGGAGTATGATTCTCTCTAATTTACATGTTGCATGTTTTAGGAGAGACAATGGGCAAACCATGATTTCCATACTACATCTCTTTTCTTCATATGGGAGGAGCCATTTGGAGAACTTGAGTTCTTGGAGGAGGCATTTCATGGATAATTGTTTTGGTGGGGTAACTTGGGCCATTCTTGGAGGCCATGACATTTCAGACCAATATCAGCAACAACCCCATACTTACCGTAAATGGAGAGAGAAAAAACTTGGATGGAAAAATCTAATCTCTCCATGTAGCCCCAATACATTGCATAAACCAGGGGTTGAGGATTTCTTTGATGAGCTACCTAGGATGGCTCATTTCATTTGGATGATAGCATGGGTATGGGAGTCTCTCATTGGGAATGAGGTTTCCCATGTTTTTCATCACTCCTACCTTGAGGAGGCCATTCAATATCAAGAATTTTTCCACTTACGCCAGCCACCTTTTCATGATGTGAACCATTGGGTTTTGCATACTTGGGAGGAGCCATTGGAAGGCAGATTTATTGCAGATCATCTTGAGCAGTGGTGGGGACTATTGATGAGGAGGCCACAAGAGGAGGAGGGGAGGAATTTTTCTCTCCCTATATATTTTCTTGAGGAAAAGCAACATTTTGGAGGGGAGGACTATGTTGGACGGATAAGTCGTTCTTGTGGACAAGGCAGACCTCCCAAGTGTCCTACAGACATCTAGAAACAAACGGACAATTAAATATATCTTTCTCTAGATATATCACGATTCATAATTAAATTCTATAAAGGCTTGACGATCTTACCTTTGATCCAATGCTTGTTTCTACTAGTAGTCCTTCAGTCACCCGAAAGAGTTGCCTTCGAAGATTTGCAATCACAAAAAAACAAAAATATAGTAGCACCTACATAGCATATATTCCTGAATCATATCTATAATGGTGATCAAGGAATCCATAAAATAAACCAATCAATTGACAACTTATTGAGAAAAACGGACATATTTGTATTAACTTTGAATAGTAAGAAAAACCTTACAACCGTGTCTGCCTTCCTGTTGTACAGGTCTTCCTGGGGTTTGGAATAGGTGTTTCCTTTACTCTGACCAGCCTTGCACTCTTCCAACCGAAATACATACATGTATGTAATCTTTCCCACAAGAAATCTCAGCTAAAAGGGTCTAAGTTTCAACATCACTTCACCTCCAACAATACTAAAGCTTCCACACATCAATTCTAACCCTTTGAGGCTGCCCTATGCCTCTTTTTATAGTGAAAGAGAGGAGGTTACAGCTCCAAACAAGAAGGGATAGAATCCTCCTTCAAAGGGATTAGTTCCTTACATTAAGGGGTTAGCTCCTTAATGGATGGGATGCATGAACCTGAAAAGAGCGGACTTTCCACCACAGGAATGTTTCTAGAAGCTTCCAAAAATGACTCAAACTGATCTTTTAGATTTTATTTGCGCCCTTTTTCACCTTATACAGGGTTTCACACGCTTGATAAATAAAAAGTGTGTTTGGCTCCGCATGATTTATAGCTAAAAGGTGTGGGACCGCAGGCAATACTAAGAGAAAGTGTGGTGCAAGTGTTTTTGAGACTTCTATGAGCTTTCTCTTGATTTCAAGGCTTGACTTTAGGAACTTTGATATTGTAGACTTGTAAGGGAGTACTAAAATGTCATGGTGACAAATTTCAGTGTAACAAATTGCCCCTAAAGTGAAAAGTCTGAGAGCATTCGAAGAGTGATGTGCTTTATCATTTCAAGGATTAGCCTATGGACACCCTAGTCGGAAACTTGTAAAAAAATTCAATGAAAAACATATATATCATCGCTGAGGTAGGCATTCCCATACTCAGATAAAAAATAGATAAGATTTTTCTGATACATAAATGATTTTAATATTACATCAATAGTGTAGACACAGCATGGGCGCAGCCATCTGTAATGAATAGTGTGCTGCATAATGAATAATAAAACTCCTCGTAGCCTGGATGGTGGAAACTAGATCCAGGGTCTTGATTTCTGCTTCCCGAACTAGTATGATTCTATCCATGCGATTAAATGTGTTGAAGTGGAACATGGTAGAACCCACTTGATTACCAGTCAATGATGTGAACTGTTAACAAGTCTGAGAGAAACCACCAATAATGACAATGGCTCTCAAAGTACTCAGTACAATCCACGAAACATGAATAAGTTATATGAAGTAGAACATTTCACAGAATCGTTTGATCGAAGGTCAATGATGCAACCTGTCGTCGAAGGTGAGAAACCTGCCATTAAGGCATGCAGATCCCAAGGTACTGACGGATTCTAGATCAACTTCCTAGATGATGAGTTGTTGTTGATAGAAAGTGATCCGTCGTAAGCAAGCTCACAACATGAAACCATAGATCAAGTTTTGAAGAATTTTTTTGCAAGGACTGACTCAGGGATGGTCAACGCGAATGGAGACAAATTTTTGCAGATGAATGGTTTATTTCACTGACCTCTTGAACACATAACGACACTACAGATGGTTTGGTGACAGTTTCCCTAAGCTAATACCCAGAAATTGGTTGAAGACCTTCAATATGGTTTGATTAACTGATAGGAAAAGGATTTCCCAACCTAGGTGTAAGTGTGACAAAAAGTTTCGTGTTCAAGAGTGGTATAATGCTTTTACAAATCAAAGTGTAACAAATGAATCTATTTTTCTCTCTTTTCCCCCACCATTTCTGGCAAGTACCTCTTTATTTTTGACAAGCTTGAGGAGGATAAAATTTTCTTGTTTATAAGCTCATCCTTCAGATGAGTCCAAATTAGTTTAAAATTGAACCCTAAGAAGGAGTGGTATGTTCCTGTTTGTAGTTGACAGGTCTTTTACTATTAAAATTTAACGAGTCCAGTATAGGAGAAACTTGGTGTTTTTCATTTTTAGGGAGTCGGAAGAAAAAACTTAAGAAAACTCCACGGGTGTACTTTTTCGTAAATTTAGTCTCTCAAGCCCGAAAAAGGATAAAATAATGCAAGAGAGAAATTTATTGACCATGATTAGTCAACGTATACCTTTTTCGTAAATAGCCCATTTTAGTCTGGAAAAGGGGTAAACTTATACTGAAGGGACGACCGTTCATTTACTTTAACGAGTTCGAATAGTCAAGTACTAGGAAATCTTTTCATTTTTAGAGAGTCTGAAAAGGGCTTAAAAGAGGACTCCATGGTTTCGCTTTTTTGTAAATTTTAAAGAGCCCGAAAAAGTGATAAAATTTTACTCTTCATTTTCGTTTTTTCGTAAGTTTTAATGAGTTCGAAAAAGGGATAAAAATTTACTCATAGCTTTCGCTTTTTTGTAAGTTTTAACGAGTTCGAAAAAGTGATAAAAATTGTACTCATATGGCCGACTTTCAATTTAATTTACGAGCAGGAAAAGATGGAAATAACTCGGCATTTTCATGTGTTTTACGAGAATGAAAGATAGCAAAATAATCTCGATATTTTCATGAGTTTAATGAGTCTTGAAAATAATAACTGAAATCGACTCAATATAGGTTTCATTTTTAAACAAGCTTGAAATAAAGAAAACTTTGCTTGAAAGTGGTTTTATTTTTACACAAGCTTGAAACAAAGAAAAATGTGCTTGAGATAAGTTTGTTTCATTTTTACACAAGCTTGAAACAAAGGAAAAATCATGCTTGAAATAAGTTTGAATGCCCCCCAAGCGTAACTACTAGAGCGCATGCCCCCCCAGCTTCATTTCATTCAACTAAATAGACTACTGGTAATTAATAGTGGGATGGAATGAAGGTTCATTTATGAGATCATATGAAAGACCTGACCTAAAACTATAAGAAAATTATGCAAAAACTGAATTAACTAACCTAAATATATGACTTAAAATTTACAAGATCTAGTCAAAGACTTGACTCAATTAGGGGAGGATTTTTTTCTTTTTTTAACGAGCTTGACACAAGAAAATAACTATGCTCATGGAAACGTGTTTCATTTTTTAACGAGGTTGACATAGTAAAAGAACTATCCTGAAATCTACTCTCTAAAATCTACCTATATAACTTATTGATTCATTTTTTAATGAGGTTGACACAGGAAAAGAACTATCCTCATGGCCCACTGATTCATTTTTTAACGAGGTTGACACAGTAAAAGGAAATTTCGTCTTGATCCACTGATTCATTTTTAATGAGGTTGACACAGTAAAAGGAACTTTCCTCATACCTGATTCATTTTTTTACGAGGTTGACTCAGTAACAGGAACCATCCTCAGAAACTACTTATTTCTAATCTATAAAAATGCTCTCTACAATCTACCTACTAATGTTAGCCTCTCTCAAATAAAAATAATAAATCCAAAATAATAAACAAATAAATTAAATATTCCAAGTTAGGAATATGTGCCTAACTCTTGGGTTGTTCCTCAAATATTGGAGTTTGTTTAGTAACTCCTATCTTGGTGGGTTTTTGGTGAGAAATTATATCAACCAAAGGAGTCTAAGATAGCACAGACTATCTTAGACATTTTCTCTCATCTATTTAAATGGTAAAATAAATTCTTTTAATAGGAGAGAATGATGAGAATGCCATGAGGCTGAAGCCTCTTTTCCGCCATTGTTTTGTCTGGTTTATGTATCTGTGTTTTCTACAATCTCTTTCTGAGTTAATTTCATTTTTAATATGTGGTATCATTAAAAATTCATTTTTTTAAGTGAATCATTAAGAATTCATTGTTAATGAATTTTTAAGAGAACAAGTGAATCACTAAAATCATTGTAAGCTTTCTTGGGTGCATTGTCGACAGTGTTCGACACACTTTTATTTAAGAAAAATCAAGTGAATGAATGAGTTTCTTAACTCTAAATCAAACAAGCAACAAGTTCACATCTTCTGCAAGTGAGCGTGAGTATTCATTCAAGAAATTTGCATCAAGTCAGTACAAAGATCAAACCATCAAGTGAGCCAGCGTGAACCATCAAAGCAACCAAACAAGTTGAACTCTAACACCAATCAAGCAAGCTGAGATCGACATCAAGTGAGCGTGGCTATTCATTCAAGTGAGCGTGAAGTCATCAAGTAAGTCAAGTGAGTTCTTAAACAAACATGATCATCAAGCGAGCGTGAATTCCAGAGTTTAAGTGAGAAAATTCTACAATTCTAGAAATTATTCTGAGCAAGCGCAATAAGCAACAAATCAATCGAGCATGCCATTCAAGTCACATAGCAAATGAGCCTGTCCTTCAAGTACCAAAATAAAGTGAAATAGTTCAAAGAATGACATCTACAACAAGAGAGCCTGATTTCAAGTGCACAAGTTCAGATGGTGCAGCATATTCAGTTGTTAAACATTCTTCATAGTTTGATCATCTCAAGTGATCAAGACATGGTGCATGTCAGCAAAGAAACTCTTGCTAATATTTTACGGCATCTACAAAAAACACATGAAACCATTGAGTTTCTTCAACTAGAGTCGCAACTTAAAAGGATTGAATTGCAAGAAAAGAGTGATACTTTCAAGTCTTTGAACCATCCAGATGATAAGACATTCATTCAAACAACTTCAAGTGTCGAATTTGTTCCAGTTCAAATTTCTTCCAAGCCCATCATCAAGCCCTGGGAAGAAATTCAACATAACAAGAATCGACGAGGCTTAGGATATGTCACTAATGACACCATGTTGCATATCCCAAATTATTCCAAGCCAATTAAGTTCATCAGTGCAGTATTTCTTGCACAACTCACCTCAGCAAGTTCTAAGAAAGTTGTAGACAACCAGCAATGCACGCAACCCAAAGTTGTAGACAAACATAATTGCAACCAACCTGAAGTTGAAGTCCAACCGAAATGTTGTCATTGTCAAAGAACCGGTCATATGGAAGATCAATGTTTTGATCTCCATCCTTGTTGCCATTGTGACAAGCCCAATCATTCCTCAGAAAAATGTCGCAACCAACAAAAATCAGTCAGATTGAAGATACATTATGAATGGATCGACCCTTGGAAATGGTCACCCACAGTCAAAAGATTGTCTCAGTTCTACAATCGCATACAATCACACATAGTGCCTCCAACAATGAAAAGATGATGCTACTCTCATGCAGTTGAACGGAGGAGTACACCAGTGTAAAAATCCTACACCTAAAGGGGGGGAGTTCAGGAATAATTTCCAAGAGAAGTGTCTCTCCTTTCAGCTAAAAAAGCGGGGAACATGTTAATGAGATTGACAGTGGTTGTCAAACTGAAAGTCTCGACAAAACCAACAAAAGAAGCCAATGGGAATCTTCAACAGCCAGTGGGCATCAACAAATGTTCTAGTGGGCATCAAAAAATTTTCCAGTGGGCAGTCAACAAGAAAGAAGCAGTGAACAATTTTCAGCACATCAAAAGCAACAGTGAGTTGTTTTTGACATCATCAGCCAGTGGGCTTTGAACAAATTTTGTCAGTGGACAAAGGATGCTGATTTCATGCAAAGGATAGATGGATCCTTTTGCAACTTGGCACTTGATAGAGTTTTCAAGAGAAATTCAGAGATGATTCAGACATACATCTAACTCATGGTCTCTTCAGATTACAGTTTTTCAGCATCCAGCTTTGGCGGTTTTTTAGGCAATGTTTTTTAGGATCAACATGAGAACTTGGAAGATAGTTCCTTGTTCTTATTTTGGAATTTTCATTGAAGGGGGGAATGTTAGCCTCTCTCAAATAAAAATAATAAATCCAAAAAAATAAATAAATTAATTAAATATTCCAAGTTAGGAATATGTTCCTAACTCTTGGGTTGTTCCTCAAATATTGGAGTTTGTATAGTAAATCCTATCTTGGTGGGTTTTTGGTGAGAAATTATCTCAACCAAAGGAGTCTAAGATAGCATGGACTATCTTAGACATTTTCTCTGATCTATTTAAATTGTAAACTAAATTATTTTAATAAGAGAGAATGATGAGAATGCCATGAGGCTGAAGCCTCTTTTCCGCCATTGTTTTGTCTAGTTTGTGTATCTTTGTTTTCTGCAATCTCTTTCTGAGTTAATTTCATTTTTAATAACTTATTCATTTTTTAATGAGGTTGAATCAGTAACAGGAACTATCATCTGACCATTTGATTCATTTTTTAACGAGGTTGACACAGTAAAAGGAACTATCCTCGTAAGAATCTGTTTCATTTTTTAACGAGGTTGACACAGGAAAATAAATTTCCTCTTGGAAGCTTGTTTCATTTTTTTTTAACGAGCTTGACACAAGAAAAGGAGGTATGCTCTCAACTAACTAATTCATTTTTTAATGAGGTTGACACAGTAAAAGGAACTATCCTCACACCTGATTCATTTTTTAATGAGGTTGACTCAGTAACAGGAACTATCCTCTGTAATCATTGATTCATTGTTTAACGAGGTTGACACAGTAAAAGGAACTATCCTCACCAGACTTCTTGATCATGGATTCCAAATAGGAGAAACACATGTCAAGTGATGCACCTCGATCATGGCTTCCAAGAGGTCTTCATCAGATGGAAGAACAGTTCTCTGAAAGGAACACATGTCAAGGGACTCAAAAGGGATAAGAACATCGCGTTCAAATAATCCCATAGAGTTTTCCATGTTAATTACCAGATCTAAGTCGATATCATGATGAATATATGAGAAACTACCCCTGGATAATGCTTTGCATATGATCTTGAGTCACTGAGATGAAATTCGCCAGACTTGATTTGAAGCAAGGGTTTACAGTGCGATAAGTGATCCAGCCTGAATACTAGCGAAAGGTCCAGATCTGATTCAAGATCTGCGGCGAAGGGGCATTGAGCTAGCTCAGAAGATGGGAAGACCGGGGGCCCCCGGAGCCCCCACTTTCAAGCAGGTTATAATAGACAAAGGTAAAAGGCAGATGGAAGGTTTGCGGATCACTGGCTCCTCAACCACCGGGGCAAGCTTAAAGGGCGGAAGCCCGATCCCGAGCGATCGTACCGATAACACGCTAGAAGATACCACAAAACAGCAAGACACAACCCCTGATCTACCCTTGCAGGAAGCTGATCTGTAAGGAAGGGGAGCATATCTGAAAAACAAGGCAAACAGCAGCTCGGAGCGGGACAGATCAAATGCACAGCAATCAGAAGACACCGGCAACCGCACAAAATACCAAGGCAGATGCAAGCCGAAGGCAAGCGAAAGCCTCAGAGTCATCATCAACGACCCAGATTTGCAAGCCTATAGAGACCACATGGCGGTTCACGCCGTGATCTGCAAGTTTATGGGTTTCTGGCCTAATGAGAAAGCCCTCTGTCAATGGATCAAGCAGGTCTGGAAACCAAAAGGAGATGTGCAGCTGCACTTGGATGCTAAGGGTTTTTTTACAGTAGTTTTCGCGAATCTAGAAGATAAGGACCGGATCTTCGAAGGAGGCCCGTACTTCTATGCCTCAGCAAGCCTCTATATGAAACCCTGGATACCCAACTTTGCCCCTGAACAGGAAACGTTTACTCAAGTACCGGTATGGATCTGACTATTTTCTCTACCAATAGACTATTGGAGACCAGCAGCGCTGGAACAGATTGGAAACACCTTGGGTACTTTCGTCCGTGCTTCTGAAGCCACTCTTCAAAAAAGGTACACTTCTAATGCCTGCATTTGTGTTGAAATGGATGTATCTGGATCTCTGCATGAGGGTTTATGGTTAGAATACAGAGACGAGGCCTATTTTCAGACCATAGACTATGAGCAGATACCGTTCCGATGTAGGAAGTGTCATGAGCATGGGCATTTAATCCGCGAATGCCCGTTAAAAAAACCTACCGAACATCCCAAGGAGAAATCTACCTCGGCCTCGGATGGCTTTGTCCGACCCACGGGCAGACATTGGGCCAGTCGCAGGAATATACCTTAGTCAAACGTCCCAATCACCAAATCTGCGAATACCTTCAATATTCTAGGAGAGGATTCCCCATCCGAAAACATGAATCCAACCCTAGCAGCAGAACAACAAGCTGTTAGCATGGAAGAACAAGGAAACCAGTCCAGGGAACCTTCTATGCCTTCTGACCCGCTTTTAGTCTCCTCGGCAGGCAAAGCGGAGGAAGAGGATGAGGACATGGTCCTTAGTGAAGTGGGCATGGAAGACCTGGAATTAGGGGAAATTCTTGAAAAAGAGGGACTGGACCTGAATTCTATAGTCGAGCAGTGGAAACAGAAAGGAATAGACAAAATCCCAGAGGACGAAATCAATAGGGTAAACTACCTATTCCTTGCTAGACAAGATGCAGCACTGAAGGGGATGAAATGAGGCAGAGAAGCCACCAAAGGCCTCGGCATAAAATCACAGAATCTCCATCATACTCACGCCAGTCTCAAGCATAGGAAGAAACGAGGGAGAGGATCCAACAATGATGCTCTTCCAGAATTGGGTCAGATGTTGATTAATTCAGGAAAGATGAAAGCCCTAGAATCTTTCTCCTTCTCATCTTAGAAATCGTTAGCAATGAAAGTTCTCTCCTGGAATGTAAGGGGACTGGGCAGCCTCAAAAAACAGAGGCTCCTGAAAAAGAAAATCATGCAAGAAAAACTGGATCTGGTTTTCCTCCAGGAGACCAAATGCACGAGTCAGAAATTGGATGAAGTGGGTAAACGCCTAGGTAGACAGCTCAAATACCTAGCAGCAGAAGGAAACGGTATGAGCGGAGGTCTTTCTACTTTTTGGACCCCGAATTCTCTTCATCTCCTTAATGCTGAAGCCACAAAATCCTTTCTAGCCCTGGAGATGCATATCATAGGGGAGAAAGGAACCTTTCTATTCACCAATGTATACAGCCCCCAAAGACAAGAAGACAAAATGATGATACTCAGCCATCTTACCAAGCTACATCAGAGACACCTCAATTCCAATGCCATTTATGGAGGAGATTTCAACATGATTACATCGCTCAGTGAAAAGAAGGGGGGCACAAGGGCACTGGGCAATGATGCCACAGCCTTCATCTCCTTCATTCGTGATGTCAACCTGGTGGACGTTCAACCCCGGAATGGGAACTTCACCTGGACTAACAGAAGGGGAGGAGATAGGCTCATTGCCTCTAGGTTGGATCGCTTTCTCATTTCAGAAAGCATCCTCTTAGAAGGGAACAACATAAATTCGGACATCCTCTCCTTTGGAGGTTTTGACCACTAGCCTATAACACTCCAAGCCTCAATCTTGGGCACCCCTAAAAACAGGCCCTTCCGTTTTGAGAAATTTTGGCTCTCCCACAAGGACTTCTCTAGCAACATTAAAAAATGGTGGAGAGAACCTCTGCCTGCAGAAGGAACGAAAATGTTCAAGCTGCAAGCAAGGCTCAAGTTCATCAAAACCAAATTGAAGGCTTGGAATCAAGAAGTATTTGGAAATATCTTTGCAGACAAGCAAAACCTTGAGCAACAACTGGAAGAAATCCACAACACTTGGATTCAGGGAAGCATTTCGTAGGATTCTATTAATACAGAGCGGGAACTCATGCAGCAATGGAATGAAAGATGCAAGAAGGAAGATATTTTATGGCGGAAAAAATCTCGAATTCAATGGCTCAAGGAAGGTGAAAGGAACACAAAATTCTTTCACAGATCTTCCATGGACTACAGATGCAATAACATAATCACTAAAATTCAAGACGAACAAGGGAATGTCTTCCAGTCCCATCATGACATTGCTTGCCAACTCCGAAATCATTTCGAACGCATTGCCACTGAACCTAACAGGGATCGGCAGGAAGCCATTCACGAAGTAGTCTCCTCCATTCCCTGCCTCATTACTGAGGAACAGAACAGAGGCCTAAAGAGACCGATCTCCCCCCAGGAGGTAGAGGAAGCGGTCAAAGAGATGGCCAGTGGGAAAGCTCTAGGGCCGAATGGTTTCACAGTGGACTTTTTTAAATCATGTTGGGATGTGGTAAAGGAAGACATATGGGAGGTAGTGGAAGATTCCCGATCCTTGTCTGCAATTTTGAAGTCCATGAACTCCACGTTCATTGCGCTAATTCCCAAGGAAGTGGAGGTCTGCACCCCTGCCAAATTCAGGCCTATAGCGCTATGTAATGTATTGTACAAAATCATAGCGAAATTCATGGCAAATCGCTTGAAACCTATTCTCCCTTAGATTATTTCAAAAGAAAAATCAGGGTATGTGGAAGGCAGGAAAATTATGGAAAATGTGTTGCTGGCTCATGAGATGATTCATACGTTGCAAACACACAGAAAAGCAGGCATGATAATGCAATTAGATCTATCCAAGGCATATGACAAGGTCAGTTGGGAATATCTGGAAGTTGTTCTCCAAGCTTTTGGCTTTGGAAATCATTGGATTACCTGGACCTTAGCTCTGATCAAATCTCCCAGTCACTCTATTCTGATCAACGGAGCCCCCTCTCAGCCTTTCTACCCTACACGAGGCATCAGGCAGGGGGACCCCATTTCGCCCTTTCTCTTTGTTATTCTGATGGAAGGCCTCAGCTGCCTCATCAAGTCAGCCAAGAACAGGAATGAGATTACTGGCCTCCAGCCCTTAAGCACCTTTCCGGCAACCACCCATCAGCAGTTCGTGGATGATACAATGCTGCATGGCATTCCGATATTCAAGGAAGCTCGAGGTTTCAAACGAATCCTGAGCTTGTTCAGTCGTGCCTCGGGTTTGGACTTCAATTATGATAAATCCGCTGTTTTATTTTTTAACACGCATTTAGCTAGTCAAAGGCATCTGACAGTCATCCTAGATTTCAAGAGAAGTAATCTCCTGTCTAAGTACCTAGGCATTCCCCTAACGGACAAAACTTGGCAGAAGTGTCATTGGGAGAATCTTCTCTCCAGATTGGAAGACCGATCCAGTCATTGGACCAACCGGGCACTAAACCTGGCTGGTTTTTTGGTCATGACAAAGGCCATTCTCCAGGCGATGCCTCACTACATGCTGGCGATCCTTCCAGCTCCTAAAGGAGTTCTTCAGAAAATAAGGAACATCCAATGGAATTTTCTTTGGTCAGGTAACTCTGGAAAGCCCAAGGGGGCGCTGGCAGCTTGGGAAAAACTATGCAAGCCCAAAAGCCATGGTGGGCTTGGTTTGCAGGATCCAAGTTCTACCAACAGGGTATGCGGTGCTAAATTATGGTGGAAATGGCTCTTAGAGCCTCAAACCCCGTGGGCGCGCCTCTGGAAATCCAAATATGCGGAGCGATGGCAGCTGGAGGAATTAGTACGAATAACTGACACCCCTGCAGGCTCTCCCATCTGGAACCTGGCCCAGGCCAACTGAAATATTATACAAGACCATTGTTTCTGGGAAGTAAGGAATGGGCACCATGCTCTCTTCTGGGAAGATGCATGGCATCAACTTCCAAAACTCGAGCATCCTAACCTGCAGCCTTTACAGTTGTGGTTTCAGGACAATGGGAAACTCAGAGTCCATCATTATTGCGCTAGCAACGATGACTAGCATCATTGGAGAACTTGGGCGCTCTCACCTCCTCCTCCGGATGGTCACTTGAAGAATCTCCACGATACTCTCAATACCATCCTCGGAAAGCGATTGATCAGAATTGTTCAAGGGCCGGACATTCTTCGCTGGGGCAAGTTAACCGGAGGATCTTTTAACCTCAAAGAAGCCCGCTCCTATTTGGAAAATAGGAATGTTTATGATACAGTGGCTTGGTATGATAATGTTTGGGTGGGCAACCTCTGGCCTAAAATCAAGACCTTCTTATGGCTACTGCAAAATGGGAAAATCTTAACGTGGGAAAATCTAGTAAAGAAAGGATTCATAGGACCCTCGCGGTGTCCCCTATGTGAACAACAGGAGGAGACTATGAATCATTTACTCAATGACTGTGCTTGGACTAGCCATTTATGGGATTGGATTCAAATAATTTTCCACCAAACAGACAGAAATAGAACTTCTATTACTGATACAATCACCTACTGGCGTTCCAACTACTCCAATAGCAACATGGTTAATAATCTCTGGAGGCTCAGTCTGGGATTCTTAATTTGGACAGTCTGGAAGGAAAGAAACAACTGCATTTTTAATAAACATCGCTTCAAACAAGCCGAGGAAATAAAAAAAATTATCATGCAAGGCCTAACAGAGACTACTCTCACCTGGTGCAAAGAAGAAAAAGTCGAGTCGTTGTCTCCTAATGACTTCAGAATTCTGGCTATTTTCGGTCTCTCTGAGACGGCGAAGCGTTATATACAGGAGAATGCCCGGTGACCCACACCCTCTCCTGCTACTTGGCATTGTCCTCCTCCAGGATACTGTAAATTCAATTTTGATGGGGCCTCCAAAGGCAAACCAGGTCTGGCGGGTTTGGGAGGTGTCTTGCGAGATGACAAAGGAGGAATCATGCATGTCATCTACAGAAATCTGGGAGAAATGACGAACAATGATGTAGAATTCGCCGCTCTTGAAAAAGGGCTAAGGATGTTAATCCGTCTTGGTAAAGGGATGACCATTGTAGAAGGCGATTCTCATCTCGCCATCACTACCATCAAGAAAATTCAGTGTGGTACTAGGCCTGATAAGGCTATAAAACATTGGCATCTAGCCGCTGTTACAGAGCTAATAGCGCAGCATCTTGCCTCCCTTGGAGGCATCATCCTTCAAGCCATGAGAAGGAAAGCTAATTCGCTCGCAGACCACCTAGCCAATTATGCGGTTGATAATCCGACTAATGCACTGGACACCTGTTGGATGGACCTACCGCATGCGGAGCTTCGGGATCAGTGCTATAGCATCTCAATGCGTGACTTAACTACCGATAACACTGAGGAGAGGGATGGAAGCCTAACCATAATAAATAGATCATGAATAATCGTTTTATGATTAATGGTATTGAATGGTACCGTAGGATAATAGTACCAGGCTTTTCTGGGATTTGGCACTTCATAATAAGAAAGGACATCTATATAGCCTCCGGTCCTTGCGATGATTTAAGAGGATATTTTAAGCATGCGATTGGCATGCTTCGGGGATGGGGTTCTCAGAGCAGGACCCCGGATGCAGTGGGTGGATTGGACGGCGATCTGATATACATCATCACCAGGATTGGTTTTCCTGCTCCGTTTATTTCCCATCCTCCCGACCTTCTATTTATGCAGCTCGTTGTTGCCGCTTTCTCGCACTTTCCTCCCTCCTATCTCGCTGCGGTGCGTGATCCTTGCTCTGAACCTAGGCTACTCTCTGCTCATCTCAATTCTATCTTTCATATTTCCAATCAGAGGGCCATGGCGGATAGCAACCTCCGCAGCATTAAAGCGGTGCAGGCCCTTAAACGAGCCAAAGACAGCTATGAAGCCTCGGTGTCAAAACGGGGGAAGCAAACGATTGAATTGCTGGAAGAAGAGGTGGAGCTGTCCCAGGCTCGGATGGATGACAACACCATCAGCGAAGAAGTCGACTGGCTGGTTGACCCCGGACACCCTCCACTCGCCATACGCAATTACCGCAGGCCCAAGTAGTGGCATGGCAGATGAAGACTATGCTCACGAAGGAAATTTCCATGCAAGGCGCCGCAGTAAAAGAAACTTTTGCTGCTACCTCAATGGCTTCGGCAAGGAACACATCGCGGTTGGAAAAGATGGAAGTTGCCTTTAATTCTCTCACAGAGGAGCTCCGCAGACATGGCAAAGCGTTGGACAACTTTGTTCGGCGTTTTGATATATATCTCCATCATATCCTCAATGTATCCATTGAAGTGCCTACAGACGACTTGCAAACCACTATCATCCAGCATTTCAAGCCCAGAACTCAGGCGAAAGGTGAGGAGGCGGCAACTCCTAGCATGGTTGGTCACTCTGGGGCTTCGACCCCCACTCAGTAGTGTATTTTCTCTGTCTTAGTTCCTATGTTCGGTCTGCTTCTTTCTACTGTTGTTGATCTTTTATATTTATATATTTCTGCTACTGGTCGCATCGGGTTGATAGTAAGGACCCGCCGGATGTTAAAGCTTTTTTGAAGGTCTAAAGTCTCTCGGGTAACCCTGCGTGGTGAACCTATTTCTGGGATTTGGTTAGCTTTTTGTGAATGTCTCTTGTTTCTCGGGTAACCCTGCATGGTGGACCCTTGTCTGCGTTTTGGTTAGAAGCCTTGCTAGAATACAGCCTGACTGAATACAAGCTTTGTCTCTCTGCAGGCCTGGGGCGCTTTCTGATGTGGCCTTCAGGCCTTTGTAATTTTGTAAACTCTGGTTCTTAATATAATATACTGATACTGACTTACAAAAAAAAAAATTACCAGATCTAAGTCAAAATAAGATGAGAAAATAGTGAGAGGCTCGCTTGCATCGGTAACTAAAAACATGGGACTCGTTGCCACATAATTAACCCGTGCGGGGTAGATACCACTTTAGTAGAAGGAACTTTTAGGGGTGTCGGATTATTGGTAGTCGAATCAAGACTAGCAAATGAAATTTGGTCAACAGTCACAATGTTTCCATTGTGAAGGAAATACATCACACAAAAGAGTGTCGATACGACAGCTTTCATTGCATAGACATAGTCTTTCCCAAGGAGTAAATTGAAATCCAAGGGGCCTCGAACTACCATAAGATCAATACAGACATTTTTAGCTTCCAAAGTAATAGAAAACTTATGAAGGATACCTAAAGGTTCACTAATGGTTCTGTTAAAAGCTTTCAGATTCTCCGTAACAGGCACAAGCTGAGGGGAACCCAAATATTTCCAAGCAGTAGAGGATAAAATACTAACAGAAGCACCTTCATCTACATGTGTGCGGCATATATTCTTATGAAAATCCTGCAAAATTATTTGGAAAGGGATGGAGGAAGGAAGACGAGGTTCTGTAAATCTATTCCAATCAAAGGAAAATACCTCGGTACTTGGAGGGGGTTCTGTAGGAACAGGTGAAATTCCCCCCAGCATAGAAGAATCTGATGTAACAAGAAGAACCGGAGTAGTATGAAGTTCACTCTCTTCAGGGCGAGTGGGATCGACCGAATGTGAAATCGAATCGACCATTTGATCAACTAATGGATCATCAACCTGAGTGATATGAGTTTCACTCTTCAATGGAAGGGTGGGATCGAATGTACTTGGAATTAGATCAATCTCTCCGTCATTTGATGGTAGGTTGGGAGAAAGTTTACGATAACCAGTTGGAAGTTATTGCTGTGGAACAGTAAGGTTTTCCAAGAATTTTAGGCTTCATCCATGTGAGGGAAAATGTGAGTTTGATGACTCCCTTTGCATAACCTACAAGGAAACCTAGCTTTACCCTTTTTCCAGGAACCTGAATATCACTGGTTGATGGATCAATGATAAGTTGATGAGAATGTTCTGACCATACTTCCAAGACCTTAGGAATGCCAAGACAATTGATAAGGATGTGGTCACCCTTAAAAAGCTTGCAAGGGAATTTGGGTTTACGATGCATGTTGGAGGTTTCCTCAACATTAATAACACTTGTAGCCATGTTTGGTTGGTTGAATTCTTTCTTATCTTTCTTCTTCTTCTTCTTCCCTTTCTTCTTCTTCTTAGCCACCTGGTTACTAGCATCAAGGCTTTTACCAAGAGAAGAGGAAGAAAGGGAGGAAGACATATTGGGCGAAGAAGGTAAAGGGTCAACAGAAGGTTGGTGATGTTGAGATGGTGAACTCTATTGAGGTGAAGCATTCGGTTGAGGTGGAAAAGTTGGAGTATTCGTGGCCAACGAAGTTGAAAATAACCATATCGGTAAACCTATTGTAAATCCAGGTAATGAAAATGTAGCCATATAAGGAGGACCGACATTTCCAAAGCAAGGAAAAGTAATAGGATTCTCGTTAAGAGGGATTCCTTGGTTGGTAAATTCCGGAACAGTTGCCATTATATTCAACTTCAATGAATTTTGTTAACAATTTTATTAATAAAATTAACAATTTACAATTCACACCTAACAATTAAAATTCACAATTCACACCTATGGTCTCTAAAAGTAAAAACAAAAAAATGAACACGTGCTATAAAATCTAGGAGTCAAACCACACACAAACAGTATATTCCCACACTAAAAACACTAGTTGGTGATGAAATCCAACATCGTAGAATTTTAATGCAGAAATGGTGGTTGGAACAGTTTCCCGGACAACCTGCTTAATGAAACAGACCGGTGCAAGTTTCTCCATTATGCCATCTCGAGTGAATATAACCCTCCGGAGAGTCCAAGTGAGTCTAGCCGACGTCTGTTCTAGGTACAATGGGATCTTCCCTCCACCGTCACCTTGGGAAAGAATCCAATAGATTATGGCCACTAAGGTCACCAACAGGAACAAATATACCTGGGGGAACAGTCTACGATCCGATACACATGAAAGGGCAGAGTAACAAAGCTCAATCCCCTTGAAGGCTCCTTGACATAATCCAAGGTTTACCGACAAGTGACCCCAGGCTCCTAAAAAATGGTCAATCCAAGTTTTACCATTGTTAATACATGTATATATTCTATCATTCCCAATGAGGAAGGATTGATTACCTCACTGGTTCAAATATGATCTCGTGCTTGACTCATTTAAGAGGAGCTACCCAGAGCATACATGCTACTATTGGAATTTTCCTACCGCAAGATTGACTACTTGTTTGTTTTAGTTTCTTTGGAAAGTTAACTACAACCTATTCCAAAGCACTAATCCTGAGCTAGATTGGTGGAAAGAGCCCTAAAAATGTAAAAATTACTAGATGAATTTTAATTAAGCGTTGTGTTATTTAACCTATTATTACTCAAAGGGTAAATGGATAAGAAACCAATGGTGTTATGACCCAACCCAAAACTGAATGCAATTGAATATGATAATGTAATCTTTTCAATTCGATGAATCCTAATTAAAGTAAGGAGAGAGTTTCCTTTCACTTCCAACAATACAAAAAATTGATCAATAAGAGAAAATATAACAAATTCTCTAATGCACTAATTTCATCAAGAAAAACTAATGCTAATCAATTCCATATTTTTTATTTTTGTGTTTTTAAAACAAGCATAAAAACATGTAAATTAAAATTAAAGAAATTGATCTAAATCTACGATTGATTTTTACAGAATGTAAACTATGCAGTTGTAATCTATGCACAATTCACTTGAAAAATATGCAACTGTAATCTATGCACATTTTTCATTCATATTTTGAAAATGAGAATTCTAATTATGCAAATGTGATCTATGCAAGAGAATTCTCAAACACAAGATGATTCTAATGTATTCTAAAGAAACAATCAAGTGTAAGTAAAGAAAATTGGGTGAGAGTTCCAAAGATCAAAAAATAAAAACACTCAAAGGCGATTAACACTCAGACATGATTAAAAAAAGCAAAAAGATTCAAAATCGTGAAAATACTGAGACAAACCTCCAAGTAATGACCAAAGGAAATCAAATGAAGAGTTTCTCAAAAAAGAGACTCAAAACACCCAGTTAACTTAACGGAGATTGATGAGATGGAAAATTTGCTGAAAGAAACTCATAAACAAGGTTTTTGACAGAAAAATACAAATCTGGGTAGATGCTAAGAATCCTAAATTAAATCTAGACTAAGCCTGAAAAGGAAATTTTAAGTTTTCATAAAATTTTCCTAGGGTCTGCAGGCTCCATAGTAAACAGGTGCAGTATTGCCCTGGTTACTCAAGAAATTTGCGGAGATGACCGCACTGTACGTGAATGCAAAGTGCGGAGATAAAAAAAAATCAAGAAAATAAAAATTTTCAAAAATTTTCAAAGTACAGAAAAATTAAACTAAGCCGCACAAATGAGTATACATCAATCGAGAACCAGAAAAATCATTTTCGTAAGTCAAAACAAAAGGAAAACCAAAAATCCAATCATTCCCCAGTGGAGTCGCCATTTTGTTGGACAGATAAGTCATTCTTGCGGACAAGACAGACCTCCCAAGTGTGCTAATATCGTAACTCTCAACTCCATAATTATATGTCAACTTCAAAACAAAATGAGAGTTTTCTGTTTCATAAGCAAGGAAAGCATTTGAATATTTCTCTCCATCTTAACAACTTCATCCCTCATACAGCTCTGCTTCTCTTTTACAAACGGAGAGCATCCTTCCCCCGATGCCAACAATGTGTTAACATCATTTCCACCTATCAGCTCGTCTCCATCACTTGCATAAATATTCTGATTGTTGCTACCTGGAACAGTTTCTGTGCCATCAATATGCACAACTGCAACTCCAGAACTCGAATGCCCCTCCAAATTTTGTATGCTTAATTTATCATCAACTAGAAAAACAGTCTCTGGAATTCCCTTTCCAAAAAATATGTCTTCCTCTTTTGTATGGGAATTGCATGCCAGAGAACTGTCAGCAATAATTTCTTTTTCATATTTCATCACCAGCAAGGTGTTGTTATTATCACCTCTGGCAAATCCTCATTGTTTATGTCATTCTGAGAATCAACAGCATCCATGATTAAAGGTACATTACACTTATCACATTCCAATTCAGCATCAGTTCTTAAATTTCCGGACTCATGCCTCAGTCGTATTTTTGCATTTTCATGTTCCAAACAAGCACAGCGCTCCTTCAGCATTTGATAATCATTGCAAATGACCAGTTTGGAGACAACCATTCACATCGCATGCCCAAATTAATGTGTAAAATGATTCATCCTTATCATCGTCAACATATGCCTGCAAAACAGAAATAGCACCTCCTTCCAAGCATTGGTAAATGGTCACCTTTACAGGTCTACGAATATCACAACCATTATAACACTTCTAAATCATTACAGATTGCCATCATATCTGCACAAGTGAGGACGCCGCCCTAGTTGACACTATAAACCTTACGAAATCATCCAAGAATATAGTAACATTTACATGGAAACATAACAAAATATGGACGTAGTTAAGTAGCAGGATCAGACAATAGAATAGATTTATCTTGGCCCCTTGGAGTTGTTATCCCTGTAATGACGAGCCTTCTTTCCTCCAGCAGAGATATTAAAACCTTTAACACCCACAGTCCTCAACGCAGGACTATTTTATGCAACTTGCAGAGCCTCAATCCTCTCTATAATGGCGTAGATATCTCCACAGATGTCTTCCACGATTACATCCATGTCTGCTTGTTGCCGAAGCAATTTGGCTTAAAGGAACAACTATAATGACATAAGTTTACGCTCAACTATGTCCACCTATTTTCAAATGGAGACACACATGGTACGAGAGGCATCCAACAACTTGTCTAAGACCATGCCAACCTCAAAAATATCATTAGGAACAAAATAATGGGAGATAGCCATCACAAAGCGTAAAACCTGTTTGGTAGCTGCTGGAATTGATTCAACACGAAACTGGGCGCACAACATGAATTTTCTGGACTCTGTTAGCAAGTGGGTTGCATGCGATCAAGTGGGTCGCTTTTTCCAAGTGGGTCGCATGCGTTATAATTTACACTGGATAAAACGCCCAGGTGGGTCGCATCCGCCAAGTGGGTCGCATGCGCCCAAGTGGGTCTCGCGCAACCCAAACTCTGTCAACACTTCTGCAATTTGAACCATACATAAGAGCAACAGGAAAGATGAACAATGCAACAGCACCCATTTGCGAGTGTTGCCTTTTATTTGAAAATATAACTCAGCATCAAAACAATAATCAGTGATTTAATCCATTCGCTGAAATGTATAACAAGAACAACTCTACTTCAGAATTTTGAAAGACTATTAAACCAATGGAAATGTAAAAACGCTTCCGTGAACAATATCTTAACCATAATCATTATAATCAGCCTTCTCTTTCTTATCACCAACAATTTCACGCTCTGCAGCAGTGGTGAATGAGTAGCCTCTTTCAGTCAGCACCTTCATCAATGCATCTGTTAGATCCCGACCAACAACATCTAGCCCTAGGGCATAAGGAAGAACATAGCCTTCATGTATTGGAATTGTGTGGGTGACACCATCACCAGAGTCAACAACAATACCAGTTGTTCGGCCAGTTGCATACAGAGAGAGGATAGCTTGATGTGCGACAAACACATGTATTGAAAGTCTCAAACATAATCCGGGTCATCTTCTCTCTGTTTTCCTTTGGATTTAGAGGTGCCTCGGCTAGAAGGATAGGGTGATTTTCTGTTGCAATTTCTAGCTCGTTGTAAAATGCATGATGCCAAATCTTCTCCATACCATCCCAGTTGGTAAAAATTCCTCGCTTGATTGGATACTTAAATTTAAAGGTAATAATTTTCCTCTTTAATTGAATCTCATCACCTACATATGTGTCATTTGGTTCAGCATGATTTGGGCTACCAACAACAGTGTTTCCGCAGGTCCTTGGTGAATTTGATTCTGACAAGGGACTAACAGGACGGAGTCTAAAATTGACTCCAATGGGGATGGCAGCTGCCGCTTCTTGGAGGTGCCAAGAATCTGCAGATCTTTGGGAGAGCAGACAGTGCCTCCGTCCATTGGGCGATGGAATCCATTATTTGACAAAAGACTAATGACTAAATTTCGAAACTGAAACTGAACTCAAACTGATTTGATCTGAAAACTAAAATAACTGAAAAACTGGCTTAACAAACTTCAAACTAAAGCTGCAATGAAACTGGAACAAGATGCTGCCCTTTGGCTGCTTATTTATTTACAAAATCTACCCTACTCTGCTGTAAAAACAATAGATCAGGTAATACTGAAATGCCAGATCAACCATTCAAGTAAATCTGAGAAGAACGCTGCTTGAGAGTGCTTCAACCAGATCACAGATGCAATTGCTGGCAGCCCTTCATGCACATAATGAGCCTGGTTATGTGATAGACAGCCTGATCTATCAGTCAAACTGAAAAACATTTCCATGTACATCGCAATAGGATCGCGAAAGCCAGACTTCGTTTGCTGCCCCAACTCTGCAATACATACCTCCAGCTGCACACTGTCAATGCAAACATCTGTAGGCAGCTCTATTGTGTCTTGTTTTGAAGGAGGAAGAGTTTCCAAGAACTTTTTGGGGTCTCGGAAATCGTATGACTGGATCTGATCATTTAAACACTGAATCTCCTTCTCAATTCTTTCAACAACTAACTCACAGACACAAGTTTTAGCTTCAAGAGGAAACTTCGAAGATTTCAAACATTGAAGCAAGACACTGAAAAATTCTTCATTAATTTTTAAAATACCTTCTAGCGATCTCTAACCTCTTTACTGACTTCACACGGTGCGAGGTTTACCTGCCCTACCATTGCATGAATGAATCAGCGGGCACTGGAATCTCTGGATCGAGCTGGAGTCGCCGGGTGAAAGTTTCAGCCTTCATATGTGTCTGACTGCTGTCCACCATCAGCATCAGATCTGCAACTTGATTTTCTGCACTGGGGCAAGACAATCTACAAGTCGAATGTCACATTCAACAGCAAACCATCTCCCCAGTATGGTCGCCACTATGTTAGCGCTCGAATATGCCTTAGGCTGAAAAAGGCAAACTCGAGGCAACATCAAACCAACCTTAGCCTCGTAGCTAGCCCTACGAGGACAGGAGAGGGCTCTCTCCGGGTCTATCTCGGCGGAAAATTTTCAAAGGGGCTGAGATGACCGATAAAGAAAACTAATTTTAGGCTAGTAAATTGATAGAAAGGGGTTTTTTTTTTAATAAATAATGGGGTTTTCTGGGCTGTGTGGGATCAAGAAACAGTGAGAGAAGAGATCAAATGAAAAATGCATATTATCTCCTGAGGCAAGATAAGCGTGAAGTTTAACAATCAAATTGGAATTATATGGAGTGAAAGACCGCTGCGAGGTTGACAAGGGCAATAATTGAATCCTTATCAAACAGAAGAAATTACACGAAACATGAAAGCTTCTCCAGGGCAGAGCAGCAAGCTGAATTCTGCCCTTCTCACTTAGAAACATTCAATATTGAAATGGCGATTAATGAACTGTGAACATAACGATGACATATGAAACAAAAGGAAAAACATTTGCTAAATTTCAAGCCACAAGAATCTCAAAAAACAGAGCTGCATCTCTTCATTAAAATCTCTGTCTAAGAATGTACAATAAAGCTCTAATTTTCTCCTACAACGCTCTCAGAACTCTTCCCCCTTTACAAATGATTATTCAATACCTTAAATAGGCTTAACTCGATAAAACCAATCAACCAAAATAAGGGATGGTTTTAATTATTATTAACAAACAAGGCTGGAAAGCCAATCAGATGTTCTGAAGACAGAGCATCGCTCCCTTTGAAACGCTTTGATGACCTATTAAAAGACAAACGCTGGAGTGGCAGATCCTGTAAAATCGTTAACTGAAGTCTTTAAATAGGAATCGAATCCTATTCTTCTGTTGTAGTCGATGTCTTCGTGTTGTGACTGGTTTTCAGTCTTTAACTGTAAATTTTCCACCTATCATTTGAATAAAACTCGTTGTTACAGCATTTCATGCGTATTTAACAAATGATTGATGTAAGCTTTTGTATGCTTCTGGCAAGTGTAACAGCTGCAGCTTTGCATAATCGGCGAGGCATTATTTCAGCACGAAGTATATTTTGACATAGTAGCTCTGGCGTTGGACTTCTTTGAATAAGCTCAAACAGGTAGCCATGCGGATCCTTCACAAAGCAACCTGCTTGTGCTTCCCCTAACGAGGACCTGGTTCTCTTGTATTGATACCTCCCTTTGCTCGAATGTCACTCCCTGACAGAGCTTGAAAATACCTTCAGTTGCAATTGCGAAGTGTCCAAACCCTGTGCTAATATCGTAACTCTCAACTCCATAATTATATGTCAACTTCAAAACAAAATGAGAGTTTTCTGTTTCATATCCAAGGAAAGCATTTGAATATTTCTCTCCATATTAACAGCTTCATCCCTCATACAGCTCTGCTTCTCTTTTACAAACAGAGAGCATCCTTCCCCCGATGCCAACAATGTGTTAACATCATTTCCACCTATCAGCTCGTCTCCATCACTTGCATAAATATTCTGATTGTTGCTACCTGGAACAGTTTCCGTGCCATCAATATGCACAACTGCAACTCCAGAACTCGAATGCCCCTCCAAATTTGTATGATTAATTTATCATCAACTAGAAAAACAGTCTCTGGAATTCCCTTTCCAAAACATATGTCTTCCTCTTTTGTATGGGAATTGCATGCCAGAGAACTGTGAGCAATAATTTATTTTTCATGTTTCATCACCAGCAAGGTGTTGTTATTATCAACTCTGGCCAAATCTTCATTGTTTATGTCATTCTGAGAATCAACAACATCCATGATTAAAGGTACATTACACTTATCACATTCCAATTCAGCATCAGTTCTTAAATTTCCGGACTCATGCCTCAGTCGTATTTTTGCATTTTCATGTTCCAAACAAGCACAGCGCTCCTTCAGCATTTGATAATCATTGCAAATGACCAGTTTGGAGACAACCATTCACATCGCATGCCCAACTTAATGTGTAAAATGATTCATCCTTATCATCACCAACATATGCCTGCAAAACAGAAATAGCACCTCCTTCCAAGCATTGGTAAATGGTCACCTTTACAGGTCTACGAATATCACAGCCATTATAACACTTCTAAATCATTACAGATTGCCATCATATTTGCACAAGTGAGGACGCCGCCCTAGTTGACACTATAAACCTTACGAAATCATCCAAGAATATAGTAACATTTACATGGAAACATAACAAAATATGGACGTAGTTAAGTAGCAGGATCAGACAATAGAATAGATTTATCTTGGCCCCTTGGAGTTGTTATCCCTGTAATGACGAGCCTTCTTTCCTCCAGCAGAGATATTAAAACCTTTAACACCCACAGTCCTCAACGCAGGACTATCTTATGCAACTTGCAGAGCCTCAATCCTCTCTATAATGGCGTAGATATCTCCACAGATGTCTTCCACGATTACATCCATGTCTGCTTGTTGCCGAAGCACTTTGGCTTAAAGGAACAACTAGAATGACATAAGTTTAAGCTCAACTATGTCCACCTATTTTCAAATGGAGACACACATGGTACGAGGCATCCAGCAACTTGTACAAGACCATGCAACCTCAAAAATATCATTAGGAACAAAATATTAGAATGCCATACAAACGTAAAGCTTGTTTGGTAGGCTATTTGGAATTGATTCAACATAGCTAGGCGCTATGAATTTTACGGACTATGTTAGCAAGTGGGTTGCATGCGATCAAGTGGGTCGCTTTTTCCAAGTGGGTCGCATGCGTTATAATTTACACTGGATAAAACGCCCAGGTGGGTCGCATCCGCCAAGTGGGTCGCATGCGCCCAAGTGGGTCTCGCGCAACCCAAACTCTGTCAACACTTCTGCAATTTGAACCATACATAAGAGCAACAGGAAAGATGAACAATGCAACAGCACCCATTTGCGAGTGTTGCCTTTTATTTGAAAATATAACTCAGCATCAAAACAATAATCAGTGATTTAATCCATTCGCTGAAATGTATAACAAGAACAACTCTACTTCAGAATTTTGAAAGACTATTAAACCAATGAAATGGGAAAGCACTTTCTGTGAACAATTGATAAACCATAATCATTATAATCAGCCTTCTCTTTCTTATCACCAACAATTTCACGCTCTGCAGCAGTGGTGAATGAGTAGCCTCTTTCAGTCAGCACCTTCATCAATGCATCTGTTAGATCCCGACCAACAACATCTAGCCCTAGGGCATAAGGAAGAACATAGCCTTCATGTATTGGAATTGTGTGGGTGACACCATCACCAGAGTCAACAACAATACCAGTTGTTCGGCCAGTTGCATACAGAGAGAGGATAGCTTGATGTGCGACAAACACATGTATTGAAAGTCTCAAACATAATCCGGGTCATCTTCTCTCTGTTTTCCTTTGGATTTAGAGGTGCCTCGGCTAGAAGGATAGGGTGATTTTCTGTTGCAATTTCTAGCTCGTTGTAAAATGCATGATGCCAAATCTTCTCCATACCATCCCAGTTGGTAAAAATTCCTCGCTTGATTGGATACTTAAATTTAAAGGTAATAATTTTCCTCTTTAATTGAATCTCATCACCTACATATGTGTCATTTGGTTCAGCATGATTTGGGCTACCAACAACAGTGTTTCCGTAGGTCCTTGGTGAATTTGATTCCGACAAGGGACTAACAGGACGGAGTCTAACATTGGCTCCAATGGGGATGGCAGCTGCCGCTTTTTGGAGGTGCCAAGAACCGCAGAGCTTTGGGAGAGCAGACAGTGCCTCCATCCATTGGGAAATGGAATCATCATTTCGACAACCAACACAGACTTTGACACATTTATTGACTGAAACTGACCGAAAAGACTGAAAAACTGACTCAGCAAACTTCACACTAAAACTGTAATGAAACTCAGAACGAAATGCTGCCTTTTGGCTGCTTATTTATTTACAAAATCTACCCTACTTTGCTGTAAAAACAATAGATCAGGTAATACTGAAATGCCAGATCAACCATTCAAGTAAACCTGAGAATGATGCCGCTTGAGAATGCTTCCACCAGGACACAGATGTACTTGCTGGCAGCCCTTCATGCACATAATGAATCTGGCTATGTATAAGACAGCTTGATCTATCAGTCAAACTGATAAACCTTTCCATGTACGTCGCAACAGGATCGCAAAAGCCAGACTCCTTTTGCTGCCCCAACTCCGCAATACATACCTCCAGCTGCACACTGTCAATGCAAACATATGTAGGTAACTCTATTGTTTCTTGTTTTGAAGGAGGAAGAGTTTCCAAGAACTTTTTTGGGTCTCAGAAATCGTATGACTGGATCTGATCATTTAAACACTGAATCTCCTTCTCAATTCTTTCAACAATTAACTCACAGAACCTAGTTTTAGTTTCAAGAGGAAACTTCGGAGATTTCAAACATTGAAGCAAGACATTAAAAAATTCTTCATTAATTTCAAAATCTGCTAACTGATCTCTAACCTCTTTTACAGCTTCACAAAGTGCAGGGTTTGCCACATACCCTACCATTGCATGAATGAATCAGCGGGCACTGGAATCTCTGGATCGAGCTGGAGTCGCCGGGTGAAAGTTTCAGCCTTCATATGTGTCTGACTGCTGTCCACCATCAGCATCAGATCTGCAACTTGATTTCCTGCACTGGGGCAAGACAATCTACAAGTCGACTGTCACATCAACAGCAAACCATCTTCCCTAGTATGGTCGCCACTATGTTAGCGCTCGAATCTGCCTCAGGCTGAAGAAGGCGAGGCTCGAGGCCACATCAAACCAAGCTCAGCCTCCAAGCTCAGCCTCGTAGCTAGCCCTACGAGGACAGGAGAGGGCTCTCTCCGGGTCAAACTCAGTGAAAGCTGTCCAATGGGATCTGAGATGACCTAAATGAAACACTGATATTGATTTTAGGCTAGTAAATTGATAGAAAGGGGTTTTTTAATAAATAATGGGGTTTTCTGGGCTGTGTGAGGCAAAGACAGCAAGAGCAGAGATTAAATAAAGAACGCAGATTATCTCCTGAGGCAAGGTAAGCATGAAGTTTAGCAATTAAATTGAGATAAACGGAATGACAAGACTACTGAGAAGTCGACAAGGGCATAGAAGATGAATCCTTGTCGAACAGAAGAAAACATTAACTATGAATACTTCCTCAAGACAGAGCAAATAAATTGAATTCTGCCTTTCTCACTCAGAAACATTCAATATTGAAATGGCGATTAATGAACTGTGAACATAACGATGACATATGAAACAAAAGGAAAAACATTTGCTAAATTCCAAGCCACAAGAATCTCAAAAAACAGAGCTGTATCTCTTCATTAAAATCTCTGTCTAAGACTGTACAATAAAACTCTAATTTTCTCCTACACTAGCTCTCCAGAATTCTCTCCCCCTTTACAAAATGATTTTCAATACATTAAATAGGCTTAACTCGATAAAACAATCAACCAAAATAAGGGATGGTTTTAATTATTATTAACAAACAAGGCTGGAAAGCCAATCAGATGTTCTGAAGACAGAGCATCGCTCCCTTTGAAACGATTTGATGACCTATTAAAAGACAAAAGCTGGAGTGGCAGATCCTGTAAAATCGTTAACTGAAGTCTTTAAATAGGAATCGAATCCTATTCTCCTATTGTGGTCGATGTCTTCATTCTAACTTTGGTTTTCAGTCTTTAACTGTCAATTTTCCACCTGTCATTTGAATAAAACTCGTTGTTACAGCATTTCATGCGTATTTAACAAATGATTGATGTAAGCTTTTGTATGCTTCTGGCAAGTGTAACAGCTGCAGCTTTGCATAATTGGCGAGGCATTATTTCAGCACGAAGCATATTTTGACATAGTGGCTCTGGTGTTGGACTTCTTTGAATAAGCTCAAACAGGTAGCCATCTGGATCCTTCACAAAAGCAACCGCTGTGCTTCCCCCTTTAACAGGACCTGGTTCTCTTGTGACAATACCTCCCTTTGCTCGAATGTCCTCGACCGACTTGAAAATACCTTCAGTTGCAATTGTGAAGTGTCCAAACCCTGTGCTAATATCGTAACTCTCAACTCCATAATTATATGTCAACTTCAAAACAAAATGAGAGTTTTCTGTTTCATATCCAAGGAAAGCATTTGAATATTTCTCTCCATCTTAACAACTTCATCCCTCATACAGCTCTGCTTCTCTTTTACAAACGGAGAGCATCCTTCCCCCGATGCCAACAATGTGTTAACATCATTTCCACCTATCAGCTCGTCTCCATCACTTGCATAAATATTCTGATTGTTGCTACCTGGAACAGTTTCCGTGCCATCAATATGCACAACTGCAACTCCAGAACTCGAATGCCCCTCCAAATTTGTATGATTAATTTATCATCAACTAGAAAAACAGTCTCTGGAATTCCCTTTCCAAAACATATGTCTTCCTCTTTTGTATGGGAATTGCATGCCAGAGAACTGTGAGCAATAATTTATTTTTCATGTTTCATCACCAGCAAGGTGTTGTTATTATCAACTCTGGCCAAATCTTCATTGTTTATGTCATTCTGAGAATCAACAACATCCATGATTAAAGGTACATTACACTTATCACATTCCAATTCAGCATCAGTTCTTAAATTTCCGGACTCATGCCTCAGTCGTATTTTTGCATTTTCATGTTCCAAACAAGCACAACGCTCCTTCAGCATTTGATAATCATTGCAAATGACCAGTTTGGAGACAACCATTCACATCGCATGCCCAACTTAATGTGTAAAATGATTCATCCTTATCGTCGTCAACATATGCCTGCAAAACAGAAATAGCACCTCCTTCCAAGCATTGGTAAATGGTCACCTTTACAGGTCTACGAATATCACAGCCATTATAACACTTCTAAATCATTACAGATTGCCATCATATCTGCACAAGTGAGGACGCCGCCCTAGTTGACACTATAAACCTTACGAAATCATCCAAGAATATAGTAACATTTACATGGAAACATAACAAAATATGGACGTAGTTAAGTAGCAGGATCAGACAATAGAATAGATTTATCTTGGCCCCTTGGAGTTGTTATCCCTGTAATGACGAGCCTTCTTTCCTCCAGCAGAGATATTAAAACCTTTAACACCCACAGTCCTCAACGCAGGACTATTTTATGCAACTTGCAGAGCCTCAATCCTCTCTATAATGGCGTAGATATCTCCACAGATGTCTTCCACGATTACATCCATGTCTGCTTGTTGCCGAAGCAATTTGGCTTAAAGGAACAACTATAATGACATAAGTTTACGCTCAACTATGTCCACCTATTTTCAAATGGATACACACATGGTACGAGAGGCATCCAACAACTTGTCTAAGACCATGCCAACCTCAAAAATATCATTAGGAACAAAATAATGGGAGATAGCCATCACAAAGCGTAAAACCTGTTTGGTAGCTGCTGGAATTGATTCAACACGAAACTGGGCGCACAACATGAATTTTCTTGACTCTGTTAGCAAGTGGGTTGCATGCGATCAAGTGGGTCGCTTTTGCCAAGTGGGTCGCATGCGTTATAATTTACACTGGATAAAACGCCCAGGTGGGTCGCATCCGCCAAGTGGGTCGCATGCGCCCAAGTGGGTCTCGTGCAACCCAAACTCTGTCAACACTTCTGCAATTTGAACCATACATAAGAGCAACAGGAAAGATGAACAATGCAACAGCACCCATTTGCGAGTGTTTCCTTTTATTTGAAAATATAACTCAGCATCAAAACAATAATCAGTGATTTAATCCATTCGCTGAAATGTATAACAAGAACAACTCTACTTCAGAATTTTGAAAGACTATTAAACCAATGAAATGGGAAAGCACTTTCTGTGAACAATTGATGAACCATAATCATTATAATCAGCCTTCTCTTTCTTATCACCAACAATTTCACGCTCTGCAGCAGTGGTGAATGAGTAGCCTCTTTCAGTCAGCACCTTCATCAATGCATCTGTTAGATCCCGACCAACAACATATAACCCTAGGGCATAAGGAAGAACATAGCCTTCATGTATTGGAATTGTGTGGGTGACACCATCACCAGAGTCAACAACAATACCAGTTGTTCGGCCAGTTGCATACAGAGAGAGGATAGCTTGATGTGCGACAAACACATGTATTGAAAGTCTCAAACATAATCCGGGTCATCTTCTCTCTGTTTTCCTTTGTATTTAGAGGTGCCTCGGCTAGAAGGATAGGGTGATTTTCTGTTGCAATTTCTAGCTCGTTGTAAAATGCATGATGCCAAATCTTCTCCATACCATCCCAGTTGGTAAAATTTCGCTTCTTTTTGATTGGATACTTAAATTTAAAGGTAATAATTTTTCCCTTTTAATTGAATCTCATCACCTACATATGTGTCATTTGTCTACATGATTTGGGCTACCAACAACAAGAGCTTCCAGTCCTCGTGAATTTGACTTGACAAGGGACTAACAGGACGGAGTCTAACACACCTCCTATCTCCATTATGTGTGACAATACAAGTGCCATCAGTATCTCAAAGAATCATGTTATGCATTCCAAGACCAAGCACATTCCCATCAAATATCACTTCTTATGTGAACAAGTGCTTGAACAAAAAGTGAAATTGGAGTATGTTCCCTCCAAAGAACAAGTTGCTGATATATGTACCAAACCTCTAGCCAGGGAAGCGTTCGAATATCTCAGACAGAAGTTGGGATTTGTCTCTTCCTCTCAGAAGATCAGATTTGCTTAAATTCAGAAGATTAAATTGGATATGCGGATTTATTGAAGAAAAGTCGCATATATACACGAGTTTATACATAGAAAACCGCGTATGAGTGTTTGCTGAAAAAAAAATCCTGGGTCAGCATTCTTCAGCACAGCTGCAATGCTGTTGGGTCTCTCTAGTGATGTTCCAGCTCTCATATTTCTATTTCATTCTTTAATACTTCTGATGAAGATGCCTTGATGATTTGTTGTTGAAAGTGTTCAGGATGCACAGGCTAAGGGGGAGCATTGGTCATGTGAAAAGGATGCATTGTTGGCATTATATTTATTTGTTATTGTCTGACCTCATGCTTGAGAATATTTGATCCTTGATTGTATAAGTCATCTCTGTAATTTCATGAAAAAGGTCATGTTGAGACCTATGATGTAAAATTGTAATATTCAGTCATGTAAGGGCTTGATCAAATTTGTAAACCCACTTGGTTGGGTAGTTGAGTCAAAATGTGTAAACCCACTTGGTTGAGTACTTGAGTCACATATGTAAATCCACTTGGTTGGATCATTGATGTAAGTATGAGTCCTTGGTGATAGGAAAGGTCATAGATTCGTGTACTTCATTGAAAATTTATGTTTGAAGATGCAGCATGATCTCAAGGGGAGCATGGTATTGTCGGTACAAAGGATCTTGATCTAACCTTTGCCCTTGATGTCAAAGGGGGAGAATGTTGTTGCTGAATTTATTTCTGGTCATGGTTGCCATCAAGTCCAAAGGGGGGGATTGTTGGCAATATGATGAGTTGTTCTTGATGGCAACCTACTTGATGAAGTTGTCCTTGATGGAAACTGATTTACTGAAGTTGTCGTTGGATAGAAACCTATTACAGATGTAAGAATGATGTATCTACAGAGAAAAGAATTCTAGTAAATACCGTAGAAATGATAAATATAATATGTCACAATGTATACGCGCTTTTTTAAAGGCCACGTCGCATATACATGTGGTTAAGTACGTCCCAAGTCGCGTATGCCCTTTTGTGCTCCAAAATTTTAATACCAAGGGGCATTACCATGGTTTTGGCACACAGTATTGAGCGCTGTATGGCTTATTTGATTCCGTTCAAGAATACCATCGGAAATTGTGTGGTTTTGACTCATGGTATTGATAAAAGCTAAATATATTTAAGGAGAAGAAGATCATAGTGCAAGGTGTGCATGTGTAAGGGTTGTTGATGGAAAAATTTCTCTAATGAATATCTGCATGGATGAACCTTGTTCTTAATTGATAGATCTGAATCTATGATGCACCCATGGATATAATGATGGTTCAATATCTCTAGATCTGACGATGATGAATGTTTGGTTTGATCGACTGACGAAAGCATGAAGAACTGGCGCAATTCTGCTGAAGAGAGTGAATAAATCTGAGTAATTTTTATAGATCTGGTCTGTTCTACAAAATTTATTTTTACAGATCTATACGCTAGTTGGTTTCAGAAAAAGCGTGTATATACGCGGGTTATCTTCTTGAAAAGTGCGTATGGAAGTTAGGGTTTTTGAAGAATAAAATACACAGAAGTATACATGGGTTGGTGTGTAGGAAAGCGCGTATATACGTGGCTTCAGTGAAGAAAAGTAGCGTATGCTATTTTAATTAATGAATGTTCAGGGTTGAGTTTCTATCTGCATATCTATTCTGAAGTCTAGGTTATTTCTGATATTCTGGTTTCAGTGATCTGACTGTTTTGTTTGAAGTATTGGGCAAAGTATGTTTGTTGATGTTAAGTGAAGGGTTGTGCTGAAGCTGTTTGATCTAGTATGAAAATTGATGAAACATGGTCTGCAGTAGCTCTGAGGGTTGAAGTAGAAGCTTTCTGCCAGTAGAAGCTAGTGTTGAAATCAGGGGGTCGAAGCTCCCTTCCAAGAGAGGCAGGTAAATGAGATTAGGGGGTTGGAGCTCCCTTCCAGTTGCAGTTGGAAAACGAGAGAAGGTTGCAGCCTTCTTCAGGTAGATGCCTGTGTATTGGTATAAGTCTGCATCAGTACAATGTTGTAAAGGTTTTCTATATAATAAAGATTGAAAACAGAGATGACAGCAGCGGTGGTTTTCTCTCGAATTGGGTTTCCACCTTAAATATTGGTGTTCATGTGTGTGATGATTTATTATGTTGATTACTACTCATAACCTGATACATAACCGATAAATCTATTTATAAGATTTCTTCTGTGAATTGTCTCTAATTCTGGAAAGTTAAATCAGTATACGCTAGTTTCCTTCTGCATTTCCGTGTGCATACACTAGTTCCATTCATAAAAATCGCGTATGGAAATCTGCTCAAAGAAAAAAATTGAATTTATATTATAAGCTCTAAATACTGATTCACACCCCCCCCCTCTCAGTATTTTTCCCAACAGTCACCAATTCTACTATAGGGTAAAATGCTTGGGTTGTTGGTTCTCTAATATCCCTCTCAGGGCTTTCCGATGCCTAAGGCAGACAGTAATATTAGTTGTATAGTTCACAAAGAAGGCACATACATGTTCATATCAACTTAAACAACTTGATGGAATAAGATGGAAGATTACCTCTTTAATGATCTTAAAGTCTTTTGGAGAGTGCTAAGCAGCGAAGCAGGGATCCTTCTTCACCAGCTCCAAATCTAGACCCTGTGATCAATCAAAGCACATGTGTAATCTCTACCATAACATACATTTCCTATCAATTAAGTTAATATATGATAAAAATTTAAACAATGCACATCTAAGCCATTCATTTCATGCTATATAAGTAATTGAAGAACAATAACGATATCAACACATGGAATGGACAAAATAGGTACAGTTCTATTGATTTATAAAAAAAGGAGGATTACAACCATCAGTTGTACCAAGCCCTCCTCAGCCTTCCAATCTCTCTATCTCTCAATGTGGTGATGTCTTGATAAACAAGTTCTCAATGAACCTCTTTGATTTTTGACCTTAACACTACAAAAATAATGCTCTGCTTCACAAGTATTCAAAACTTTGACAATCCTTCGACCTTAAACCAATAGTATTCAGCACCATTTTATAGTATATGGAGAGAGAAATCATTTCCTTTCTCCTTCCACCAGTTCTAAATAGAAAAAGCCAAGATGTTTCCTCAACTTTCCATGCTTTTTCCTTCCTTGAGAGTTCAGTTGTATTTGGCAAGGCCCAATAAGAGACTAGTGCTTTGCAGTTTCTATTTTGTACTGACTCTCCTATGAGAAAAAGTTGTAATTTCAAATCATTCTCAGCGGGTTTTTCTTGTTTCAAAATCAAAACATGGGTAATGCTTTTCTCTAGTCTAAACAAAGCGTTGCCTTAGCCACTAACATGGCCTTTTCATTGATCAGGTGTGTTATAACTCTCTTTTGTTGTTATAGGGGTGTGTTACCTTGGTAGAAGTAGGTTTAGTTTAGGTCTTTGTATTCCTTCCATATTTATCCTCTCCTCTGAGCTGATGAGGAGGTTTTTTGACCTATAACACCCACCTCCATATGCACAAATTTCTATTTGTATGTATATTTTTTTGCTCCCATACATTGATGATATACTTGTGATTTTTATGGGAATGTATGGAGGGAGGATGGGAGGAATGTATGTGCCCTATGGTATGGGGGTTCTTCATGTACCTTATGCTACATGTTTCAAGGAGGGTACTGGGCAAGCCATGTTTGTTTCATTTGATATATTGTCTCCTTATGGGATGCACTATTTACATCTCATTAGAACTTTGGAGGAACAATTCATGGAGGGTTGGATTGGTAAGCACTTAGCTTATGGAGAAAAATTATCATATGATGATGTCACCAATGGAAGAGGAGAAGGGTTTCAACACTCACCTTATCAGTTGCTTGAGGACAAGAAACATTTGGGAGGGGAGGACTGTAATATTCCCAATTAGTCCTAAGCTAATGGGAATATTCCTTTCTGTTTTATTTTTCTGTTTCATGAATAAAAGTGTAAAGGAGGTTCATAAAACTCCTAAATATTAAATAAATCAATGCCAATTGTGAAAAAGGCTAAATATTGGCTATGTAATAAAGCACCCTTAGGTTTAAAAGGGGCTGAATGTTTTTACTAGGTCAACCATGACCAAATCTATAGTGCTATCTTAGAAGAGTGACCATCAATGAGGCAAAACACATTTTTAGATGGAGATGGCTTGTGTGAAAGAAGCTATTTCATTGAAGGTGGTTTAGGGCTTACAAGCTCTTAATCTATATAAGGAAGGAGATGGAAGCATGAAAAGGTTGTTGAATGATATCATATTTCTGAAGTATTGTATGTTTAGACATACAACTTTCTTTGGCTATTTAGCCTAGATTGCAAATGTTGTTTAGCATTGGGTGTTCCTGATTAGGAATCCCATCTCTTCCCATTAAGTATATCTTGGGAGAGTCTTGTATTTCATATTCCACTATTTGGATGAAGGCGAAGCTTCTTTTTCCAACTACAACATAAGTCTTGTTGAGGGTTTGGTTGTCTTTAAAAGTTGTATCAAGTGGAGGCTAGATCTACTCGGATCTAGACCATTTCAGTGCTCCTTTTCAGTGGAGAAGTCTTATATTCCATTGGGAAGAGAGTATTGAACATATTAAGGATCATTTTTATATCTTGGCATGTGGCCAAACATTATCTAAACCCTACAGTGCAGTATTGTTTCCAGAACTATGTTATTTCTGTAGGTGATGTTGCAGGGAGTTTTGGCATACCATCTGTAGAGTTGGTTTTCAAGTGTTGGGTATTTTCCGTTAACTTTGGAGATAAATTGGAGAAGATCTATACATTTCTCATTTCAAATCTAATTTGCATGTTTCTGAATACTTCTGAATATCTAAATATTCCTGCATTTCTGTAACTTAGATCTCAGATCTACTTCATGTACATGGTGTTTTTCTAGAGACCCCAAGGGGGATTGAAAGAGGAGACTCTATAGTGTATGGATCTATTATAGATCTGAAATTTCATGCACTTATATTCTCTAGATCTAAATTGTAATCTTCAGCTGCTATATGCTCAATAAAATAATGATGTCAAGACATTTTCAGTCTATATATGTGATTGCAGCACCTCTTTTTGAGGATTTCTTTCCATTGGAGACTTATATTTCCTATTGTACATCTTATGGGCCTCATTATAAATCTAATTTATTGTTGTAAATGTTAAAGAAGGGTCTCCATTTTTTACTCTTTCTCTTACTTTGATGATCTACGTTATTTTTCCTACATAACGTTTATATATTGTTGTTATCCCCATTATGGGATATTACAAATTTATTCTCTTGACTGTCTGTGACTTCCTTAGACTTTCCCTCCACTTCTCCCTCCTAGTATAGAGGAGGTTGAATGTGGTCTTGATGTTCCTTCCTATCCTATTAAACGACTACAGAGGGAGCTTCCAATACTGAGGATTAAACCCTCGGTTAGGAATTATTTGGTTGGGATGAGGAGGGGAATTTTTGGCCTCCAATTCAAGTTTAATCAGCTTATTTGAAAGGTTCTTGATTAGCTTATTCATTTTTTGAATTCTATACTCTTGAGATTCCCTTTCCTGATTTGAGGTAGAATCCTCCACCCTATTCCTTATTCTGACTTCATGTTCTGTCTTCCCCTTAAATTTACTAGTAGAAGCAAATTTTTCTTCTACCTCCAATGCATCAGTCTGGATCTGATCCAGACATGTGGATTTTATTTCTCTTAGGGTGAACCCGAACTCTGGTTCAAAAGCTCCTGCGAATACCACCTTAGTTGTTGCTTGGGGAGGCTTTATTTTAGCAGGAAGATTATTATAGAGCTTGTTGAACCTCTTGATGAATTTCATAACATCCTCATTGTGTTTCTTCTTTAGAGCATTGAACTCAGTGAGAACATATCCATGTTCCCTCTTTTCTCCCCATTTTAATGTGAAGAAATTTTCCATTTCTTCCCAAGTGTGGAATGTGTTGTCGGCTAGAGACCTGAACCATTTCCGGGCTTCTCCATCCAAGGATTGGAAAAAAAGCCTTAAAACCACATCTAAGTGCTCTACATTCAAATTCTCAACAATGGCGTAGAATTTTTCAATATGTCTCTATGTAGAAGTACTATCTTCCCCGGTGAACTGAGGTAGGAGCTTTAGATAATCTTGTGGAATATCATTTAGAGGCTGAGGGAGGGCCAAGGGGGCATACTTGTTCAAAATGAAACTCGGCACAACCATCTAATTTAGAGGTGGGGGTATATGGTGGATCTGAATCTGGTGTGAGGCCTGGTGAAAGCCATGATTACTTCTGATTAGGACTATTTTACAGTGGAGTCGCCAAGGTGAGTAATACATAACTCCAAACCCTTCCTTCTCACCTTTCTGAAGGGTGGAATTTATGTCGTCTCCTAGGGAAAATATTTCTTCATTTGTATCCCCGGAAACGACGCCAAAAATATGTTGTAGCTCCTAGAGATAGCATTGAGTTGCAAAAGGCTAGTCCTTAGGACATCTTGAAATCAGAGGTTAGATGTAGACAATTTTAAGGGTGCCTTTGATAGAATATAGATTAAGAGGATAACGATTGTGGCGGTTCAGGAATGATGAAGAATTTGGAGTTTGATTCATGTGAATTACCCTATACTGTGAGAGGGCTTAGGAGGTTGTATGGCTTGGTGGCTTTCAAAATGGGCCAAGTATGAAACAATGAGTAGAGGCTTTCAAAATATGTACAAGTGTTGAGAAGGAGCGGAGGAGGAACCCGCGAGAGACAAGCTTAAAAGTCTTAAGAATATGTTCCCCATGAACTCAAAGGAAGTGGATGTAAGTGGAATATGACCAACAATAGAGATTTTTGGGGCGCAAATTAATGGGGCACAACAAGTTTAACACATGAGTGTTACTCATACACAAATTCATGAATAAAAATTCATAACACTGACAGGTACATTACATGAACCATCAAAGCAATAGAACATTGTAATATTATTATACATAAACAAGAGATTACTGATAACCAAGAAAATACAGATACATACTACTCATTACTCCATATGTAATCCAAATAAATATCATTGTATATCATATTATGTTAAAAAAAAACTCTCCCAAATATGTGTCTTAGAGCATAAAGAGCTCAGTCCTACAGAACTACAGAATTCTCAAAAATTTAGAACATTTCCTTTATCTCTGAACTCTCTACATCTAGAGTTCTCCTGGAGGGTTTACGATCAAATAAAATTCCATGATCAACCCAAACATGTAAAAATAAAAACTATCATAACCAAATCACAAAGCATGCATCGAGAAATCACTCCCGTAATCAGAAAATAAAAACAAAATCAAGGGAAATCGAAATTTCAACAACAAAACATCATAATCAAACAGTAAAAGAAACAACATGGTTGGCCACGGAGGACAAGTCTTGGAATATTCAAAATGGGGCGGCGAGGAGTAGCCATGAACTGGTGGGCAGCCTGGCTTCCATCACATGATTCCACTTGTCGTTCAAAGCCTCCACTCCCTTATTCTCATGATTTCCACTAACCGTTACAGAATGACTAGTCATGTTGCACGTGCCTCACTCTTTAGCATGGAGTTCTTGGAAAAACTTAAAATACCATAACTGTAATTGTTCCACCCAAAAACCCATGTTGTGTAGGACTTGCAAAACCAAAGACTGGGCTTCAGAGCGAGGCTTGTGGCATTAACACACAACGAGACAGTTTAAAACTGAAAGGAGAGTAGGACAAAGGCCATGGGAGGACTTTGATGACGTGGTAGGGAGGTGGGTCCAAAATTCATATCACAAATTGCAATAGGGAATGTCAGGGATCAGGAAGGGAATCAAGAATGAAACAATGCACCATGAGATTTGTGATGGGTGAAAAGGTGACATGGCAAGGAGGTGGGGCCACCCGCAAATCACAATCGAGAGTTTTTGTTATGGGAAAGTGGGGGAAAAATGTTATAATATGAGAAGAGAGATGTGAAATGGGTGGAAAGGTGACATGGCAAGGAGGTGGGGTTTCCCGCAAATCACAATTGGGAGTGTTATGTTATGAGAAGTGGGGGGTAAATGTTAATATTTGTGAAGTTCGATGTGCGATGGAGGAAAGGTGATGTGGCATGACAGAGGTGGGGTTGCCTGCAAACCACAGTCCGAAGATTTTTGTTATGAGAAATGGAGGTAAATGTTAAGAGTTGTGAAGTGCAATGTGCGATGAGAGGAGAGATGACATGGCATATGGATGGTGGGGCCACCTGCAAATCACAATTAGGGAATCGAGAGTTTGTTGTTATTCGAAAGAACTAAAGGTTGTGATTTGAAATTTCTGATGTCCGATGAGCGGAAGCTGACGTGGCATGACTGAAGTGGGTTCCATTTACATGGAAATCGGGGAAATGGTGCAGGTGGAATTAGCAAAAGTGTAAGTGCTTCATTTGGCCATGAAAAAAGGTAAGTGTGTACCAATAAAGGCTTAGAGCAGAAGAAATGAATCATGAATGATAAAGGTTCATGCGGGAAAACGTGAAAAGGGGTAATTTTTTATCGCATCGGGAGTTTTGCGAAGGATTGCAATGAAACCATTCACATCTCATCCTTGTGATTCACTTATAGGAGCCACTTCTCCACCTTGTGTGCAGTCACACGCCAACACCACTCAAGGATATTGTTGGCTCTGGAGAATTCTCCCCCAATGAGCATGTCCATGCTCTTTCCCATGATTTGGGCTCTGGACAACCGTGCTCTTTCCCCTCTACATGAAAGGTGAGTTATGAATTTGATATCTACCACTTCAATTTATAGTTCCTAGTCCCTGATAATAAATCTCTCTCGATCTGTGTCCAAGATGTTAACGAGATATTTTAGTAAATCTGGTTGGGCTCTTATGCCCGAGGTCATGAAAAACTTGAGGAGCCCATAGTTCCTTAATGCATCCATGCAAGCCATATTTTTCATTGTTGCCTGATCAACTTAATAATGATCTCTTTATTTCCACTAAATCACCATGATTGATGGCCATTCTTCCTTGCAAAAAACATTCAATAAGTCCCTTGTCAGTATTTTGGCTTAAAAAATTGGCTTAAAATAGTTCATTTTGAGATTTTCTTATACATTTTTCTACTCTGCGATCGGCATGGTTGTTTTAAAACAACGGCGCCAATCAACGACCTACCCATTGTAAAAAGAGCAGGTCAGCATGGTCCTGATATATGATATCTGCATCGATCTGCCGCGTTAACAAGTTTGAAATCCTCTCAACAAAATGAAAATATGCCTAAAAAAATGATGAAATGAATATTTTAATGTAGAGAAAGGCATCGCCTCTTACCTAACACTAACAGTTTGCTAATCGACCTCCCGAATCTCTCGCAATGTGCTCCTGAATATTTAAGGTAAAAGGGGGTAAAAAAACTTCCTTAACAAGGTGAAAGTGAAAACTATTTTTTTTTTTACTTCCTCCATGTTTTATAAATTCTCAAGGTCATTTTAGGGTTTTTACCATTATTTTAATAATATTTTAATTTGCTTACCTCGAAAATAGTTTATTTTTTATTCTTGTGTCGAGATGGGTTCAATTTTTTCACAAATGACACCTTTACTAGTTCCAGTTTAATAATTTTTCAGACTTGATTAACAATAAATGAAAAAGTAACCCCCCTTGGAGTCATCTTTTAGCTCTTTTTTGACTCTCTAAACATGAAAATATTGTCGAGTTCTTGTCGTTTTGAGCTTGTTGAAGTATGAAAAGCATCATTTACCCAATATAGGTTTACCCCTTTTTCGGGTTGGGATAAGTAATTTACGAGAAAGGAATACCTTAGTCGATCGCGACTAAGAGGTTCTCTTACACTTCATTTTCTACCTTTTCAGGTATGAGGGAATATTTACGAAAAGGGCCATCTGGAATTTTCTACTCACCTCTTTTTAAACTCTCTAAACATGAAACGATGTTGAGTTTCACCTTTTTCAGACTCGTTAAAATTTAACAGAATTGGGTTTGTTATCATGATGATACTAAGTTCCTCCTTCCTAAGGTTCGTAAAATGTACTAGGATGAATTTTTCCAAAGGAAAAACTTATATCACAAGCATATGCTATCCCCTTCAAGCTTGTATATAAAAATAATTTGGGTACTCGCCAGAGATGGTGGGGGAAAATGGAAATAATTAGTCAATTGTGTTGGGAGTCTATCACTCTTGAACATGACATATCCTTTGTTTCATGTCAGGGTGGGGATATCCTTCATTTGTCACTTTCCCTCCATGGATTTGGGAAATATGTTTCACCTCTCATGCCATCACAATTTTCTTCAAACATGGGATCTGATTCCATTTGACTCAAATACTATCAAAATCTGGGGTCCTATCTCTGATATGTTCAAGAGAAGTTCCTTCTACGTCTCATTCATTACCTAGTTCTCTGTAATATCTCAAAATCAGGATTTCACAGCAAGCCTGCTGAAATAATGCACTCCTGAGAATTATGTGCACTAAAATGAGTTTGCAGCTCTTGGATCCCTTATATCAGCTCATCTAAGATCTAAAACCAAAAGGAGAGCATAAACAAATCAAACTAGGTTGGTTAAATAGATCTCCCACAACCTAGTCTAGTTGAAAAATACCCAAAGAGAGGGGCTACAACTATATGCAAAGGATTTCTTTAGAAATAATGTAGTTTGTTGGTTTACAAGAATGAGACCAACATGGAATTTCATCTTTCAGCTACACATCAGAAAAATGGATTTACATTGCAGCTTATACAGTGTATAACAAAAATAGATCAAATATACAAGACAAAAGCCTCAAAATGAGCTGCTAGAACAAGAAGAAATGGAAGAATAAGCTTGAAAACATTATTTTCATTGCTGAATCATGCAGTATATTAAAACTTATATCTGTATCAGATCTGTACAAAAAATTATAGATCTATTTCAGATCTGTGTACAAGATAGGCTCCTTTATACATTCCCCTTGGGATCTCAGAAAATCATGAACAACGGTGAGTAGATCTGAGATCTAAGTCACAGATTTGCAGAAGTATTCAGAAAATTCTAAATAATAACATATATAGAAGATCAAATCTGAACTAACATGGATTGGTTTGCCAATCCATGGATCACCACAGTGAAAGGAAGGATCCAATCACTAGAGATCTCTCCTCTAAAATGATGCCAAGTCACTGTGCAACTCTACTCTTGAAAATAATGTATTCATGGAAGAGGGACTGTGCTGTGGGCCTTGAGAATGCTTTGGCCTACTGCCATTGTGTGGAACTGAAGCTCAACCCACTAATGCACTCTTCCAAGAGGTTAAAAGATACACTCACTGAGAAGAGGCACCAGTACAAGCTAGATCTGAACAGATCTAGTGTTCCACTTGCTGTAGCTCACATGGAAAACCCAATCCTAAGCGGGAATACGCTGTAGATGCAAGATGTGGCTTGGCCAAGTGTCAGATAGTGGACTAGGCAAACAAGACTCCTCCAAGAGCTGCTCAAGGAAGGAGGTGGGATCCCGAAACAGGAAAGCCCAACAAGGGATGTCTAAGCAGACAATTCCTTTAGAAAATAATAGCATCAAAAACCTTTTCCTTTTGTCCTCCTCCTTCTTTTATAAGATGAAAGCCTTGAAAAACCCTAAACCACATCAATTAGTTAGTTCCTTTTACATGTGGAGCCTCCATCTAAAACTACGGTGTCTATCCATGAGGTTCATTGCATCTAGACTGCGTTGTTGACTTGGTCAAATTTGACCCAATCTCATGTTTCAAACCCATTCACACCTGCAAGAGTTTATTTACATGGCTCGGATATGTCTCTATTTACATATGCATTGATTTATTTTAATGTTTTTAGGAGTTTTACATGTCCTCCCTCACATTTTATTCATCAACATGAAAACCAAAATAAGGCGAAGCAGAATTGAATATTCCCATTAGCTTGGGTTAATTGGGAATATTACATTCCTCCCCTCCAAAATGTTGCTTGTCCTTAAGCAACTGATAGGTTGAGTGTTGCAACACTTGTCCTCCCCCATTTATGACACCATCAAGGATCCAGCTCTCTGCATAAGCTGAGTGTTCACCAATCCATCCTCCCATGAGTTGTCTCTCCAAAATCATTATGAGATGTACATAATACATCCCACAAAGTGTCAAGAATGCCACTGAAACAAACATGGCTGAACCCCTACTCTCCTTGAAATATGTAGAAAAGCATACAAAGAGAGTCTCCATCCCATGTGGTACACACATGCCTCCCATCCTCCCTCCATACAATTCAAAAAATAGGACAAGTACATCATCCATGTATGGAAACAAAACTACAAATACATAAACATAAATTGGAACATGAGGAGGTGGGTCATAATCCAATATATGGTACTAGCACAGGGCATCTCCTGCCTACATTAGATCAAGATGTGGTAAGTGGTTTTCCCACCACTTACTTGCAGCCCATGCCATCTCACTGTAGCTGAATGTGTGAGATATTTTTGGTGCCTTAGGAAAACACCCATCATGAAACAAGATCTCCCTTTTTCCACCAAGGGAGTGGCCAAGTACAGCAATTTTTGTGGCCCCATATTTGCCATGAGATTGAAAAGATATAACACTCCTTCTTGGAGTCATGGCCTGCAAATACATGGTGTAAGAATGCATGAAGTAAGAGTATAAAATACATGTAGTAAGAGCATGCTCTTCACCAACAATTCTCCTCCTATCAATGGAGTGGTGCATATATCTACTCTCCCCTTCAAGGGAAGGAAGAAAGGGCTGATTTAATTCTCCCTTAGACCCATATTGCTGCTCCAACTCCACAGAATCCATGCATCTCTGAAAATGCTGATATAGTTCTCCTTCAAAGCCCTCCCAATAGTAGCTCCTCAAGATAATGTTGTTGAGCCTCATAGAATATTCATCGCTGAAACAAAACTCCTCATAGGCCCATTGTAGTAACTTCTCCTTGAGCTTGGAGACTCTAGATAAGAAGGTCCTACCATGATCATAGATGACCCCATCTTGAATTGAATAATCCTCCTCATGTAGCAAGTCATCAAGAATCATGAATGTATGAAGATCCTTGGAATATTCCACCAAAAGTTAGGATTTCCAATAGGGATCTAAGGTGCCCAACAATGACAGCATTGATAATGTGCCAACTAAAGTGGCTGCCATGTTGCTGCTCTTCTCCTTGAAATCTCCATGTCCAAGGTGTATGTTGGAAGGCCATGCCTTCCATTCTCCTCCTCTTTGACATCTCCCATGCCAAAGGTATGAGATGGAAGGTTGCTATTCCTTCCTTTCTGCCCTCCTTGCTCATGTTCATGCTTCAAAGAAGAAGGAAGCTCTTGGGAGTTATTCTTCCATGGAAGGCTATCATCTTCCCAAGGCCTCTCTGTTTTGGCCAAATCATGCATGTGATACCACCATCTCTCTTCCAGCAGGGAAGAGTGTTCTTCAAACAAGTTTATCTTCTGATTCAAGTCTTGCCTCCCACGCTTCATGATGGTGTCATTTTCTCTCCTTGCAACATATCTTCTCAATTCAATTTGAGAGGTGAGGATAGATAGTGAGGTCAAAGGAAAAATTCTCTCCCTTTATTTATACCTCCCCCATACTTTGAGCACTGTAATATGGTCTTCTAATGCTCCCTTCCTCCTTGGATCTATGGAAGGAGCATTATTGCATGAAACATCTCCCATCAAATTTGAATCATGTGGTCTCCCAGGGAATACACCACAAGTTAAATATGTCTCATAGCTCATTCCCATGTGAAGTACCAATGGGAACATAATATGACTACTTCCACTACGCAAATCCATATCTAATTGCTGTGTGGAAGTACCATAGTAGGGAGAAGTTGGAGCAACTCCCCCATATTCTTCTTCATCACCCACCTTCTGCAAGATCTCACAGTCTAATATGCTCCCTCTAGATGCAGTTAAATCATGAACACCCATCATCTCCTTGGTGTCAAGAGTATTGATCACAAAGGACTGATCCATCATAGTGTGTGTTCCAAGATTTGGATGCAGTGTTGGAACACATCTCCTCCACTATTTTATCTCTTTGTCTATCATCATAGACACATACTGCTCATCCTCTCCATGTATAGTATCCCTAGGGCCTTCTTGCCAAGATAAAATATCCCTCATGGCGGAAGCAATAGCTTCAACTCCATCTCTCAATAAATTTAGATTCCCTCCTGCTGTCACAGCGCTAGAGGAGCCTTTCAGTTCTACTTATTTCTCCTCCTCATCATTGGAATATGCCCCATCAATAAGAGATCATTTTCCTTGATCTCTCATTGAAGAAAGGACACTCATGTCTTTTTCTTGAGAATAATAATCTTGTTGAAGTGATACCTTTGCCCTTGGAAAATCATGTAGCAGATCTTTAACCCTCCCAGCAATGTTCTGAAATGGAGTTACCTTCATGGATCTTCTTTCTTATTTGAGTTGAAAAAACTCAAGGAAGCCTAGCTGCTCTTTGAATCTTTTATACTGAGATTCATATTCTTGGAGGCAGTCACCAAGAATCTTCTCCTCTGATGTATCTCCTTCTTCTTCTCCTCTTGCAAAGGATGCAGGCATGCTGCAATGTTGTAGATTATATTGTGTGGCTGCATGCTCACACACATCAAATGAAGTAGTGGGGCTTTCTCCAGGTGCAAACCTCCTTAAGAGATATTCTGGTCTCTCATTCCTCACTCCCTTGATCTCTTCCTTCAACTCATGAAAATTTTGAGAAAGAGTGTTAGAGAACTCTACTCCTTTTATTCTTTCATACAAAAGGGTTTCATCATTGCTTATTTTGTCTTCAGTGTAATCATTTTTCTTCTGTCTTATTCTATGATTCCTATGATTTTTGTTAGAGATATTCCATCCTCCTTTTGAAGACATATTTTCTCCAAGAATGCACAGGCTATGCCAAGAAAGATGCTCTGATACCACTGTAATATCCCAAAATCGGGATTGTACAGCAATCCTACTGAAATAACACACTCCTGAGAATTTTGTGCACTAAAATGAGTTTTCAGCTCCTGGATCCCTTATAACAGCTCATCTAAGATCTAAATCCAAAAGGAGAGCAAAAAAAAATCAAACTAGGTGGGTTAAACAGATCTCCCACAAGCTAGTCTAGCTGAAAAACACCCAAAGAGAGGGGTTGCAGCTATATGCGAAGGACTGCTTCAGAAATACTGTAGTTTGTTAGTTTACAAGCATGAGACCAACATGGAGGTTCATATTTCAGCTATACATCAGCAAAATGGATTTACAATGCAGCTTATACAGTGTATAAAAGAAATAGAATGAATATACAAGACAAAAGCCTCAAAATGAGCTGCTACAATAACAAGAAATGGCAGAATAAGCTTGATAGCGTTATTTTCATTGTTGAAGCATGCAGTATATTACAACTTAGATCTAGAGCAGATATGTACATAAAATGATAGATCTATTTGAGATCTGTGTACAATATAGGCTCCTCTATACATTCCCCTTGGGGATCTCAGCAAATCATGAACAACGGTGAGTAGATCTGAGATCTAAGTCACATATCTGTAGAATTATTCAGAAAATTCTGAATCATAACATATACAATAGATCAGATCTGAACTAACATGGATTGTTTGGCCAATCCATGGATCACCACAGTGAAAGGAAGGATCCAATCACTAGATATCTCTCCTCTAAAATGATGCCAAGTCACCTTGAAAATATGGTCTTTCAAATAACGCAGTCATGGAAGAGGGATTGTGCTATGGGCCCTGATAATTCTTTGTCCTACTACCAATGTGTGGATCTGAAGCTCAACCCTCTAATGCACTCTTCCAGGAGGTTAAAGGACACACTCACTGAGAAGAGGCACCAGTACAAGCTAGATCTGAATAGATCTAGTGTTCCACTTGCTGCAGCTCACATGGACAACCCAATCCTAAGCAGGACTGCGTTGTAGATGCAAGATGTGGCTTGGAAAATTTTTATATAGTATATTAGGCAAACAAGAATCCTCCAAGAGCTGCTCAAGGAAGGAGGTGGGATTCCTAAAAAGGAAAGCCCAACAAGGGATGTCTAAGAAGACAATACCTTCAGAAAATAATAGCATGAAAAACCTTTTCCTGTTGTCCTCCTCCTTATTTTATAATATGAAAGCCTTGCCAAACCCTAAACCACCTCAATGAGTTAGTTCCTTCGACATGTGGAACCTCCATCTAAAACTGCGCTATCTATCCATGAGGTTCATTGCATCTAGACTGCATTGTTGACTTGGTCAAAGTTGACCCAATATCATGTTTCAAACCCATTCACACTTGCAAGAGTTTATTTACATGGCTCGGATATGTCTCTATTTACATAGGAATTGATTTATTTTGACATTTCTAGGAGTTTTACATGTCCTCCATCACATTTTATTCATCAACATGAAAATTAAAATAAGACAAAGCAAAATTGAATATTCCCATTATCTTGGACTAATTAGGAATATTAAATTCTCTGATCACTCTCATTATTATCTTCTTTCCTTCATCTTATGTCGATTATGTGGGATACATTATGGCCCTCCTTCGACATATCACTTCTTTTCGGCCTCAGTGCATTATCGGAGAAGTTAATCTAGAGATCCCTTTCCTAGTATGTTAGATCATGCATGCCCTAGTGGCATGTTGTTTGCATCCGAAAATAGGCTTACATCATTTGCCTTCGATTGAGTGATTTCGTGAATGTTCAACATCAACTCCTTATTCAAATTTCATGGATTTTACTACTAATACCTTGAGGACCATTATCATTATTGGTGGTTTCTCTCGCGTCTATTAGAATTTTACATCATTGACTGATAAACAAGCGATTTTCTTGCATGTTTGACTTCAACTAATTTTTTTTCACATGATTGAATTTGTACTTGATCAGGTTGTGACAGAGCGCAATACCCTAGGTTTTGTATGACAAAGCCTAGGCTAAGAAGTGACATGTATTATTCATGATTGTACACGACTCTTTCATTTGGATGGATGCGACCATGCCTTGAGTCTACATTCATGATCCTTTCTATTTGGATGGTTGCGACCATACCTCAGATATTGTTTTATGATCTCTTATACAGATGGCTGCATCCATACCTCATGTCATGTGATCATTTCAGAGATATCAGTGTATGTATATGCGTGCTTGCCTGCACAGGTTTTCCAATGGTAGCGGCTTGGTCCTGGCATGTATTCATAAAGCATTTCACCCCTAATTCTCATTTGAACTTCATGTTTTAGGGGGCATCTGTTATACAACAATTTTTCACTATCTTGGTACTCCCTATTCCTGATCCTCGAGACCTTGAATAGTAATACCTATGTCTATTTTCCATCATGAAAATATGCCATCATATCCCTTCTAGCACAATGAGTAAATTCCCTGTAGACCATTCCTGAAGAAGCTCCTTGAAAACCTAATTATCTCGGGCGGCGCACCCTAGTTGTGTCACATTCGTGCCAATGATCCTTTTTTGGTCTAGGGCATTGCTTATTGGTGCTAGAATGAGGATAATACCTGCATTGATCCTCTTCTGGAATTTTTTTTAAAAATGGAAGTGAAGCTTTGAGATCTAGAAGCTTCATCGTGGAGACCTGGTTGTTTGTTCCTAAGGATAGAGCCAAGCTTCTCCCTTTGGGCTCTTTGTTCTTACAAAAGTGGAACCACCCAAAGGAATAACCCATTTCCCCACCTTAAGTGGATCCATGCTCCCCCTCGATTGCTATAAAATGGACAATCTCACATAGCTCTGCTAGTTAGAACAGAAATAGAATAAAAACAGAGAGATATTTTTTGTTATAGGTATCGAATGAGAGTTGAGACCTTCCATCCTCTAAATAAAGTTTAAAATGCACTTTAGATTCATGGTTGGATCAGGACCAGTCGAAGGAGAGATGCAACATCAAGGCGCAAGTTGTAACTCCCCCTCTCTATCTTAATAAAAAATATGATGATGGTAATTACACCAAGGATTGTCCTCGGCGTGCCAAAGTTTCTCATCTTCTGAAGGGCACACCCAGGACTATGGAAATTTTGAAAGAACTATATCCTTCCCAGAAGATTAATATGGAAGACCAAGCTCAATCATATAGTAGCTCTCAAGTTTTCATGGCTGGAACACAATCCGTTGTCATCACCACGATAATGAAAGATTATCCCAATCCATCCAAGGCTCCTATGGAACTGAAAGTATCAGATCACTCTTCCTCTTCCACGCCTCTTATTATCACTCATAATTTTGTGAGTCATTACTTGACATGGTCATATAGTTCACTCCTCAAAAGGGTAAGGTCTCCTTAAACCTTTTTCAAGTTGGCATAGGAAATTTCATTTTTTCATATTTAACCTATCCTAAGTTTCAAGACCACCCTTATTTCATCTCAAAACCATCTCCATATAGGTGAGATCATGTCCCATCAGTTATCATTTGCTGACATATTCCATTTCCCAAGATTTTTAATTCGAAAAGGTCACTTTAGCCAAGATTTCATCTTTTTGTAGCCAATTATAGAGGAAAAAGGCAGTTTTCGGTACGAAACTACCTTACAAGTTTCGTAGCGAAACTGTCATGAAATGAAATAACTGTGATATGAAAAGAGGTTTTTTTGTCTATATTTTCAAATTTTGTGAAAGGTGTTGGTAAATTATTATAAGGAAATAGGGTGGAGGTTATTCAAGTCTTTTATGGTTAATTCAAAGATACATAACCATGTATGAGGACATCATTACCCTTTTTGGCATGTATGTGTCATGGTTAAAGCATGAGCTGTCATTTAAAACACAAAACCTTATCCTAAGCTACTATTTGTCACCCAACATTCATTCTTGCATTTGAAACATCGCAATGTCACTGTTTGAGAGCTGCCTCATCACACCAAGCAGCTTGTTGTCCAATTTGGCTTTACAAGTGTCACCTTTTTAAGAGGGAAGTTTGGTTATAAAAGGAGATGGTTAAGTACAAGAAAGCACACAAAGGATGATCTGTGGATAATATATAAGATCATGTACCTTAAGCTATTTTTGGAGGACCCTAGCTTTGCTGAAGCATGCATCAGTTCAAGTTGTCAAAATTTCTGTTGGAGCTAACAAGGAAATTGTTATGTTTTTGGACTGTTTGAGAAGTAAGTTTAAAGAGAGGATTATGGATTAAAAAAGATAAATTTGGCAATGCTAAGAGAATTTATTTTCAAGCACAGAACAAGTAAAAATGAAATCTTTCCATTTTTTCACAAGTGCTATAAGTTGGGAGATACAGGAATGTCTTTGGGCCCTATTTTCAGAAAACAAAGTTTTCATGTTGTATATATGTTTTTCAAATGCAGGTTCTGGACAGTGGGAGATGGTTTTCAAAAAAAAAAGAGAGTTTTTTCTTCAGAATATTCTTATTGAAAAAAACCTCCTTCTATTTTTCACAATACATCATGGATTTAGAGATATAAGCTCTATTCTAAGACCTATTTTTAAGAAAAAAATAGGAAAAATCTACAAAGATGTTTTAAATATGTAAGGCGATGGTGATTGTGGTACTCATTAGTTTGATGAGTTCCATAACATGCAGAGGACCTCAAATTTTGCAGCAGAATATTATTTCTTGAAGAAAGTCTTGAAATGTGAAATTTCTGCACTTTTACACAGTTTTGTAGTGTTTCCTAGGCTTAAAGCCTGGAAAACACTACAAAATTTTTTGTAGCATCCTTTTTGCTTCTAAATTAATTTTTTGGAGCTTTCAAGGAGGGAGAATGATAGTGATGATGTGTCATGATTATGGTGACACCATGGAACAATAAAGGAGAAAATTTATCTACTGCAGGAGTCATTTTTCAACACTACCAAAGTTTGCTACGAAATTGTCCTATTTTCGTAGTGAGCTATTTTTGAAGGTTTTGGAGCATCTTGATGGCAGTTTTGAACATCTAAACTCCTCCAACGTATCAAGGGAGCTTATCATCAAATAATTATGACTCTAAGGAAGTTCTATCAATACAGGTCATCAGCCAAAGCAGACTTGAGGATAAAGGTCATGCTTTCCTAAAAAATAGGGTTTGGTTCCACATGTTTAGGAGGATTTTTAATATGTAAAGTAGTGATGAACTATGTCAGCCTATTCAAGCATGAGAGGCTTATTTGTAACTGACATGTAGCTATTACACAAATATAAGGTAGAATATGTAATAAATAGGAGTTTGATTCCTTTTAGGAAATGTCATCTTTAGGGTGTAGCTGCCATTTTCTTGTTAAAAGACATGTTTTTCTGTTATATGAGGCGTCATAGGAAGAATTCGATGAGTCTAGCCATTGGGAAGATCATCCTTGTTGTAATAATGTATATTTAAAGGCAAATTATTGAAGTTGTAAAGGGTTGGAGATTTTTTTCACCATACTGTTGCTTTATGTAATTTGACTTATATCAGTAATACAGAGGACTTCTTCTTGACAGACCTAAGATTCTAATGGAGTTTTTAATATTTTTCTGATCTATATCTTTATGTGTACTACTTGCAGTAGATTTCATCTTTATTACTCAAAATTCATATGTGTATGCTCTGACTTCCTTTACTGAGGAAATGACTGTGTTTCCCTATGTTCTATGTGTGATATGGCTTTGTTAACGACTCTTATCTACCTCAGCTTCCATGTCAAGAAATATTGCCATTGAATCTACTAATTTGTTGACTCCATAAGCCCAATGGTTGCAAGGCTGCATTCTTTTCAACCTACATAAACAAAAATAAAGTTACTTTTCAAGTAGAGTTAGCCATCTAGTCCTATCATTATCTAATATCATAAACCCCTTTGATAGAGCCCTCTTAGAATGAAGAGGCTAAGCTTCAGTTAAAATATAGTTTGAAATAGTTACATAGATTAGTCTGCTTAGCAGCCAATCAAGTGCAATTTTTTGATAACATTTTGGTGCGTCTACTAGGAGCCTGAAGATATACTTTTCCCGAAATTTTGAAGCTGAACTCTTGAAGGTAGCAGGAGCTTAGAAGTTGTTTGAGGCTGTATAACTACCTTGGCGACTCCATTGTTGAAGAATTCAAAATTTCATAGATTCATGGTGATTCCACTGGACTTATGAAGAACTCAGATGCAGCCATTCTTGTTTCAAGGTATGCATGTGTATATTTTTCAAGAATTTATGGTTTCCCAAATCCTTTTCCCAAGGATGCATATTATTTAAGTAACGGTCCAAAATTTAATGGAGAAGAGCTAATTTTGACATTGAATTATATATCAGATTTCTGTGACTTTACTAAGCTCCTTAGAGTCATATATGAAGATATTTTCATCATATTGTTCTATGATTCATTTCAAGGGAAATGTAAACAGTGGATTGAAAGCTTTCCTGTCAGATCTATTAAGTCATTTTCAAAGTTTTGGCTTGTCTTTTTGGAAACATGGATGGAAAGAACAAATTTGGTGGTAGACACTCCTTCTATTCAATTTCTTAAACAATGGAATGATGATTACACTAATGAGGAAGTGGATGAAAATTTTTCTTTGTCCTTGTCTTCTTATTTAAAGTCATTTGAGTGAAATTCAGAAGATAAGATTCAATTTTTGGATGAAATTGCTAAGAATATTGAGAAAGACATTGAAGTTTTAGAAGATCAAATTCAATTCTTTAGTATTCATGCTCGTGATCAGTCTTTTCAAAAAAATTTCATGCCAGAACACAAAGAGAGGGTGCTGCTACCTTTCTCTTTTGAGATTGAGGAACAATACCTTGTTCTTGAAAATCATTTTGAAAATGAGTTTCATAGCATACAACTGAAATCTTATCTTGCTAAAGAAAGCATATATGAGCTATCTGAAACTGCATAATGTCTTGAGAATCATCAAACAGACTTTGTATTCTATGATCCTATAGATGACTACATGGAAGAGTTCTACAGTATAGATTTCAAGTTATATTTTCATTATGAATATCAGATCCATTTTATGTTGCTTTGGTCATTTCAGTATCCTGTTTACTTTTGGTTCAAGTATAGTCAAGAGTTTCAAGTGTTAGATCATTTCAATTACTGGCTTTATTGCAAGTTTCATGTTGCTTGAATCAAACATGAAGATTGCAATTGTTAGGGTAGGTAGGAGTGTGTGAATAAGCTCAAAGTTGACTAAGCATCATTTTAGTATGTACAGATTTTTTTTTCGACAGTAATCATCACGCTTGAGCCTGAGGAGAAGGGCATAAGAGCTTAGCAAAGCCTTCATAAGTTTCAGAGTTTTTATTTCCATGAAGATGGATGGAACTGGAACTATGGGTTCTTTGGTGTACCACAGGGGCACACCATCCCAAGTGGAGCCACTTTTATCACACATAATTTTGTGAGTCATTACTTGACACGGTCATACAGTTCACTCCTCAAAAGGGTAAGGTCTCCTTAAACCTTTTCTAAGTTGGCATAGGAAATTTCATTTTTTTCATATTTAACCTATCCTAAGTTTCAAGACCACCCTCATTTCATCTCAAAACCACCTCCATATAGGTCACATCATGTCCCATTAGTCATAATTTGTTGACATATTCCATTTCCCAAGATTTTGAATTCGAAAAGGTCACTTAAGCCAAGATTTCTTGTTTTCATAGTGAATTACACAGGAAAAAGGTAGTTTTCGCTACGAAACTGCCTTATAAGTTTCATACCGAAACTGCCAGGAAATGAACTAACTGCGCTACGAAAAGAGGTTTTTCTATATATATTTTCAAATTCAGTGTAAGGTGTCAGTCAATGATTATAAGGAAATAGGTTGGAGGTTATTCAAGTCTTTTATTGTTAATTCAAAGGTACATAACCATGTCTGAGGTCATAATTACCCTTTTTGGCATGTATGTGTCACGATTAAAGCATGAACTGTCATTTAAAAGAAAAAACATTATCATAAGCTGCTATTTGTCACTAAAAATTTATTCTTGCATATGAAACATCTCAATGTCACTATTTGAGAGCTGCCTCATCACACTAAGCATCTTGCTGTCCAATTTGGCTTTACAAGTGTCACCTTTTTAAGAGGGCAGCTTGGTTATAAAAGGAGATGGTCATGTACAAGAAAGCACACAAAGGAGCCTCTATGGATAAGATAGAATCTCATGGACCTTAAGCTATTAGTGGAGGACCATAGCTTTGCTGAAGCATGCATCAGTTCAAGTTGTCAAAATTTCTGCTGGAGCTAACAAGGAAATTGTTGTGTTTTTGGATTGTTTGAGTAGCAAGTTTAAAGAGAGGACTATGGATAAACATAGATGAATTTGGTAATACTGAGAGAGGTTATTTTCAAGCACAAAACAAGGAAAAATTTTCAGAGGACCTCAAATTTTGCAGCAGAATATTAGTTCTTGAAGAAAGTCTTGAAATGTGAAATATCTACACTTTTACATAGTTTCGCAGTGTTTCCTAGACTTAAAGCTAGGAAAACGCTACGAAAATTTCTTTATTAGCCTTTTTGCTTCTAAATTCATTTTCTGTAGCTTTCAAAGTGGGAAAATTATAGTGATGATGTGTCATGACTAGGGTGACACCATGGAACAACAAAGAAGCAAAGTTCTCGACTACAGAAGTAATTTTTCAACACTACCAAAGTTCGCTACGAAACTGTCCTATTTTCGTAGAAAGCTATTTTTGAAGGTTTTGGAGCATCTTGATGGTAGTTTTGGACAGCTAGACTCCTCCAACGTGTCAAGGGAGCTTATCATCAAATACTTATGACTCGAAGGAAGTGTTATCAATATAGGTCATCAGCCAAAGAAGATTTGAGGATAAAGGTTGTGCTTTCCTAAAAAATAGGGTTTTGTTCCACATGTTATGAGGATTTTTAATATGTAAAGTAGTGATGAACTATGTCATAGCCTATTCAAGCATGTGAGGCTTATTTGTAACAGACATGTAGCTATTTCACAAACATAAGGTAGAATATGTACTAAATAGGAGTTTGATTCCTATTAGGAAATGTCATCTTTAGGGTGTACCTGTCATTTTCTTGTTAAAAGACATGCTTTTCTATTATATGAGGTGTCATAGGAAGAATTCGATGAATCTATCCATTAGGCAGATCATCCTTGCTATAAGAATGTTTCTCTAAAGGAAAATTATCGAAGTTGTAAAGGGTTGGATATTTTTTGCACCATACTGCTACTTTTTGTAATTTGACTTATATTAGTAATACAAAGGTTTTCTTATTGAAAGATTTGAGATTATCATGGAGTTTTTAATGTTTTTTCTGATCTATATCTTTATGTGTACTAATTGCATTAGATTTCATCTTTAATACTCAGAATTCATATGGGTATTCTCTGAATTTCTTTATTGATGAAATTACTGTGTTGCCCTATGTTCTATGTCTGATTTTCCTTTATTAAAGACTCTTATCTGCCATAGCTTCCATGTCAAGAAATCTTGCCACTGAATCTACTAATTTTTTGACTCCATAAGCCCAATGGTTGCAAGCCTGCATTCTTTTCAACCTACATACACAAAAATCATGTTACTTTTCAAATAGAGTTAGCCATCTAGTCCTATCATTATCTAATATCATAAACCCCTTTGAGACACCCCTCTCAGACTGGAGAGGCTAAGCTTCAGTTAAAAGATGGTTTGAAACAATTACATAGAGTTGTTTGATCAACAACCAATCAAGTGAAATTTTGTGATAACACCTCCTACCTCTTGTCCTCTCTAGATTGAGAGACTGAGTAGTGACCCCAACATCTGACCACCCCCAAAATGTTTTCTTCAGAAATCGACTTACAATATGAATGTGAGAGCAACACAACACTACAATATTGTAGAATATCTAGCTCATGTGCCTTCGAAGATATCAGCTTTGGAGATCCTTCAGTTGTGCCTATCACAGTGGAAGGAACTACTCACTGCCATTAGAAGGATTAATCCTTCATATTCCAATATAATTATTTTCGATCTCGATAATTTTGTTCCTCGCCTCCCATCTTAGGTAGCTTTTCTGATTCAAGTTACCATTATGGAAAAGAATGTTCATCGAACTATCCTTGATGAAGGTTCATTGACCTGCATCATGTTCGTTGCATACTGGAAAGCCATCGAATGTTCTCCATTGAGTTAGTCCTTGAATACCATTGAAGCTTTCGATGGTCGAGGTTTTCGGTCATACAATATTCTCAAGGCATTTCCCATCCTGTCGAAGGGGAAAAGAGTGAATGTGGAAGTTGAAGTGTTAGACACCAACATAAACTATAATCTCCTTCTTGGACGTAGTTGGACAAACATTATGGTTTGTGTGGTCTCCACCCTCTTTCGTCTCCTCTGTTTCCGTCATAAAGGGAAGATAGTGACTGTGGATTAGTTGGATTTCATCCCATCTGAGTCTTTAGCGAGAAAAATTCTGTATGTTAGGAAGGCCTTTACTCATTATGAGAACATCAGGCCAGGTCTTTTCAAAGACTCATCTCTTATGGGAGTTTTTCCGCTTCCACGTCTGAATGTCACCTCTCTCAATATGATTTCATTTGGTCACAATCCATGAATTTTTCCCAATCCCAACCAGCTTGAAATTTTTGGTGATGCTGTGCCTCTTAGCCTAGTAGAGCAGATGTATCAAGATATCGTCACAACTTCTAAGGTTGTATCCAAATACAATACTCATTTGGTTTCGTTCCTAAATTATTTTACGCAGTATCCATGGTTTGGTTTGTGGGACTCTCATGATCCCTTGAAAGAGACTTTCCCCACTAACGAGAGTATCATGGAGGTCATGTCTCTTGAAGAAAATCCATGGGATGATGGACATCATCGTTCCTCATTTCTCCCAATCCCACATGACATCTCCGCCTCTCTAGGCTCCCATGCTTTTTCGGTACTGACTGACCCACTTTAGAATTCAGGTTTGATTCATGAAGTGTTGTCTAAGGGAAACATGGGAAATATCACTCCGACCATTTTGATCGACATATCTATTAAGCCATGGATCATCAAGAATGTGCATATCGATGTATCTTGTTCTCCCGATGAGATCAAGATCTATAAGGAACTTTTTCATGAGTTCTATGATGTCTTTGTGTGGTCCTATGAAGAAATGCCTGACATTGATCCGAGTATCATAGTGCATGAAATTACCACCTATCTGAAGTCTGTTAGCCACCTATAATATTTGTTATACCAAAAGGTGACTAAGACTTTTTGAGCCTCCAAGGAACAAATTTTATCACTGCTAAAAATTGTTGGCTCTTGAAGACTCTTGAAAGGCCTAATGCCTCTGTCCAAAATATTCATTGCTATTTCCCCTTTTTCACTCAGAAATTCTGCTAATTTCATGAGGAGAGACTGTTGCAAAGACCATCATTTTCCCCTTTTACCCCACTCAAAACTAACCTTCATTTGCACCCCTTTCTTCCATATAATTCCTCTACTTTTCATGTTTTCCTTTCATGAAATTTCCCCTTTCATATGTTAAAAACTCATTTTTTAACTATTTTCGAACCCATAAAATTCCATTGAAAGCTATGAAGAATTCATGAAAATACAAGTTTTTATATGGACTTAAGCCCTTTAGGCTAAGTACTAACCACTTCCCCCCACATGCCCATGCATTAAAACCAAACGCCAAAGCCTTTCGATGCTAATCGCATCGCACAATTTCAAACAACACAAGTCTTTTGCCGTAGACCAAAAGTTCTGATGTGATTATCTTTGCATCATATAAATCCCAATGTGATCAGATCCCTTTGATATAAACTCCATATCTCATGTTTCTTTTGAAAAACCAAGTGTTAAAGACCCCGAGCGCTAATCGCATCAGAAAGAAACAAGTGCGCAAGTCTTAAACCATGTTCCGAAAACTCTGATTAGCCTGTGTATCTAAAACCCTGATCATGTTATCATTTCATATAACCATAAAGCCCGCCCCAGGTGCTTTAACCCCTATATATTTCACTCCCCATCGTTATTTTTCGTTGTAAAAACCCAAAACCCACTTATCCAAAGTTTTAACTTAAAACCTTAAAGTCACATGTTGAAATACTTTAAATGGGTAGATTAAAAAGACCGATGGCGTAATCGCAATCAGAGAAATTCAAATGGGTTGATCGAAAAAACCCGCATCAAAGTTCCGATGCGATTGGGTCTTCTATGTTAAAACTTTCCCCCGCCTCTGTTTCATATGAATTTCCCCGGGACCGAGAGTTAAAGGTCCCAAGGTGCTTATAGCATCGCAAATGTTTTAACGAGTCAATCGAAAGACCAGTCTCTGATTTTTTATTGCGATTGGCCCTTGTTTCAAATACGCCCCGAGCATATTATCCTCCATATAATTAAAGGCCCCGCAGTCGGGCGCCTATTCATTTTATGCACATTTTCCCCCCCAAAGCCGAACAAACCTTTGTTTTTTCATGTATTATAAAGTTTTTCTCCCAGTTCACCTCTGCCGTTGATCGACATCCGATCAAACGGCCAGCACTCCATCGCATCAGAGTCTCTAATCGCATCGCAAAATTTTAATCGCATATGTTTGTTTTGTTTCCCGGATTGACCTCTCCCTGGTTTATCACCCACCTTCGATCTAATCTATAGATCTACGACCTATGCTCCATCGTATTGTTTGTTTCCATGGCATCCCCTCATTCTCAACCTCCGATTGTGACTCCCTCGATTCATTTTTCCACCGTTGATCTCATTCTTAGATCAATGGCCATCGCTTAATCACCTCAGGCCTTTCGATAGCGCAATCGCATCAGAGTTTCTTCATCACATTCCTTTCCTCCTCCTGCCGATTGCGATCTCCCGATTAGATCAGGACTGTCCACGTGTCCAGATCCAACGGCTATGCTCCTCTCCCGCCTTCTGAATAATTTCACCCAAAATGCAGGATTTCTTAATTTGTCTTTGTGTTTTGCAGGTGTTCTATTGAAAAAATGAAGGAAAGCCGAAGGCCGGGAAACACATTTCCTGCACCTTTGAGCTACTACAAAGGACCGTTCGCCAGGCTCTATTCATCATTTGTCGATGCTCTATGAGCATTGATACCTTTAAAGGCCCAACACGGCTCTACACATTGACAAGACACTATGTTTTAAACAAGATGTTAAAGAGTATTAGTTGTTAAAGACAGAGTGCGGTAGAATGAAGATTGAAGAAAAATTTGGGGATTATGGCTAAGATTGAATATCAAAAGCCTAATCCCCCAAATTAAAACAGAATTAATAGAAAATCAAGAAGATCTATGAGGCAGAAAATACCTCCACCGCTGCATTTGAGGCAAATTGATTCCTCAGCTACCACAAAGCCACCTGTTGCCTCAAACCTTTCAAACAGAGGCCGAAGTTATTGTTTTAAATCAGATATTTGTCTCAAGCACATCCAGAGAGTTCTTCTGCAAAGAACTTAATGAATAAAATATCTGCAGAGTTACTCCAGACAGAACACAGAGCCTCAAAGTCAAATAAAGTTCCCACCGAGCTTTAATTTTTATTGTAAAACATTAATACAGTAGTCCACCTGTACACTTCTCCATCGAGCCCCTCAAAGGGCCAAGAAATCATTTAATATGTATTAATGATCCTTGAGATCTTTTATCAGATCTCACCTCCTCATCCTTCTATAAATACCTCTGTAGAAGATGAGAAGTTGTTGGTTGACCACGTTGCTGAGCATTGTTATGTAATTGAGCCTGAAACTTCTGATTGTAAATATTATTCACTGGCCCTTGAAGCTCTGTTTGTAATAGATAATTTAGGATGAATAGTGAAGATGATTGCTGAACTGAAACACTGAACTTGAAGACTGTAACTAGTTTGACATCAATAACAAGCTGTTTCTTGGGATCCTGGTCTATATTATTGGTGAAGTGCCCTTTCTTTGTTATTTGTTTTTCCCTTCTAAGTATGCCATATTGTTCACTATTCTATGATAAAGAACATTATTTACAGAGTTAGGATTTATTGTTTATCAGTTCCCTTCTCTAACTGAATTTTTTTATCTTAATGTTTTCCTCTTATTTGTTTATTCAAGAATGATTTAGTATAGTTCAAACAGTTAGGAAAGCTGGATTTCCCTCATCCTATTGTTTGCTTTAAACATTGTTCTTGAAAGTTATTTTCCTTATTTTCTTATTAAAGTTAGACTATAAAGTGATGGTTTGCCCTGTTTCTAGATTCTATTCTCCAAAGGCAGATTCTGAAAGTTTCCCTTGGTGTTGGCTGAAAGCAGACTAGGTTTAAAAGTACTTTATCTGATCTTAAGTTGCACTTTGTTTTCTCTTATGTGTTTTCATAATTTCTGAAGGTAATTATGTGGATTACTGGATTTTTTGTCAATTAAGCTGCTTTAATACAAACTTTCCCAAGAAGTCAATGGTTAGCCCTGCACTTGGTTGGTTTTAAAAAGTTACTTAAGAGGATTTTTCTTGTTTGGACTGACTATAAATCCCTTGTGAAATTATTATCAATTTCCACCCCTCCAACACTTTATTGTTTCCATTCCATCATTTTAATCTCAATGATTTGGTGACATAGATGACTTGCCCCTTGGATCACTCTTGATGTTGTTGTTCAATTAAATCCCTGTTATGACTCCATAGCCCAATGGAATAAAAACCAGCGTTATATCTATCTTTTAACCTAGCCATTCTATCCACTTGCAACTTCTCACCTTTGAAACTCTTTGCACTTAGGATTTTCCACCTCAAACAGTATTCATGCTCAACCATCGAAAAAAAACAAAAAAAACCCTTGGCCTTCATAACTAGCCTAATATCATTACCACAAACTTCAAAGACAAATCCATATTTGCACTTATTGGAGAGATCCCTCTCCGGATTCAGGAGGGCTAGATCCTAGAATCCCAAAGTTGGTTGAAACGATGTTGTTTCTGCAGTTTTAGTCTCACCAGTCTGCTAAAATTACAGATCCCTAAAATTTCTAGCGACTCCACTGGGGAAGCATTTCCCTTAAACACTTCATAAAACCTTGAGAGTAAAAAGCATCCTTGTCAAGCACTACCAAGTCACGGTAATCATGGTAAAACTTATTTGAATCAGTGACAAACTAGATAAAACCTAGGATTCTCTTAAGACTTTATCTAAACCTTGAAAGATTAGCTGGCTTAGCCATAAGAGTAAACTTTTTTGTCTCATAACCGTAGCTAAGTTTTGAAACAAAGTTAGGATATTCTTAAAAATCATACAACTGAAAAATAACTTAGGAAAACCTAAAAATATTTCAGACTAGTTCTCAATAAACATGGTGGTGGACCATAAAACCTTTTACCTCTTTAGGAGCTAAAAACTTCCACTTGGCGACTCCTCAATCCTTAACAGACCTTAAGACTCCACTGGGAAGAAACCTTATCATTATAACATATGTCAAACTCAGTTAGCGGACTGTAGGATTGAGTTTCAAACAGACTAGTTAACCTCTTAAAGATTGTCATATCTGGTTGAACTTTTCTTGTTTATTTAGGTCTAGAAAACATAGCATAGTGGCTTCTAGAAAGATTCACACTAGAGCCCATCCTGACCCAGATCCACCTGAGATAGTTGATGACCCAAAAAGCATCCTTTGGAATTCTCCTAGGATTAAATTATCAACTGTTTTCAGATCATGCTTGAGAGCTAATTCAGTTCCCGAAAATCTTACAGCTCTACAACAATCACAACCTGACTTAGTAAATCCATTTAGAATTGGGTCATTTGATGATATAACTCAGCTAGACTCTGAATTTTCACTTTCATCCCCTGAGGCAAGTGAACATCCTGGTAATATAGAAACAACACCCCTTGATTTTCATTTCCTTTATAATTTAGGTGTCTCTCATCCAAGATCAGCTCAACAGCCTTTTCCTGGTCCATCCACTTCTACTCACCCTACATCCACTGTCCAAACCACTCCACTTCAGCCCACTATCCCTCTTGTAAATCCACCTCCACCTCCTGTCATGGCTGCATGGTATGATCCCTTAGTCATTCCTGTACCATTAGTCAATCTTCCACAGGACTATCAGTCCAAAATTCCATTTTATGATGCTAGAAATGCTACAACTGCATCACAACATGTAGATAAAATGAATGAATACTTTGACAGAAATGAAATTGATGATGATTCTGTCAATCTTAGGTTATTTTCTCAAAGCTTAGGGGGAGAAGTAAGAAAATGGTTTAAAGGTTTAGCCCCCCGTGGTATTAATGATCTCCAAGGCTTCCATCAAACGTTTTTAAACCAATGGGAAGTAAATAAGAATCCGCTCCAAGTCCTTTCTGATTACAAGAACCTCAATAGAAACACCGGGGAAAGTGTGCAAGCTTACTGCACTAGATTCAATAGTGTATACAATGCACTCTCCCCAGAACTAAAACCTCCACAAGGCTCAGCTTTAAACAAGTTTCCTGAAGGGTTTGACCCTGAGATGGCCTATCAGATGAGAGAAAGAGATTTTGAAAATCTTGAAGATATGAAAAGGGGTGGTCTTTCTGTGGAAGTCAACTTAATGGATAAGAGAGCAAGAATGAAAAACTAAAAGAGAGTATCCTTTAGATAAGAATCCACACCTTCTACTTCAAACTCAAAGATGGAGAGAATGATGGAAGAAATGATGAAATAGATGAGCATAATTAAGAGAGCACAAGAAAATAAAAACCAAACTGCTCCTCAAAATAGAAACCAGAACCAAAATCAGAATGTTAGAAGAAACCAACCTCCAAACAGGCCTAGGGAAGATGATCAGCATATCACTCCTCCCTTTCATCAAAACTATGTAAGTGAGGTGGAGGAAATGGATGAGATAACAGAGGGAGACGATATCAACATGTTTGGGGTAGAGGATGATTATTTTGAGATTCATTATGATAAAAAACAAGGTCTATCTACACCTTATGATGAAAAAAGAGATAATGATGGAAATGATTATCAAGACATGGAAAATCTCATCATTGAGTCTCAAAGAGAATATGACGTTAGGAGAAAAACTAGTCCACAAACTCCCAACACCAAAACCTCTAACCAATATTCACAAAACAACACTACAACCAAGCCTAAAGTTGTCAAACAGAAGGAAAAAATAGTAGCTGTAAATTCTGATAAAGGTAAAGGGAAAAGCACTCAAAACAATGAAAAACAGAGTGCATACCTTAGTGGTACTAACACTTCAGCTAGTACTCCTGTGAAAACAACTGTGTCAAATGTAAATAAAACAAATCAGCAAACTGATATTGCTAATAAAGTGACAGCTAATAAGGCTGAAACCAACACTTTTAAAAGCCAAATTCCTTTCAGCCTGGAGCAGGAAATTTCCAAAATCAGGATCTTTGTTCCCTTGACTGAGTTAGCTGCCCAACATGTATATAGAACCCAAATTTTGAAGGCTTTAAATATAGAGGAAAGTGGGGATACAGTCAATCTTAATGATGACCAGCCAGAGCTTATTTTTGGTCCAAATATTGAAGGTAAATATGAAGAAGGACCTGTTCCTCCATTTTATGTAAGTTGAAACGTTCATGAAACAATTTTACACAACGCTATGCATGATTCTGGGGCTTCTCATAATTTAATGCCTAAAGTTGTGATGGAGAGCCTTGGTCTAGAAATTACCAGACCATATAAAGACCTATACTCCTTTGATTCCAGCAGAGTAAGGTGTTTAGGATTAATCAAATACCTCTGTGTTAACTTAGCCCAGATTCCAGCCAAATGCCTTGTTATGGATATTTTTGTGGCTGATGTCCCCCCCAAGTATGGAATGTTACTATCAAGGTCTTGGGGAGCTAAGTTATAGGGGACTATGCAAATGGACATGACCTATGCGACTATCCCTATTTTCAATCAGAATAGAAGACTTTACAGGGAATATCATATGCAATACACGGTTACAAGTCAAGACAGACCACAGAACTCCCCTTTATACTCTGTAGATACCAGCCTTGATTCATTTATCCTTTTCAACGAAGAAACATTAGATGAAAAAATAAATTTGACAGAGTTAATGGCCGATAGAGAGGAGGAGGTAAATACCACAAAACTGACAAAACAGTTTGCTGCGTTGGAAGATGTCAGCAAACTAAACAAGAGTCTTGAGTTATAGGTCATACATCCTTCGCTGTTCAACCTAGACACTAAAGAAAACGACCCTTAAATGAACGCAAATCCTGGTGAATCAAAACAAATCTGACTAAGTGCAGACATTCCACAATTGTTGAACACATTAGTTGAAGAGGACGGTAACCGAACAGTCGAAACCAAAAACAGTCCTCTATGAAGTATGTTTTTTGATGGATCCTGCACTAAAACTAACGCAGGCGCAGGTGTTTGGATTACTAATACTGAAAACAATCACATAGAAAACATTTCTTGTAAACTAAACTTTCAGTGTTCCAATAACATAGCGGAATATGAGTCCCTGCTTTTAGGCTTATGTTTGTTAAAAACGATAGGAGCCAAAAGAATTAAAGTTCATGGGGATTCAGAGTTAATCATTAGGCAAGTCAACGGGGAGTATAACGCTCATCATCCCAGACTTCGTACCTACCGGAACGATGTCGTGGACCTTTTGGAAACTTTTGAAGAGTCCCAATTGATTTTTGTCCCAAGAAAGAAAAACATTGCGGCCCACAGCTTAGCCTACGTAGCTAGAACATGCTTGACACCACATAACACCAAAGACTACACAACTCAGATAAAATTCAGACCATCTGTGCCTGATAATGAGAAATATTTTCAGGTGTTTGAAAATGACAAACAAATAGAAGACTTCATGCAATTCAAAAATGAATTCGAACTAAACAGTTCGGACTCGGACTATGAAATAGACTACAAGGAAGAAAATTTTCTTGATGAAGAATAATCGTCTCCCAAACTTGCTAATATAAATCTATTGTCAAGAAAACTTAAAAGCGAAACAGAAATGAATGAAAAATCCGGAACTGAGGAGTTAGAAACTCTGCATTCTAAAGATGAAAGTTTTCCTAAAGATCTGGCTCCTTTAGAAGAGTTGTTCGATTTTAATGATGTGGCAAACAAACCAAAGCTAGAACATGTAGAGACTGAGGTAGAAGAGTGAAATATAGGCAGTGAACTTAAACCTATGATGATTAAACTGTCTAATACTTTACCATCTCACATTAAACTTAAATATATTGAGCTGTTTAAATATTTTTCCGATGTTTTTTCCTGGAGTTACGAAGATATTAAATCTTATGACACTGAAATAATACAACACAAAATTCCCCTCAACGAGAACCAAAAACCGTTCAAACAGAAACTGTGAAGAATAAACCCTGTCCAATTACCATTGGTTCAGAAGGAGATCATGAAAATGCATGATGCTGGTATTATTGTCCCTATTAGATATTCTGAATGGGTATCTAATTTGGTGTCTGTTAGGAAGAAAACTGGAGAAATCAGGCTTTGTATAGACTTTAGAGACTTAAACAAAGCTTCATTAAAAGACAACTACCCTTTTCCCAAGATGGATCATATTTTACAAAGGGTGGTAGGTTCTAAAAGAATTTCTTTGTTGGACGGTTATTCAGGGTACAATCAGATCTTAGTTCACCCTACGGATCAATTAAAGACAACCTTTACTACACCATGGGGCACTTTCATGTATGTGAAAATTCCTTTTGGTCTAATGAATGTTGGTGAAACTTTCCAAAGAGCCATGGACATAGCTTTCTCGGCAGAATTGGGCTACTTCATCATTATCTATCTCGATGATGTTACTGTATTTTCAAAAATAGATGAAGAGCACTTAGAACATTTGAGAAAGGTTTTCGATAAATGCAGAAAGTTTGGAATATCCTTAAACCCTAAAAAGAAACTATTTGGGCTCCAAGAAGGTAAACTTCTTGGGCACATTATTTCTGAAGAGGGTATAAAGATAGATCCAAAGAGGATTGAGGCCATATTGCAAATCTCACATCCTCGAAACATCAAAGAGTTGCAATCTTTCATTGGAAAGATTAACTTTTTGAGAAGGTTAATCCGCAATTTGGCTGAGCTCCTTAGGAATATCAAAAACATGTTGAAGAAGGAGCAAGGGGTAAAATGGACCTTGGAAGCAAGAAATTCCTTTGAGCTCGTGAAACAAGCCTTAACCAAAACACCAGTTCTAATAGCTCCTGATTTTTCAAAATATTTTTATATCTTTTCATTTCCATCAGAACATACCATAGCTGCTGTCCTTTTATAGAAAAATCCACAAGGACAAGAGTAGCCTATTGCATTTTTTAGCAAGGCATTGAGGGATGCCCCTTTGAAGTATAACATTATGGAAAAGCAAGCTTTTTCTTTGGTTAAAGCTTTGAAAGACTTCAGAGTGTACACCCTTCACTCGCACATCATTGCCTTTGTCCCAAACTCAGTTGTTAAAGACATTCTAACACAGGACCCAGATGGTAAGAGAGGTAAGTGGATTGTTGTTATTCTTGAGTATTATTTAGAGATAAAACCCACTAAACTCATCAAAGGCCAAGGTATGGCTAGATTAATGGCTGAATCCAACTTTGAAGTTCTTGATATTAATATGATTAATGCTTTGGATGACCAAGAAGAATTCTCAACTCCTATAGTCGAAGATCATTTTATGAATTCTCCTTGGTATGCTGATATTATTTATGTTTTGCTTAAGTTGAATACACCTCCTGGTTTGACAAAAACAAAGGCAAGATTCCTCAAATTGAAAGCTGTAAACTATTGCATTATAGATATATGTCTTTATTGGAAAAATGAATGTGGTCTATTTCTTAAATGTTTGCTTGAGTTTGATGCAGAGAAGGTTAAGCACGAGCTCCATGAAGGAGAGTGTGGAGGTCATTTGTACTGGAAGACAACAGCCAACAAAATTTTGAGGGCTGGTTTCTATTGGCCTACTCTTTTTCCTGATATCCACAAGATGATCATTGCCTGTCATAAATGTCAACTTTTTGAAGGCAAAAGAAAATTCCTGCCCCTGCCTCTACATCCAATCACTGTTGAAGCCCCATTTCAACAGTGGGGACTTGACTTCATAGGAGAAATCCATCCCTCATCTTCTGCCCAACATAGATGGATTCTCACTTCCACTGACTATTTCACTAAGTGGATAGAAGCCATACCTTGTAGACAGGCCAATGATTCAGTTATTATAAAATTCATGGAGACTAACATTCTCTCCAGATTTGGCTGTCCTACCAAGATCATCACTGATAATGCAGCAGCATTTGGATCAAAGAAGATGGTTGAGTTCTGTCACAGATATCAGATAACTTTGGGGCATTCCACGGCCTATTACCCTCAAGGTAATGGACTTGCAGAATCCTCAAACAAAATTCTAGTGAACATAATCAAGAAACTGTTGGAGGACAACAAAAATTCTTGGCACACAAAGCTGGTTCATGCACTTTGGGCTGACAGATTAAATTTGAAGAAATCTATTGGCATGTCACCTTTTCAGCTCGTGTATGGTATTGATGTAATTTTTCCAAACAGCCTTGGTGTACCAGTAATGAAGTTGATTCAAGAATTGAAAACTGAAGATAATGACATGATCAGAAGAATAAATCAGACCATTCATCTTCAACAAACCAGAGAGGAATTTTATGACAAAGTATTGCAGAAATAGGACAACATTAAAAGGCTTTCTGACAGAAGAACAAAGGCCAGCAATTTCAAGATTGGAGACAAATTTTTAAAGTGGGACTCAAGGAGGGAAGATAAGGGCAAGCATGGAAATTTTGACAACTTATGGCTTGGACCTTACTCAATTCATTCAGCTGCTAGTAACAATGCATTTTTCTTGCAGGAGTTGAATGGAGAAGAATTTTTTGGAGGTCTTGTCAATGGCAGGATGCTCAAGCATTACTTCTCTTGATCCATGAAATGTTTTGAAGCCTTTTTTATCTTTTTTCCATTATAAATATCTCATCCACCATCGCATTAAAAGTTAGAAAAATAAAAAATACAAAAACATTGAAAGAAAGAAAAGAGGGCAGATTGATAAAACAATAAAGGTACAGCCCCATACCAAAAGAGAGAAAAAAATATGAAAGTGTGCAAGCTTACATGCCACTCCTACTAAACACACTTCTAGTTAGTCAAATAGCCTAATCTTGACTAATTAGCTTTTGAATTTACTGCTGATAGGATAGTGAAATTGATTCACCAAACTGTTTAATCTTGGTTTATCAGTAGGTAGATTAAGATAGAAATGAAATGTTCAAACATGTTCAAAAACTGAACCTAAGTTTCCAAACAAGAGATGACTCAAAACTGTTTTATTTTTCTGAGTCAAGAGGTGTAAATATGGTTCTAATCAGCTCAAAATCTGAACCAGAAAACAAGAAAAATAGCTCAAGTAAAAGTCAAAACAGAGCTGTAAAAGAGTGAAGGAAGTGCTTCAATTTTCAGGTCTTAAGCCTTCCATTTTGATTTAATTTTTCCTGCAAAATAAATGTCTATGTGCAGCTTGTTTCATGCCATAGATCAGCATCAAGTTAGACTGTTTAAACCTGACTTGAATGTTTTTAAATTTCTGTTGTAGAAGTTAGAGAATAAAATCTATTGGACAGTTTAATCCCAACAGATAGTAGAATAGGTAGAGAAGCATCTGAACTCAACTGTTTAATCTGAGTTCAGGGAGAAATAAGGAGTAGAAATAGATTATATTTCCCGCTTTCAAAAGAATAAAATGTTGTAAATAGAGTTTTCCAATCCAAGTGCACTCTAAATGAAGAAAAAATGTTAGATCGGTAGGATTGGGTAGGTAGAAAGCTTGTAGATGAAGATCCATTGTTTTCATAGCTGCTAATATGATTTCAGAGAATATCACCCTAGCAAAGGAAGAGCAACATTATGGATCAAGCACATGTCAGCCTCCCATAGAATGCAAGTCTGAAGTTCTTGATGCCTTCAAAGAAGGCACCATCCCCAAGTGGAGCCATTGTTAGCCACCTATAATATTTGTTATACCAAAAGGTGACTAAGATTTTTTAAGCCTCCAAGGAACAAATTTTATCACTGCTAAAAATTGTTGGCTCTTGAAGACTCTTGAAAGGCCTCATGCCTCTGTCCAAAATCTTCATTGCTATTTCCCATTTTTCACTCATAAATTCTGCTAATTTTATGAGGAGAGACTGCTGCAAAGACCATCATTTTCCCCTTTTCCCCCACTAAAAACTAACCTTCATTTGCACCCCTTTCTTCCATATAAATCCTATATTTTTCATGTTTTCCTTTCATGAAAGTTCCCCTTTCATATGTTAAAAACTCATTTTTTAACTATTTTCGAACCCATCAAATTCCATTGAAAACTATGAAGAATTCATGAAAACACAAGTTTTTCTATGGACTTAAGCCCCTTGGGCTAAGTCATAACCACTTCCCCCCACATGCCCATGCGTTAAAACCAAACGCCAAAGCCTTTCGGCGCTAATCGCATCGCACAATTTCAAACAGCGCAAGTCTTTCGCCGTAGACCAAAAGTTCCGATGCGATTAGCGTTGCATCATATAAATCCCGATGCAATCAGCTCCCTTTGATATAAACTCCAGATCTCATGTTTCTTTTTAAAAGCCAAGTGTTAAAGACCCCGAGTGCTAATCACATCGGAAAGAAACAAGTGCGCAAGTCTTAAACCATGTTCCAAAAACTCCGATTGCGATTAGCCTCTGTATCTAAAACCCTGATCATGTTATCATTTCATATAACCATAAAGCCCTCCCCAGGTGCTTTAACCCCTATATTTTTCACTCCCCATCGTTATTTTTCATTGTAAAAACCCAAAGCCCACTTATCCAAAGTTTTAACTTAAAACCTTAAAGTCACATGTTGAAATACTTTAAATGGGTAGATTAAAAATACCGATTGTGCAATCACAATCGGAGAAATTCAAATGGGTTGATTGAAAAAACCCGCATCAAAGTTCCGATGCGATTGGGTCTTATATGTTAAAACTTTCCCCTGCTTCTGTTTCATATGACTTTCCCTGGGACCGAGAGTTAAAGGTCCCAAGGCACTTATCGCATCGTAAATGTTTTAACGAGTCAATAGAAAGACCAGTCTCTGATTTCTGATTACGATTGGCCCTTGTTTCAAATACGCCCCGGGCATTTTATCCTCCATATAATTAAAGGCCCCGCAGTTGGGCGCCTATTCATTTTATGCACATTTTCAGCCCCCAAAGCCGAATAAACCTTTGTTTTTTCATGTATTATAAAGGTTTGCTCCCGGTTCATCTCTGTCGTTGATCGACAGCCTATCAAATGACCAGCGCTCCATCGCATCGGAGTCTCCATTCGCATCGCAAAATTTTAATTGCATATGTTTGTTTTGTTTCCGCGATTTTCCTCTCCCCGATTTATCACCCACCGTCGATCTAATCTATAGATATACGGCCTGCGCTCCATCGCATCCCCTCATTCTCGACCTCCGATTGTGACTGCCCCGATTCATTTCTCCACTGTTGATCTCATTCTTAGATCAACGGCCATCGCTTAATCGCCTCAGGCCTTTCGATAGTGCAATCGCATTGGAGTTTCTTCATCACATTCCTTTCCTCCTCCTGCCGATTGCGATCTCCCGATTAGATCAGGACTGTCCACATGTCTAGGTCCAACGACTACACTCCTCTCCCGCCTTCTGAAGCAGTTTAAACCAAAATGCAGGATTTCTTAATTTGTCTTTGTGTTTTGCAGGTGTTCTATTGAAAAAATGAAGGAAAGCTGAAGGCCGGGAAAGACATTTCCTACGCCTTTGAGCTACTAAAAAGGACCGTCCGCTAGGCTCTATTCATCGTTTGTCGATGCTCTATGAGCATTGATACCTTTAAAGGCCCAGCACGGCTCTACACATTGACAAGACACTATGTTTTAAACAAGATGTTAAAGAGTATCAGTTGTTGAAGACAGAGCGCGGTAGAATGAAGATTGAAGAAAAATTTTGGGATTATGGTGAAGATTGAATATCAAAAGGCTAATCCCCCAAATTAAAACAGAATTAATAGAAAATCAAGAAGATCTATCAGGCAGAAAATACCTCCACCACTGTATTTGGGGAAAATTGATTCCTCAACTACCACAAAGCCACCTGTTGCCTCAAACCTTTCAAACAGAGGCCGAAGTTATTGTTTTAAATCAGATATTTGTCTCAAGCACAGCCAAAGAGTTCTTCTGCAAAGAACTTAATGAATAAAATATCTGCAGAGTTACTCCAGACATAACACAAAGCCTCAAAGTAAAATAAAGCTCCCACAGAGCTTTAATATTTATTGTAAAACATTAATATAGTAGTCCACCTATACACTTCTCCATCGAGCCCCTCAAAGGGTCGAGAAGTCATTTAATCTGTATTAATGATCCTTGAGATCTTTTAACAAAACTCACCTCCTCATCCTTCTATAAATACCTCTGTAGAAGATGAGAAGTTGTTGGTTGACCACGTTGCTGAGAATTGTTATGTAATTGAGCCTAAAAATTCTTATTGTAAATATTATTCACTGGCCCTTGAAGCTCTGTTTGTAATAGATAATTTAGGATGAATAGTGAAGATGATTGCTGAACTAAAACACTGGACTTGAAGACTGTAACTGGTTTGACATCAATAACAAGCTGTTTCTTGGGATCCTGGTCTATATTACTGGTGAAGTGCCCTTTCTTTGTTATTTGTTTTTCCCTTCTAAGTATGCCATATTGTTCACTATTCTCTGATAAATAACAACATTTACAGAGTTAGGATTTACTGTTTATCAGTTCCCTTCTCTAACTGAAAATCTTTATCTTAATGTTTTCCTCTTATTTGTTTATTCAAGAATGATTTAGTATAGTTCAAGCAGTTAGGAATGATGGATTTCCCTCATCCTACTGTTTGCTTTAAACATTGTTCTTGAAAGTTATTTTCCTTATTTGCTTATTAAAGTTAGACTAGAAAGTGATGGTTTGCCCTATTTCTAGCTTCTATTCTCCAAAGGAAGATTCTGAAAGTTTCCCTTGGTGTTGGCTGAAAGCAGACTAGGTTTAAAAGTACTTTATCTGATCTTCAGTTGCACTTTTTTTTCTCTTATGTATTTTCATACTTTCTGAAGGTAATTATGTGGATTACTGGATTGTTTGTCAATTAAGCTGATTTAATACAAAATTTCCCAAGAATTCAATGGTTAGCCCTGCACTTGGTTGGTTTTAAACAATTACTTAAGAGGATTTTTCTTGTTTGGACTAACTATAAATCCCTTGTGAAATTATTATCAGTTTCCACCCCTCCAACACTTAATTGTTTCCATTCCATCATTTTAATCTCAATGATCTGGTGACATAGATGACTTGCCCCTTGGATCACTCTTGAGGTTTTTGTTCAATTAAATCCCTGTTATGACTCCATAGCCTAATGGACTAAAAACCAGCATTATATCTATATTTTAACCTAGCCATTCTATCCACTTGCAACTTCTCACCTTTGAAACTCTTTGCACTTAGGATTTTCCACCTCAAACAGTATTCATGCTCAACCATCCCAAAAAAACAAGCAAAACCCTTGGCCTTCATAACTAGCCTAATATCATTACCACAAACTTCAAAGACAAATCCATTTTTTCACTTATTGGAGAGATCCCTCTTCGGATTCAGGAGGGCTAGATCCTAGAATCCAAAAGTTCGTTGAAACAATGTTGTTTCTGCAGTTTTAGTCTCATCATTTTGCTAAAATTACAGATCCCTAACAAAGTGGAAGCCTGTTTACCAACAACTTCATCATGTACATCTAAGAAAGGTTGCCGCTATAAACGGTGAAGTTGAAAAAATTCTTATGGTTGGTTTTATCAACCCCATACCCTTGACAAATTGGGTCTCCAATATTGTTCCTATCAATAATAAGCAAGCGACCATTAGGTTTGGTGTTTATTACCATGATATCTATTGAGCTTCTCCTAAGGACAATTACCCCACTCCGTTTATCGATCTGATCATTGATGAATGCTCCAGGAGTGAGATATTTCCCTTTATGGAAGGTTTCTCTAGCTACAACTAGATTAACATCGCTCCTGTTGATCAACACAAAACCACTTTTATCTGTCCATGGGGGAATTTTGCCTAAAATAATCTCCCTTTTCACCTAAATAATGCTGGAGAAACCTTCCAGTGAGCTATGCCTTATGCATTCCATGACATCAAGCACATAGTTCAGCGATATCTTGACGATCTTATTGCTTATTCTATGAAACATTGAGATCAGTCAGAGCACGTTAGAGCCATATTCCTACGTTGGTGGCACTATAATATCAAGTTAAATACTCATAAGTGTGTCTTCTGCGTTAAATGAAGATGGCTCCTAGGCTTCGTGGTGTCTAAATAAGGAATCCACATTGATCCCGTCCAACCAGGAGGTAACTCCTCAAATCAGAATGTGTATTAGCTAAAGAATGTACATGCATTTATACATGGATGTGAGGCTATTGGGATTCATCTCCCAATGACTCTTGGCCTTCCTTATTTCCTAATATTATTTATTATACAAAATTGAATATTCACACCCATCCCATAGGATTAGGTGTCAACATTCCCCCCTTTAATCCGAAGGGATGTTGGTGAGTCCAAGCATCGATCTGAACTTTTCAAACTTTTCTCTTCCAAGTGCTTTGGTGAAGATATCAGCGGTTTGCTCATTTGTGGAACAATGATGTAGATGGATGGTTTTGGCCTGAACATGATGTCGAATTAGATGGTATTTTGTATTGATGTGCTTTGTTCGATCATGGAACTTTGGGTTCTTGGCCAAATTTATTGCAGAAGTGTTTTCGATCATGAGTGGTGTGGAGTACATTTGTTTCATCTGCAAATCTTCCAGGATTTTCCGGAGCCACACAATTTCCTTTGTTGCTTCAGCTGCTGCCACATATTCTGCCTCGGTCGTGGAATCTGCTGGAACTGACTGTTTGCGTGATCTCCATGAGATAGCTCCTGATCCAAGACTCATGGTGTAACCTGTAGTAGACACCCCTGTTTCTTTGTCGCCATCAAAGTCTGAATCAGAGTATCCGATCAAGCTGAAGTCGCCTACATGTGTATATTTGAGTCCAAAGTCTTGAGTCCCCTTCAAGTACCTTAGCACTCTTTTTGCAGCAGACCAATGTCCTTCACAAGGTTTTTGCATGAACCTTGAGAGGATTCCAACAGCAAATGAAATGTCAGGTCTGGTGGTGGTCAGGTAGATAAGACTTCCTATAAGCTGTCTATACTTAGTTGCATCCTCGAATTCCTTCCCTTCAATAGATGTGAGCTTCAAGTTTTGTTCCATTGGAGTGGTTAAGGGATTACATTCATCCATGCCAAACTTGTTCAAGAGATCTCCAATTTACTTCTTTTGAGAAAGAAATATAAATTTAGGATGTTGAATTACTTCAATACCCAGATAGTAATGAACATGACCCAAATCAATCATTTCAAAACCTTTCTTCAACTCTTTCTTCATGGATGCAATATAGCTCTCATTGTTTCTTGTTATCAAAAGATCATCTACATATACCACAAGATATACAACTGTTTTTCCAACTTTCTTAACAAAAAAAGTTGCATCATCAAGATCAAAATGTTTGAAGTCAAGTTTCAGAAGATGCTCGGTTAATTTCTCATACCAGACTCGTGGTGCTTTCTTGAGGCCATACAAGGATTTTATAAGCTTGCAAACTTTTTGTTCTTGACCCTTTACAACAAATCCTTCTGGCTGGGACATATAAACTTTCTCCTTTAGATCTCCATTCAAAAAGGTTGTTTTTACATCCATCTGATGGACTTTCCATCCATTCTGAGCTGCTAGGGCAAAGAGATTCCAGATGGTGGTCCATTTTGCTGTGGGAGAAAAAGTTTCTTCATAATCGATTCCTTCCTTTTGTGCAAAAAATTTTGCCACAAGCTTGGCCTTGTGCTTGTCAAGTGAGCCATTTGCTTTATACTTGTTCTTGTAGACCCACTTACAGCCAATTGGTTTCGTTCCCAAAGGCGAATAAACCAGCTTCCAAGTGCCATTCTTTATCAAGGAATCATACTCCTTCTACATCGCTTCTTTCCATTCATCATGAGAAGCAGCGTCTTTGAAGGAATTTGGTTCATGATCTGTAGAAAAAATCAATTCACAGTTATAAGCAATATCCATATCAACAGGAGAATCAGAATTATCTACATCACCTTCGATTTGTTGAGTGGAACTTCTTGTTCCTGTTTTTCCAACCTCATCAGGATGAACATTCTCCAATGTCTTTGTCAGCCATTTGGGAGGACCTTTCTGAGATGGCCCAGGCTGGTCATTTGAATGAGTTGGGATTGATTCAAGATTCAATCTCCCAATTCTGTCAATCACATCATCCAATGTGTCATCTGTGGTTGTTTCTTCATGTGGGCGTGAGAGTGCTTTAGGACATGATTCCACAGTTTGATTCAATATCGGAATCCCCCCTTCAAGATGTGGAATCTCATTATCAAATTCTTGGAAAGACTTTGCATGTGTGAATCTATCCAGGCGATCAAGTTTCCGCTCAACAACCTTGTCACTCTTGGAAGATTCAAGGAATATGACATCTCTTGCTATCGCAAACTTCTTATTTGCTTCATCATAGAGACGATATCCTTTGGAGGTATTGGAGTACCCCAAGAAGATACATTTTCGACTTCTAGCACCATGTTTGTTCCTTTGACCCTTGGGTATCAAGGCATAACAGGTGGACCCAAAGACCCTGAAATGCTTTACCGAAGGAATGTGGCCATGCCACATTTCAAAAAGAGTTTTGTTTCTAATTGAACTTGAAGGACACCTATTCTTTATGTAAACAACACATAGAACTGCATCAGCCCAAAACATCAATTTCACATTCTTGAAAAATAACATGGAGTGAACCATATTTAAAATAGTTCTGTTCATTCTTTCAGCTACACCGTTCTGTTGTGGATTATATGGCACAGTTGTTTGATGTTTGATTCCATGTTGACGAAGATAATTTTCAAATTCGTTTGAAGTGTATTCTTTTTCATTATCAGTACGTAGAGAGCCAATATGTGTTTGTGCATCATTTTCAATCCATGCATGAAAATTCTTGAAAGTTTGAAAAGCATCGGACTTATTCTTCAGTAAGTAAATCCAACACATTCTGGTGTAGTCATCAATAAATGTCATCATGTATTTGTTTCCATTTGCAGAAGCAATAGGCATAGGGCCACATAAATATGAATGAACAAGCTCAAGTTTTCTATGTGCTCTGGAGTGTGAATCATGAAATGGCTGTTTGCTATGCTTTCCTAGAATACAAGCATCACATTCCTTAGGTTTTCTAGGGATTGTAGGCAGTCCATTAACACCATTTTTCTTCAACAAACGAAGGCTTTCATAGTTTAAGTGTCCAAATCTAGCATGCCATAAAAGACTTGATGGTAATGTACCTTCATCATGATGTGAACTGAATGCAAAGTTTTGACCATGAGCAGATGAACCTTTTAGCTTCAAGAGTCTCCCTTCTTCTATTCCCTCCATGACAAGTGAGTGATCTGATGCTTTTTTGACCTCTACCTTGCCATCAAAAAAGTGAATGGAGTGTCCTTTCTGGCGGATCTGGACGAAGGAAAACAAGTTTCTCCTCAACTCAGGGAGGTATAGAACCTCATGTAGAATATGATCTGGAAGACCAAGCAACTTAAGCCTGACTGTGCCAAGCCTTGATGGCTTGAGTTTGGTTAGTTGGGTTTACATCATGATATATCCACCCCTTACTATCCACATGCCAATGGCCAAGTTGAAGTAGTCAACAAAGTCTCGGTGACCATGCTTAAACGCACCAATGGGAAGCATAAGTGAGACTGATACATAATACTTCTCTGCTCTGTAGGCATACCAAACCTCCGCTAAGACTACCACTAGATTCAAAAAATTCCAATTGGTGTATGGTCTAGAGGCCATGCTCCCGATCGAGTGTGAGATCCCTTCCCTAAAGCTGGTTATCGTTTCCTGGTACTTCACCAGAATAGTAACTCTTGTTGTACCTAGAGTGTCTCGACGATACCAGGAGGCTTTCTACTTTAGTTCTTGAAGAATAGAAATGACGAGTCAAGGTGAAATATGAAAAATCTATCACACCTCGTGTTTTCTCTGAAGGTGACTTGGTCCTGCTTGATGACCAAGCCCATGACGAGTTGGGAGTTGGAAATTTTGAGCTAATGTGGCATTGGCCCTATATTATTCAACGTGTTTTGGAACATCGAACCTATGAGCTAGCTAAATATGAATGAATTCCTTTGGCTGAGCCCTGAAACAAGCTCTATTTGAAGAAATATAATGCTTAATATTAAGTGTGATAATTTTGTACATTAGTGTGCTTTGAGTTTATTTTTGGTGTGATTTTTTACCTTGAAGACATGTTTCCTCTGCTTACCTTGTGTCCCACATGGTTTTTAGATGTCTTCGGATCACTATGTTGGTTTTTCTGATGGCACTTGCCATAGCGCATAGAACATGTCTTCTGCAGCGTGGGCACTCTTTGATCCTGATGGCGAGTTGATCAATTCACAAGGCATTTGTTTGGGTCGAAAAACTAACAATGATGATGAATATAGTGCGGTGATCTAAATATTATCGGATTTCATTGACCTTGGGATAAGGGATTTGGTTGTTAATTTGGACTCACATCTCGTTGTGCTATAATTGAATGGGAAATATTCTGTGTGCAATCCTCAAATTTTGCGTATGTATTTTTGTGTCAGATTTTTGGAGTATATCACATATCAACACATTCCAAGGCATTTAAATATGTTAACAGATTCATTAGAAAATGATGTATTAGATAGAAATTTTCACAATATGTAAATCAGGACATCATTATAATATATGAGTAGCTGTAAGTAGTTTTAGAAACATGCATATGTGTATATATATATATATATATATATATATATATTGGTATGTAAGTGTGTTACATACAAAATCTCGAAAAATATGTTTTGTTACAAAAATGGCTCTTCAAGCCTAGATCAATAAAAAAATGTATAAATGGGGCTGATTTTCTCCCACATGGTGCTCATGGTAGCAAGTGATTGCTCGAATTACTCACCAGACTAATCGACGCAGTTTGCATGGAACTCCGACAGTGTGTCTCTGAAAAAAAAGTGGGATCATATCAAATGTGGGATACCCTGGGATGCCTTGCATGAGGCCGACTAGGTTCTGCTCCAACTCAGTTAATGTGTTTGCTCCCTCCTCATAAGGAGCATCCTCTATTGGACGGGTTACCCATCGTGAAATCGGGGATAGGCCGTGAGGTCTCTATTGACCCATGTCTGTAAACAAATCATAATTTTACATGTAAGAACATATAAAAAAAACAACAAAAAATAAAAAATGTATAAGAAACACTTTTTACCTACATTATTCCACTGTGTGTCTGGTGCTATCGGAAGATCTGGATCTCCTTTGAAGTTGATGTCAACATCGGCGTAGTCCTTGACTACGATCAGCTGATGCCGTAGCCTACTGAAGAAGGTTGTGGGGAAATTCATCTGTTTCCCTCCTCCCTGTTTAGGCATTATGTTGCACCATCGCATTAGCCTCTGATCCCTCAGGGCTGGATCATGGATCTCCATCTATTGATACTATAACAGGGATACTCTCTCTAGAAATAAGGTCACTAGAATTGACCCGTACCTGAATTGTTTCAGTATCCCTATATTCAATTTGGTTAGTTGGCTTTTCATGTTAGCCAACAACTCCTCAGGCCAGTTGAACATCGTTGGTTCCAAGAAATCCACCACATACTGAAACTATGATTTTTTTGCCTCATGCAACGCTTGGGCTCCTGCCACTCTAGTGATACATTTCATTATCTTGCACAGGGGAAGCACTCTGATGGAATATATTTCTACCTTCCCACTCTATGTCTTCCGTGCACTAGGACAATATCTCTAGATGAGGATGCTCGTGCTCTAACCCCCTAGGCTGGCCCCGAAGAGTTGGATTCTCTCTCCTCGCCTTGATAATCCGATGATATTATAGATGTCCATGACATCTATCTCAAGTTCCTGGTCCCTGATGATGAATAACTATCGGTCCACATCCCTGATAATGATCAAGTACCGAAGAAGCTCTAGTTCAGCTCTCAAGCTATATTTTTGAAAGAATTTCAACAATCCACAATTGTGTAAAGAATTGACACAACACTGGTCTTGCAAGGCTTGGTGGTCTTCCACCTCATGGCCTTGTTATTTCCATTCGACCAACATATCCTTTGAAAGCACGTGCAAAACATGTCCAGTTGGTATTTTAGAAGCATTCATGGAAAAATTTATAGAAATTAATGGTGGAGTTGGGATATTTTATCTATTTAAAATCTTTCCCGCAGTCAGTGCATCTGTCCGAAATGATTCGGTGTTGGTGGTGCGCTGCCCTAACGGGCTGAGCGCAACCATCGGGACCCCAATAGCTTGAAATCACTCTGGTCGCAGGTGATTTTAAACTCTAAAATATCCTCCCTAAACTCCCTAATTCTCGAAAAAAAGTGTTAAATGAATAGGTTAAAAATGAAAAAGGAGGTTCACAACTCTTACCTAGCGAAGAGGGATCGACTTTCAACTCTTTTCTCACTCCCAAAAAATGAAAATATTATTGTGTACTTGTTACTTCAAACTCGTTAAATTGAATGAATGGGCGTAATCTTAGTATACATTTACCCCGTTTTCGGGCCGAGGTTCACTATTTACGAAAAATGAATATATTGATCGAACATGGTTAAGAGGTTCTCTTGGACATAGTTTTCTACCTTTTCAGATTCAAGAGTTGAGTAAATAAAAGGGACATGATGGAGTTTTCTCTTTGTTTCTTTTCAAAATCCTTAAACATGAAAAGTTTGATTTTACCTTTCATTGGACGCATTAAATATTAAACGAGGAAAGACTTGTCACCATGACGAGATCGAGTTCCTCCTTCCTAGGGCTCATTAAACATACTAGGATGGATTCATTAAAAGAATGAACTTACATGCTTAGCATATGCTATCCTTTTCATGCTAGCTATAAAAAATAGAGAGGTACTCATTAGAAATAACAGGGGGAAATTGAATGTGAACATACTATGTGTATTTTGGGTAGCTTATCACTCTTGAACATGGCACTCATCTGCTATTCGTGTTGGTTTGTGGACATCCTACATTCATCACTTTTCCTCCATGGGTTTGGGAAATATTTTTTCCTCTTATTTGATTACCAATTTCGTCAACATGACCTCTAATCCTATTTGAGTCAAATGTTGTCACACTCTGCATTAGGGGAATTTTGAGGTCTAAAATGGGCCTCCTAAGGAAAATGTACAATCAAAATTCACTTTATGAAAACCAATCACATTTTAGGGGATGACATCATCCTTAATGGTTGAGGTGGCATTTCTTGAGTTAAAGGTACTTACTTGTCACATTCTCAATGGTGGATAAAAACTCATGGTTAACCATGGTAGTGCTCTAAGTACTTTTAAAGTCAAAGTAAAGTACTCATAATAAATGTCATTTCACACTTTTTGAATAAAAATATATTATTGTCATTTCATATTTCTTGAAAGAAACAATGCATATCCCTATACACTTATTATATTATATTATATTATTTTTATATAGTATATTAATTACATCTTATTATACAATTTAAATAATATAAATTTTAATTAATAGCATATAATATAATTAAAAATTTAAAAATTTATATTTATATTTTATTTTAAGTTATTTAAGTACAAAGGGAAAATGCATTAGTTGTTCAATTATAATGATTTTTTCTTGAAAAGCTCATTCTTATTAGTAGTCACATCAATACAATTTTTTTTATTAATTTTATTTTGGTGCAACTTTTGAATTGACTTTAACTATGGTTACATGGATTGTGGTGCAAAAAGTGAATTAAAAAATCATAAATATTATTTTATTAGTTTAGATATTATTTTATTATTTCCTTAGGAGGCCAATTTTAGACCTAAGAGTCGTGTCATCAATATTTTCAAGAGATGTCATTTTTTTCAAACACCTTCTGCATTTCTAACCTCCTTTGATACAATCCCGAATCACTCCTATAATCTTAATATATATGTTGTTTCGTGTCGATGATGTGGGAATCCTTATGGCTCTCCTTTGACGAATCACTTCCTGTCGACTTCAACTCATTATCTAGGAAAGTGGTTTAGAGACTTCTTTCAGTACCTTGGAGCTTGCATGCCTCAATGGCAAGTTATTCATGTTCGACGATAGGTTCACATCATTAGAATTCGATCAAGTTATTCTACAATTGTTTGAATTCAACACATTTATTCACACTTGTATATTCTGTTGTTGTATCTTGAGGTCCATCATCATTATTGGTGGTATCTATCGTTCTTGTTAATGGTTCTCATCATTGGCAAGTAATCAGGTGGTTTCTACCATGTTCAACATCAACATATGTATTCACATGGCTAGATTCGTACATTGGGTTGATTGAGATTGTGGTGAAGACCCTGTGTCACTTTTTATTTTTGGTCCAGGTTGTGTGGAGTTATTGAGTATTCATGATTGTATACATAATCCTATCTATATGGATGGTTGCATTCATACTGCACATCCATTTCTATGATCTCTTTAGAAGGATGGTTGCAACCATACCATGGGCTCATGTGTCATTTGATGCCTTGTGCAACATCATCTGGTTAGGCATATTTATATCAGAGATGTCATATATTGTAAGTGTTTTATTTGGAAGGTTCTCTGAAGGTGGTCTGCATTCCTTGCCTTGGTTCATAAAGCATTTCAGCTATCACTCCCTATTTTTCCTTCATGCTTTACGGGGCATCTATTACGCAGTAATTTTTCACCATGCTCATTTTCCCATCCTTGATCTAGAAAAGCCCCATGACAATTATTGTGTAGTGTTTCCATCATCGAGAAATATTCTAACATATCCCCTTAAAGATCTAAAGAATACTTCCTTAAAATATTACTAGACAAACTTGGTCAATTTCCCAGTTTCCTAGGTCAGCGCCCTTCTTAGTACCATGACCACGCTGATGTCCTTATGCCTATTCTCACCCAGTGCTGTCAATGCTGTAATTTCTTGGAAAAATTTGTTGATCCTCTTTCTGGCAGTGCTTCCTCAAATGGAGGAGAAGCTTCGACATCTACAAGCTCAAGGGCGACAAGTTGGTTGTTGAAAAATATGATAGCATTGATCTCTCTCATTTTAGAGCTTTGATCTCATCCATGGGCGATCATCCCTTATAAAGTGGACCTTCCTCCTCCTTTCATGGGCTCCTAACCTCCTCCTTTATATAAATTCACATCCCTCATTCCCCCAAGTTTAGATCTTGATTGTTGTCAGACTCCTCTGAACTCCCATCCCTTTTCATGCTTGCATCGTGATTAAGCCTACATGCACGAGAGAAGGAATTATTTTGAGTGAAGGAATCATATTTTCACCTAAAGACGCCACTAACATCAAGGCCTGGATGTAAGCTCTCCTTTTGTAATTTATCAATAATAACATTTGATGTTTTCTTTCTATATTATTCTACATGATTATGCAAATATTTTGGTACTCCTTGATCTTCTAGATAGTTATTTTTATGTGTATTACATATTGTATCGCATTTGTTGTTGTCTCCCAATCATCCACATGTATTCACATGCCATCAATAGAAGTAAGCGAGCTTACAAGGACTGTGGATCAAGGTAACCATCAACGGATCCAAGGATAGTGATTGGAAAAAGGTATTTGTGTCTCTTTCCTCTTTGTGCTGTAAGAATTAGTTAAGAAATCTTATGTTAGAAAGAATATCGTGTTACTAGAGCCACTCTAGGGCTAGAGAGATCACATCGGTTTACAGAGGGGATTTATCTTGACAATAAACCTCATGTTGGATGTTATTCTTTAAATTTCCTATGAAGACATCATTCCTATGCTCCTATAGAATATCAGTAACCCTGATATTCAATTTTTGGAAGTCCTCAATGTGTTCCACCATTGAACCTTTTTTTTTTTTAATTTATCAATTGGATAAAAAGGGTGTTGCTCTTTGTATCCTTAGAATGTGTTATCATTTCCTCCGTAAAAAATTGACCAAGTGACAAGTGGTTTATGAGAATAAATCCATCAATACATAAAAACTGAATTGGTTATAAATATCAATATGCAATGTGTTGGATACCTAATCCTCTATGGGTAGGTGTGGAATCCATATAGTCATAAAAAGAGTCCAAGTGACCTTGGAATGCAGAATCCAAGAGTCACATTAATGTAATATAAATGTACATCTATGAGTAATAGAAATGCAACTAATGCTTATCTTTCCCTTTGTGTGTGTTTAGCTTCTCTTCCACCATGTGTGTGTTTAACATTGTATCAGAGCGGGCGATTGTTGGCCCTGCTCCAATTTGAGCCACTGGTATTTGTGGCCATTTCAGTCCTGCCATTATTGCCATGATTCTCTGCACATCTGACTGTGTTGAGATGGACCTTTTGAGAGGTTAGGAATGCCATAAATAGAATCACTCCTGCATTCTCTATCCCTGTACATCGTTTCTTGATGACTTGGTGCAATGGTAGCACTTGTAACTAAGAAATTGTGCTTGTTTGAAATCAGAAAAAATGGGAAGAGTAGTCAGAAACATCTCTGTGCACTAGCCCGACTTATCAAAATTTTGTCCTGGCCCTGCTACCTCATGCCCATGGAGAACTAACTTCCTTTCTATATCTCCAACACTCTATTCATACCTCTGACCCCTCCACCTTCTAGACAGCTTGGTCTACCCTCTGGTTTATGACCTCCCACCATGGCATCTCACTCCTACACACAATCGTCCACAACTGCATGAACTCTCAACTTGCGTTCGCCCTCCCCTCCACAACATATGCTTCCCACACTGGATTTTGTAGCATCTGTTGCACAATTGTTGGATTGAACAATCTGGCACCAGTGAAACCAAAGTACGATTCACAGATGACATGGCGGAGCCCTCCAACGATGGTAGGAAGTATCGTCAACTCCATTCCGCACGCTGAATAGGAGGAGGCGTTATAATGGAAATCACCCTGTGCTATGGCCTCATGCTCGTCTCGTTCTTGAAGCACCTACACCTCCCTCAGCACCCTCGTAGACAATGAGATGTGTATGCTACATTATGCTCTCGAACTTCGCTAACAGTCGGCCCTCCCCAACCCGTGGCACCACTTACTGGCCCTTACCAGATTCTGCTAACCGTGTACAGTTGTAATTCCTCCCTCAGTGCTCTGAATTTGGAATTAAGATATTTTCTTTGGGCTTCAAGATGGTTAAGATTGTGTGTCTTCTGACGGACTTGGAGTTGGAGATCCTGAATGTGTTGAAGAGGATTGTGTTCACCAGTGTATGTGGAGAGGAGGCAGTGTTGTGGGAGAGTGACAATATTGTGAGGGTATTCGGGCAGTCACCGTCAAAGCTCCAACGTTCTTTGTCGTATTACATGCTTTGAATAATTTTTTGAGTTGTATGTTGGTGCATTGGAATTAGTATTTGTTTTTATCATTGAATATATAATGTTGATGCTGTCATATGGTTCAAACACCGGCCTATACAAATTTGAATTAAAATTGTTCATGCAATAACTTATTCTGACCTTATTGATTCATAAATTTGAAGATGCGTTGGAATTTCCAAAGGTTATTGTATCACCATTGAAGTAATTATCAATATTTTATCCTCTGAAATTGAAGGATTAAGAGGTTTTCTTAGCATACAAAAAAAATGAAGTAGTGACTTTCCTGAACATGGAACGTGTGGAGCGGTTCTTCGTGCTCTTTCTTCGTGGAACATGTGGAGCGGTTGTGAATCTTGATAGTCTTTCATTATGCCTTGACTTAGCATTGAAGGTGCCACCTATTTGGTCAAATTGAAGGCTAAAACACTTGTAATATGAAAATTTGCAGATGTGAGGTGGTGAACCTAGATGAAAAAAAAAGAACATAAATAAAGAAAGGAGGAAACAGTGGGACAAGGTTACCCTCGAATTGAGCTTGGTATGCATGGTATACACAAGCTGAATTTTTTGTGTGCCGCATCATTCTATCTTTGTTGTTTATACTACTACTATCATTTATAAAGCTACATTATTTATAGAGTTTCCACTTAACAATATAATTAATCTTTTAGCCACTACTTGTTGAAAAAAGAAAGAAAGAAAGAAAGAAAGAAAGAGATGCGAAGGATTTCATAAGAGGAATGTTCACTTATGTGTTTAAAGGTAACATTGCAATAATTTGAAGAAGATTATCTTTCACTAGCCTGAATTAGTTTGTTGGTTAGAATTTCCTTTTTCAGCATTAGCACCATTGAGAAGCTAAAACCCCATTTCATAAAATTTTGTGATTAAGAAAATGGCCAAATTTGATGAAATATTGGAGTTTTTGAACATTTTGATACATTCCACTATTGATGGGATGGTTAAAATCAGCAAAGCATTTATTTTTGACATTAAGTCTTGTCTACAAGATGCACATGAAAAGATATATTTTTTGCAGCTTGAATCTCAATTCCAGCAAGAAGAATTACATCAATGGATTCATCATTCTGAACTTGTTTCTGTTCAGAAATTTGAAACAAACTCCCATAAGCAGCAAGTCAATAATGTTTCAGTTGATTCACATTCAGTGCATAGTACAAGAGCATATTTGTATGAAGAAGCTCACACTTCACCTCTCAAGCCCATCATTAGACCTTAGGAAGAACTTGTCGAAAACAAGCATAGAACTGGTCTTGGATATGACAAGGAGTTGTCCTTTCATATTCCGAACTACTCCAAGCCCATTAAATTTTAGAGTGTCGGATTCCTTTATGACAGTTCACATGCAGTTGCTCCAGATCCTGCTCCTCTTCCACAGCAGCAACAACAAATTGTAAAATGGCAACACTGTGATCGAGTTGGCCATATGAAAGATCACTATTTTGATCTTCACCCATGTAAGCACTGTAGTCGGCACACCCATTCTTCACACAAATGCTTCAGAAACAAGCCTCCTTCAAGAACAAAGATTCATCTTGGATGGATTGCTTCTTAGCAATGGGCTTCAACAGCCAAGAAGATGTTTAAGTCGCATGTCAGAACTTGTTCTCGAATATTGATAAAACTTGCAGTTGAGTTTTCGCCATCATCTCACCTGGTACCTGACAGGGGGGAAAATGGTGGCCATCTACAAGCTTCGATGCCACATCAAGTGAGCCTGAGCCATAATATCTCATTCCAGATTCAGAGTTATAGCCAGAGACACAGCAGTTCAAGCGAGCTTGAGCCAAAATTTTTCATTCTAGATTTAGAGTTGTAGCCAGAGACACAGATGCCCATGAGCATTCCTTTGGTTGGTGGAAAACCTTAAACCATCTATGTGAGGTTGATATTCATTCTCTTTCAGAACACTTCCTCTAGCAGAATATTTCAGCTTCTTATTGAAGTTGAGACTCCAACTGCAAAAACTCAATCATTCCAGATTCGGAGTTGTAGTGAGAGACATGGATGCCCATGAGAATTCCTTTGGTTGGTGGACAACCTTAAACCATCTATGTGAGGTTGATATTCTTCCTCTTTCAGAACACTTCCTCTAGTAGAATATTTTAGCTTCATTCCAGCTTTGGAAGAGTTCCAGGAAATGCATCAAGCATTCCAGTGTTGGTGGTCATCCTTAAACCATCACAGGTTGTAGACTTCTCTTCTTTTAGGTTGATGGTCTCCCTCTTCAAATATGAGGGACACTTCCTCTAGCAGAAGCCCTTAGCTTCTTTCCAGATTTGGAAGAGTTCCAGGAACTGCAATAAGCGTTGCGTTCCAGTGTTGGTGGTCATCCTTACACCACCTCTTTATGCCAACATTTCAGAGGGCTAATTCAGTCTAAGTGCTGTCATGCATACTTTCCAGATTTGTATTACAAATCTCTTCTAGGACTCACACATACCCCTTCGGATTAAGGGGGGAATGTTGGACACCTAATCCTCTATGGGTAGGTGTGGAAGCTGAACAGTCATAAAGGTGTTCAAGTGACCTTGGAATGCGGAATCCAAGAGTCACATTAATGTATTATAAATGTACATCTATGAGTATTAATAGATATGCAACTAATTATTATCTTTCCCTTTGTATGTGTTTACCTTCTCCTCCACCATGTGTGTGTTTAACATAATGCATACCTTTTGTGTGTGTTTCACATCATAGAGATCAAAATATTGCTCCATATGTTGTATCCATGTTACCATATCCTTGCCATCAAAGTTCCTCATATCTATCTTTGGAATGTGGTGGGTCTTAAACCCAACATTGGAGTCTCTAAAGTCATAATTCATATTCCTTTTGTCTTCCTCGTGATTTTCATGATTCACCTTGTCATCACGAGGAAGCTTTTATTGAAACAACTTTGTCAAGCCTTCCTTAAAATCTTCCATGTGTGCTTTTAAACCTCCCATAACCCCTTTTCATCCATGTATCCTTTTGTATGCTTTTTTGAACTATCCATGTTAACATTCATCACTCCCAATTCATTTTTGGTTTCTCCTTGGGAGAGTCAAATTTTTTGCACTTGGTCTTGTACCTTTAATATATCATGTTGCATTTCTTCCTCTTCTTCAAGGTAATATTAGAGATTTCTGGTTGTTTACTCGGTGTGTCAATTTTATTTTTCAAGGCATATTAGGATGAAATAATTATATATCTTTTTTCCTATGCCCTTTGAATCACTTCAAATTGATTCTTCAAACCAAAGTTATGGAAATTCAAAAACATATACACACCTTTTTCCTTTTTTTTTGGAGCTAGATATTGAAATTATTGTATCTGTATCATTTGATTTCTTTAAGACCTAAAATTTGGTCCTATGGTAGCCCTCTAATGTTACTTGCGAACTCTACAAGTTAGACCAAAATTGGATTCTTCAAGGTAAATTTATGCCCAATCTCCCACAATGACCTGATTATGAACTAGTTTAGTAGAGTGAACTTGTACATAATGCCACGTGTCACTGTTTGAACCTTAAAGCTTCAAAATGATACAAAAAAAACAAATTTTGTGCACTTTTAGTCACTTTTTAGGAAATTCAATTTTGATTCTTACAGAGAAATTTATGACAATTTTCCCTACGTCACCTATCTGAGATTGAATTTTAGAGCTTCCAAAAAAACTAACTTCTTATTGTAGTATGTTTTCTGGATCCATCACAACTATAAAAGTTTTATTCTCCATTGTTTCTAACCAGCTACTATTTTTTATCATCACATCCTTGTACTTCCTGATGGTGAACCATTGTAGCTAGCTCGAAACTTCGTACAATAAAATCTTTATGATTGCGATGGATCCAGAAACCATACTAAAACAAGATAATGGTCACAAAAGTCTAAAATATGAAAACACTATTTTATTCAAACCATATCTCAAAAAATATAGAGAACCAAGATCTAAATTTTTTACAGCAAATTTGACCAAGATTTCAGCTCTACTTGGTCAGAATTTCAGCTTTTGAATCCTTGTAGAAAAAACGTTATAGTGAAAATACCAAGATAACCCATTTGAAGTTGTGAAACCCTAGAATCCAAACATCTTATACCAAATGTTATGCAATAAGCTCAGAAAATATAAGAAAAGATAGGTCAACGACTTGATAAATATTGTCTTCGAGGGGGGAACCTCCTTTACATCACATAAATGAACAATTTTTGGATGATACAAATGACAACACCTCCTTTCTATATATAGGAGTTTGAGGGGTCATAATATAATCAAAGCCTACATAACAATAATAATGTAAGGCACAATAATAACAATAGTGGGATTCTATGGGGCACAACAATAACAATATTTTGACTACATTAAAAATAACAATAAGGGGACAACATTATTATTATGGGGACCTAACATGTTGATTGGTGGCCTTATAACTGTTAGGAGGAACCATGATGGTGGACCCTAAATGGATCAATAGCGGAGAATTATAGTGGAATGAACAACAAGGATATAATATCAAAACCCCTCGACCAAGCATGCAAGGGGAGGGGGGTCCACGTTTTACTCATGACCATCAAAATCAGTGAAGCATGTGGGTTTACATATTATCCTAGGGCTTTGAAGACGGTGGAATGAAACTTACACTATAAGCATTGAAATCGAGTCTTAGGAAGTGGCCCATGGCCAATGTGGTGAGTGATGGGGCAAGGAGGGTGGTGTGGTGCCAAGTGGCGTAATACATGGCACCCATTCTTGAATTTTTCAAAGGGCCACTAGGCCCAAAATTTGTGACACATCACACTCTCAGGGAGGCCTCGTGAGCTAGGTGACATTAGCTTATGTCACCCTGCTGAGGTTTGAAGGGTCGTAGTGTTGCTATTACACGATGACATGGTGGCACAACTAGCTATGTGGTGGTATTACAGTTATTGGAGGGACCCCATTTTTATAATATTTACACACACACACACACACATATGAAATAATGAAAGTCGAGTAAAAGGGAGAGTTGGGTATGGTGACATGGCATGGCCATGAAGATAACAATGCAAGGGGGAATATGACATCATGGTCCCCCTTAGAGGTAGTGATATGGAAATGGATTAGAGAGCCACGTGGCACCACGTGGGGGCAAGATGGATGTCACATAGTAGGTTAGGATGACGAGACAAATTGTACTAGGCCAATATTTACATGGCCACATATTTTGATATAGAAGTCAGATTGGGACAACTTTTATATCATTATAACTACAATCTCTATAACTATAGAATTTTTGATCTAGAAGAGTGAAAATTTTAGACCCTATCTCTATAAATATACCTTGGAGGTTGGATCAGCATGGTAATATACCTCCTTTCATCCCTAGTGTGGTCTGTGGGTGGTAAGGGGGTGCATTATAGAGACTTAGCCATAATTGTTTTTTCTATAATGATTGGGAAAATAGGTACCCAAGAGTTATATTAATCAGATAGCGAAAATGAAATGAAAAATATGACAGAACCTTCAGCAATAGAATTATCTCAAATAAATTATGGCAATGTTCCTCATACAATTGTTCATGATAATTCTCCAAAATAAATTATCATCTAAAAAGATGAAAACAATAAAAATCCATAATAAATCGTCAAATATAATGCTAAAAATGTAATAAATATTATTTATTGTACTGTGCTTATCAATAATAAATAATATGTTATAATATGTTATTTTGAAACAATAAATAATAAATTAGAAAAAAAACATTTTTTTTAAATAATAAATAAAAATAAAAATGATTAACAATCAACAATTTCTTTTATTTTAAATAGGATAAAAAAAATGAAATTATCCCTCATTAAATATCATATGAAGTTATTTTTTCTACTATTTTTATTGTTACTATATTTTATATTTATTCTCAATTATTACTCTATTTTATATTTATTCTAAAATTCACCACTTTCTTTTGAGTTAAAACTTTTTCATAATCTATTTTAGACATATCTTATTTTAAATACAACCATACTTTTACAACGTACTCTTTTTTTATAGCAAGAAAGTAAAAATTCTAAGTGGTTAGAAATTTATTTATTTATTTATCAAATTAAAACTTCTATCTATTTTCAATTATTTCTACTTGAGCAAACTAACAAAGATAATTATTAATTTATTATTATTATTAAAATAAATATTTATTTAAATATTAAATTAATTAATTAAAAAATAATAATAATTATATATTATAATACTAATGTATAATATAGTGATATATAAAAGTATTTTAGGGAAACTTACAAGTTTTTATAATTTATAATATAATATTGAATGGCATTGTGTGTTAATTGAGTTTAATTATAATAAGAAGGAATAATGAAGGGATTTTCTAGACGTAAAAAATGTCCCTTTTTTAACATTATATTTTTTATATTAAAAAATGTTTTTATATAATTTTATTAGTTAAAAATGACATAAAAAAATATTGAAAAAAAACTAATATTTAATTGATCAATTTTTTAATGTTATTTTACATTATGTATTACAGAGTTAATTCATCAAAAGTTTGCAATTTTTTTCTCCTTTTTAATAGGAATACATAATTTTTTTGTGAAGAATATATCTTAGCAACAAAAATAGGGGTTTTGTAAGTGAATACCTTACAAAACTGTCTCAACAAAAGAAAAAATTACAATACCTAACATACTAATTAACTATGAAATATTTCATAACTATGAAGTTGTTGTCATGGAGAGCTTCATTAAGTCTAAGAAATTAACATTTATTAGAGTGCTAGAATTTACCCACCATCAGAGAATTATAGTACAGATCCATAGATTAGAGAATTTTTCCATAGATTTCTCATTTGGGAGGGATCCTTTGACCCAATATTGTTGGATCGAGAGATACCCTCCCATGATTGTGAGTATGTCCACCTAACTTTAATTGGCTAACAAAAGTACCTAATAGAAACTATATATATATAACCAAAACAGTATGACTACCAAAACATTTTTTCCTCCTTAAAGCTATACAAAACATTTTTTCCTCCTTAAAACTATATAGTACCCATACACCTCATACCAAGTATGAGTTTCGTTTGGATGCCTTACCAAAATAGAAAATCCAACCTCTTGAATATAGCTTTGTCTCTGTTAGTGTCCAAGAAGTTTGTTCCATCATATTTTTTTAGAAAAGTTTTTTAAAATTATAAACATTTTGAGCCAATCTCATTCCATTTGGTCTAAGGTTTCTTGAGAAGAGTTTTGATCTAACTTTTGAGCTCCAAACTCAGCACACAATGAGATTTCTTTCATTATTATGTTGTAGAGAGAAGTTTCATGTTATTAAATATTGCATTATTCAAAATTACTAACCATTATTTCCAATATATAATTTTTTGAAGAGCTTCCTACTATTTTTTGAAGGGAGATTTCCTCGAAAATCTTACGTCATAATTTTTTTTTCTTCTAGAAAAAGAATTTCTTGAAAATCAGAGGGCCATTTCACTCTACTTGAGAGTGGGGAAATTGCTTCCATCCAAACCACTTTATTATAATCATTGTCGAGCGAGAAAGATATGGGAAATTTCTTCTTCTTAATGCAAGCAAATCTGACATCAAGAAGGGCCATGAATGCCTCTCTTTCATAAATTCTCGAAGGTTGGTATTTTTCTATGAGCAAGAAGCTAACAAAAAAGAATTTTTTTTTTTATTGGAATTAACTTTCCATATTTTTTTTTCCAAGTATTGGGATCTGGAAATATAAAATATTATAAAAAAAAAATTATATATGTTTAATAATTAAATTAAAATTTTAAAATCCATATTACAAATGAATTATAAACCCAAACCATCTCTATCTCTGTCTGAAACCATGTATTCCAACACAACATTACCCCGTCAAATTACAGCGTTAGTGGTACTTACAACCCTTACAGTTATTAAATGCAGAATGCAAGGAATAATCAACGGCTATTTTATCGTTATGTAAAGGCAAAGCCCTGGGGTATGCCAGAGGCCGGGAAGGGTGAGATCGCTGTTGGCTACCGAAAACTGCAATAGCACCAAATTTCTGGCGAGTTTCTTCAATTTTATTTACGGCGGGACTCTAGAACGCCACATGAAAACTATGAATCTCGAGAAGATAACTGCATGCTTTTCTAAAATTGCAGCATGCTCCTACCATTACGATAACGATCAGGGGTGATAGGAAAAAATGAAATGTTTGCACATTTTTTTACCGAAACAAAATCGACATGCTACAGTCACAGATTATATTGATGTTATATACAAATTTTCAACGGTTGAATGATATAAATGAACTAAGATCCTCGATTGCCTGGAATTCTCAGTAGGAAATCACGACCGGAATGAACGAAAGTGTTGGTGACACCATCTGCTATTTCATACGACCATGGCAGCCTGATAGTAAATCGAGAACCAATAAAGTTCCGAGCTGTTAAACCTACGGCATTCGACAGAACCCATTATGAGATTTAGAGATTGCTCAGAACTTCGAGTAAGGCAGAGTACCATTGGAAATAGAAGAAGTAATTTTAACGTCTAGGTTAAATATAGTTTATTGGACAGACCATCTGCCAATTTGAGCCACGTTAGCTGTCTGAATAAATTATTCCGAGAGTTAACTGTGAGGATATGCTATCTCCATTGTTATTGAATGTCCATTCTTATTGAATGTCTGGCACTTCAAAATGACATGTTTTTAGGTTTTCACTTTTCAGAAGTGCAAAAAATATACATTATTTCTTCAACAACAACAACAACAAAAAAAAAATTAGTCTTTTCCAACACATGCACATTTTTTTTTTTCTCAATTGGAGCGGCTTCCATTTTACTTAGCAATATATTACAGAGAATTGAATATATATATATAACAGCAAAACCAATTTTAAGGTGTACGTAATACCATGAAACTTTTATGGTGTCATAATTTTGTTATGATTTTTCGCCGTGATCTTACATCCACTGTGCAATGATGCCTCTAACCATTTTCTCTCCCATTTGAAATCCACTACGGGCTGGAGCCTGCAACCATTGAACATGCGTGCACGAGGGCACCGTATATAATGCCCCCGGATCCCACGCTGACTGTATGTGCTATTTGCATGCCCGGACGAGTCCTTATCGACAACCCCTATCCATTATACATGTGAGATGTCATCTCATGGTTTAGTTGTTTATGGTTTCTTCAAAGATACATCAAGGTTTCATGAATGAACATTGAACATATGAAACTTTAATCATGAGTATGGAGATTTTACTTGACAACTCACACTCAAGTTTGTATAATGAATAAATAATGAAGATTTTACTTAGACAACTCACACAATGAATCAGTACTGCCAAATCTATCTTTTTTACTAATTCTTACTTACTGTATTTGTCCTTTTGTCCCTGCAGCAGTATCTAGTACTCAGATATTTCAAGGGCAAAGTAATAAAATCATTTTTTATTAAGGCAATCAATATATACAATGTCAGAGGGGCAGTTTATGCCATCTGTTGGCTTTAAGTACAAAATCCAACAAATAATATATAATATATACTGGGTAAAGTAATAAAAACCATTGTATCCAACCAATGATATATACTGCCCAACCATTAATAACCATATAGCATTATACATATAACATTATATATTGATAACCCCTTTATGAGCAGCTTACACGTAGAGATTCTCGTCTAGTACATGTACATGAAGTGCGAGTGAACACTGCCATGGTTCAGATGCATGAAGTTGGAGGGAACGCTGCCAGTTTTAGGTCCGTGCAATTCATGAGCGCATGCTCTACCCTTTCCCAGAAAGGACTAGGATTGACAGATCTAGTAATCATGCCAGTTAGAACAATAATCAGTTTCTGGTATGTAAAAGTATAAACTCCTGCTCTTAGTGAGATGTTTCTTGATCTTAGTGCTTCTATTTTTCCTCGGATGTAGGAAAGATGAATATTATTCACTGCATTTGAATCTCTTAGTAGCAATTCCGATTTTTTTAGTAAATATATTTACTATTCATTTTTATTATAAATAAAAATAAAGTAGAGATGATTCCTTGTACTCAATTGGGTATATTCATATATTGTAAATCCATAAAGTATATATAAAAATAGTAATCATGGTTACAAAATAGATATATGATATATCTATGTGAAAAAATAGAATATTAGTTACAAACAAATATATAATGTACTTATTTTTCAATACGCATATCATGAGGATGAAAAAAACAATGTAATGGAAAAAATGATCTTCATGAAAATATTGATGTTAGATATCAATGGTACTATTTTGCATAAATTAAATTAAATGTTAGATATTAATGGTATTATTTTGCACAAATTAAACAACAACATCAAGAATGGATATTACTGATGGTATATAAAGATGTTAGATAGGGATGGTATAATTTTGCTCAAATTAAACAACAACATTAAGAATGGATGTCACTCACTATATAAGGTTTTCAATCCAGATTAGTTAAAGGTATGAGTTTGGCCATGTGAGCCATTTGAATAGATGATATAATATCAAACATGAGACATACAATTTGTTTATCTGGGTATTGTTGTATGTTATTAGCAAGTGTAAGAAAACCCATTAATAATAATAATGAGCGTCAAGTTAGTTGGGACATTCGATAACGTGGAAGTATATGTGTTGAAGTCAATGAACATTCGTAGAATATATTGATGAAGAGAAATTGATGTGATTGATAATGAAAGTCACTAAGAGAGGGGAGGACTTCCATCAATTATAAAAATGGAATCTAAGTTACAATATAACCTACCAATGATGAAAATAGGCCTAGAGTGCTACTCTATTTGAGAGAAACGTCGTAATCGATGAGAAATGAAGTGCTAGCAAGAATTCAATGAAAACCTTCCACGTAAGCATGAGTAAATAATAGACCTATTGATGATTTTGAGAGAACTTGACAACCAAGAAGGCCAACAAGGATGGTCAATAAAAAATAGGAAGTGAATGACAAAGCTAAGTCTTCCCTTGAACATAAGCATTGCTAGAAGTAATGTTGTCATTGATGTGAAAGCCATGGGGAGACTACAAATGTCCAAGATAAAGATTCGAAAATCAATATCATTGGAAATATTATATTTGGACTTTTGATGCCAAATTTGGGTACCCTATCTTTAAAGGAATTTTTACTCCAATTTCATAGCTCAAATTGAAGCATAAGATATATGGTTGGAAATTTTATTCCAAGAGCTTTCCAATAACTTATGGTGCCCCCTATAACTTCATAGGAATAAGGAGATATGAAATATTTTTTAGGATGGAACATCTAAAGCACGAGTAGGTTGACCCAATCAATTTTACAAGAAGACCCATAAGTGAAAACACAAGCACTATAAATAAGCGAAAATTGAGCTCATTTGGTACATCATCCAAGAAATAAGAGTTATGAAGTGAGAAGAGGAGTTGAGGAATCATTTTGGGTGATTCTTCGAGTCTAAAGGTGAAACAAAAATGTGATTTATTGGGTGAATGACTCATATTGGAACTTTTGTCACAATTCTTCTTATGTATTGCTTCAAATAGTGAAACTTGAAGGAAACTGATAGAATATCTTCATGTACCTATGTTTAAAATTTCAAACCTTGGCTCATTATAATTTCAGATATATGGTCTAAGGAATTTAGGTTTTATGAATCCTCATTAAACATCTAAGCTTCAAATTTTGGCAATAACTTTTGTTCTAGGATATTTCAAAACGTGAAATTTGAAGGATATAAATTGAATAAATTCAAGGACATCTGGTTAAAATTTAAGGTATCAGTTCACTATAATTTCATATATATGGCCTAAGTTAGTTAGGCCTCCAAAGTTATATATCTTGGAAGTTTTTTTATAATTTTCTTTCTAAGATGCTTTAGAATGTGAAATATGGATGTTACAAAGAAGAGATATTTAGTAACATGTGTTAGAAATATTAGAACCAAATTCAGAAAATTGGATGTGTAGCATGTTGTGCAAGTTTGTTCTTGGGAAGAAGCCAAAAGAAACAAGTTTTGGGAGAATTGGACTTGATAAAAGAAGTAGTAGGTAGACCCAGTGAAGGTAGAAGTAAATAATAGACCTAATGAAGTAAGACAAAAGAATTAGACTTGGTGAAAGTAGAATAAAATAACATATATTGTGAAGAAGGAAGAAGGTTCGGTGAAGTCGGGTGGTTCCTACGAATATTTTCCATAGTGGGGATTGGTTTCTCCTATAAGTTGGTGCCTACAAATATTTCAATAGTGGGGATTTGTGTCTCCAATGGGTTGGTGTCTATAAATTAGCAAAGGGGATTGATGTCTCCTTTATGTTGGTGCCTACAAATTGATATAATAGTAGGTTGGTGCCTATAACATATTTCATATAAATAGGTTTTGTGGTTTTCTCCCTTAAGGGTTTCCATACATATCTTGTGTTACTGTTTCATTTTATGAGATTGATGTTTTATGATGTTCTAATCTTTAAATAAGTAAAAATTTTCATTATAATAATTCATACTCCTCTCTTAGTATAATTGTGAATCCAATATTTGGTATTAGAGAAAGCTCCTTTAGAATTTTTCTAACCACTAGAAGGAATATTTCAAAGGGACCATGGCTATTCATGAAGTTTCGATTAAAGCTTGTATGTTTTATGGATCAATTTATGGATTATCGAAGAAAAGGACGAGGGAATGTATGATGTATATTGGTGTTGAGGCTTGGAAATATGTAATAGATGGGAGGAAATATGATAAGCATAATGAAAAAATCATGAGTTCCATATTTAATGGCCTATCAAAATTAGAGTTCAATAAGGTGGCTCATTGTGAAACAACAAAAGAAATGTGGGATGAGTTACAAAACACTTGTGAAGGAGGTTACATTGAATAAATGAAATATAAGAAGAATTTAAAGATGGATACTACATATGAACTAAGAATAGAGAAGTTAGATAAAAGAAAATAATTTGAAGATGGATACTAAAAATGAAATAAGAAAAAAAACTGAGCTTTGACGAAAAATTTCTCAAAGATTCAAAGAAAGTAGAAAATTTCAAATCCTATGATTGATATCACTATAAATTAGATGAAGAAGAAGCTAAATATGTAAAAAAGACAGAGTGAATATCTTTCAAATTAAAATATAAGTTATTATCCAAATGTTTTAATTGTGGTAGAATGAGGCATTATGCTTATGAATGTCCATATGAAAAATTGGAAGATAGTGATGATGATGAAGAAATTTTAGTCATGAATGATCAAGTTATTGATCATCAAAATAAAGACTCGGATTCAAAGGAAGATGTTGAAGGTGTATTAGATGCAAAAGAAGTGCAATGTGTGTCAATTGGAACTAGCAGAGGAAAATGTAATCTACTATTGTATCGTAATTGTAGAAAAATAGGTCATCTTGATGTTAGATGTCTGCATATAATTTATATAAATAATAACAACACAGAAAAAAATGAATATAAGAGAAAATATTATGAGCATAAATAGGAATTATGTTGCTCATCCGAATAAATTAACAGATATGCATCTAATAATGATAAAAATGAATTCCTTCTCATGACTATGGAAGCTCAATACATTGGGTAGTAGAAATCATATTTAGAGGAATAAGATGTTGACTAGGAGGTAAATTTTAAGGGAGAGCTTATCATTTCCTTAATAGAATCAAAAGGAATTAGAAGAAAGAGTAAAGAGTTGGAGGAGCTATTATAGAAAAAAAAAAAAAAAATATCATGATTTTGATGATGCATTAATTATCCTCCTAAATAAAAATAAAAATAAGAAGAGGTTAATTGAGGGGTTGTCTACTTCCTCCCCCTTCCTCTTTTTAGTTATAATATTTTAAGGCTAGTTGATTTCTTCTTTTGCTTCCAGAAAGGAATGTCTATCTATATCCACAAATTTGGCCCAAGGAATGGGATTTTTTAATCCTTCGAGTGCACCAGTTAAAATTAGTTTGATTAGGCCATGATGGGATTCTTATTGTTGTTTTATATGTAGATGATTTATTCTTTACTGGCAATGATGCTTCTCTCATTGCTGATTTTAAAGCAGTCATGAAAAGTGAATTTGAAATGACTGACTTGGGCTTCTTAAGATATTTTTTTAGAATTGAAGTAGACCAAAGTGAAAATGGTGTTTTCATTTCCCAAGTTAAATATGTAGAAGCAGTGTTGAAGAGATTTAACATGCAGAAAAGCAAGGCAGTTGTGACTCCAACTGTAATGGGGTTGAAATTGAGCAAAGAAGACAGCAGCAAGGATTTTGATCCAAATTTGTACAAGAGCATAGTTGGCAGCCTCATGTACTTGAATGAAACTAGGCCGTACATTATGCATGCTGTGAGTTTAATCTCCAGATTTATGGAAAGACCGAAAGCTTCCAATAAGCAACCAATTGTGGCTTTGTCAACAACAGAGGCAGAGTATGTGGTAGCAACAGCAGAAGCATGCCAAACAGTGTGGCTGAGAAGAGTTCTTAGAGATTTGTGTCATGAAGAAGAAAAGGGAACAACCATTTACTGTGACAATAGCTTGGCAATAGCATTGTCTAAAAACTCTTTTTTTCATAAAAGGACAAAGCACATAGACACCAAGTTTCACTTCATACGTGAATTGGTTAACAATGGTGAGATTGTTTTGCAGCACTGCAGAACAGATGATCAGTTAGCTGGCATCTTGACAAAACCATTGGGAAAGAAAAGCTTTGATAATTTCAGAAAATGCCTGGGTATGCTGAAAAACCCAGCAGTTGAAATTAAGGGGGAGTGTTGGAATTTAATTCCAACTGCAGCATAAAATAGCTGGACAGAAAATCCGATTGTTGTAGATATTTCAGCAAGGTGGATGCCTGAAAGTCATGCAATAAATTTGCAGAAGTTATTGAGCCTGCAGACAGTCGTTTTTATTTTCCAAAAGCCATCACGTTAACTCCCACCGCTTGCAGCATTCAATACGCTGATAAGATTAGAAGATATTTGTATTATTTTAATGTTTAAGTCAAATATGTTTTTCAACATATAAATGTAATGAACAGTAGTTTTTTTGATGTTAGAGCGTTTGAGAAATAGAAAAAGACAGAGAAGAAGACAGAGCAGGAAAAACAGAGGAAAAACGGAGTCACTGTGTTTTGGAGCAGCAATGCATTCTACAGGCAGTTTCAGCAACTTTCTTTGAGTTTCAGCAACAGACTGTGTAGAGTTTCAGCAACTGTCTGCCTGTTGCTGAAACACCAATCTGTGCAGAAACATAATTGGTAAAAACAGAGTATGGAGTTTTTAATTATTCCAGAACTGTAGTTCTGAAGAAGTTTGTAATTTTTATTGTCATTTTTATGGTTAATAAAAATAGAGCTTTTCTCCATCTTCTTTGTCCAAATTTCTCTCATTTCTTTGTGTTGATTTGAGGAACTTTGCTTCCTCTGTTCTGTTCGAAATTTTCAGAAATTTCCATCAATGCCCCCGGATCCCACGCTGACTGTATGTGCTATTTGCATGCCCGGACTAGTCCTTATCGATAGCCCCTATCCATTATACATGTGAGATGTCATCTCATGGTTTAGTTGTTTATGGTTTCCCCAAAGATACATCAAGGTTTCATGAATGAACATTGAACATATGAAACTTTAATCATGAGTATGGAGATTTTACTTGACAACTCACACTCAAGTAATGGAGAGTTTGTCTAATGAATAAATAATGAAGATTTTACTTAGACAACTCACACAATGAATGATTATTGCCAAATCTATCTTTCTTACTAATTCTTACTTACTGTATTTGTCCTTTTGTCCCTGCAGCAATATCTAGTTCTCAGATATTTCAAGGGAAAAGTAATAAAATCTTTTTTTATTAAGGCAATAAATATATACAATGTCAGAGGGGCAGTTTATACCATCTTTTGGATTGAAGTACAAAATCCAACAAATAATATATAATATATACTGGGTAAAGTAATAAAAACCATTTTATCCAACCAATGATATATACTGCCCAACCATTAATAACCATATAGCGTTATACATATAACATTATATATATTGATAACCCCTTTATGAGAAGCTTACATGTACAGATTCTCGTCTAGTACATGTACATGAAGTGCGAGTGAACACTGCCATGCTTCAGATGCATGAAGTTGGAGGGAACGCTGCCAGTTTCAGGTCTGTGCAATTCATGAGCGCATGCTCTACCCTTCCCCAGAAAGGACTAGGATTGACAGATCTAGTAATAATGCCAGTTAGAACAATAATCAGTTTCTGGTATGTAAACGTATAAACTCCCGCTCTTAGTGAGATGTTTCTTGATCTTAGTGCTTCTATTTTTCCTCGGATGTAGGAAAGATGAATATTATTCTCTGCATTTGAATCTCTTAGTAGCAATTCCGATTTTTTTAGTAAATATATTTACTATTCATTTTTATTATAAATAAAAATAAAGTAGAGATGATTCCTTGTACTCAATTGGGTATGTTCATGTATTGTAAATCCATAAAGTATATATAAAAATAGTAATCATGGTTACAAAATAGATATATGATATATCTATGTGAAAAAATAGAATATTAGTTATAAACAAATATATAATGTACTTATTTCTCAATACGCATATCATGAGGACGAAAAAAACAATGTAATGGAAAAAATGATCTTCATGAAAATATTGATGTTAGATATCAATGGTACTATTTTGCATAAATTAAATTAAATGTTAGATATTAATGGTATTATTTTGCACAAATTAAACAACAACATCAAGAATGGATATTACTGATGGTATATAAAGATATTAGATATGGATGGTATAATTTTGCTCAAATTAAACAACAACATTAAGAATGGATGTCACTCACTATATAAGGTTTTCAATCCAGATTAGTTAAAGGTATGAGTTTGGCCATGTGAACCATTTGAATAGATGATATAATATCAAACACGAGACATACAAGTGTAAGAAAACCCATTATTAATAATAATGAGCATCAAGTTAGTTGGAACATTCGATAAAGTGGAAATATATGTGTTGAAGTCAATGAACATTCGTAGAATATATTGATGAAGAGAAATTGATGTATTCCAAAATGATTGATAATAAAAGTCACTAAGAGGGGAGGACTTTCATCAATTATAAAAATGGAATCTAAGTTAGAATATAACCTACCAATGATGAAAATAGACGTAGAGTGCTACTCTATTTGAGAGCAATGTCATAATCGATGAGAAATGAGGTGCTTGCGAGAATTCAATGAAAACCTTCCACATAAGCATGAGTAAATAATAGACCTATTGATGATTTTTGAGAGAACTTGATAACCAAGAAGGCCAACATGGATGGTCAATAAAAAATAGGAAGTGAATGACAAAGCTAAGTCTTCCCTTGAACATAAGCATTGCTAGAAGTATTGTTGTCATTGATGTGAAATACATGGGGAGACTACAAATGTCCAAGATAAAGATTCAAAAATCAATATCATTGGAAATATTATATTTGGACTTTTGATGCCAAATTTGGGTACCCTATCTTTAAAGGAATTTTTACTCCAATTTCATAGCTCAAATTGAAGCATAAGATATATGGTTGGAAATTTTATTCCAAGAGCTTTCCAATAACTTATGGCACCCCCTCTGACTTCATAGGAATAAGGAGATATGAAATATTTTTTAGGATGGCACATCTAAAGCACGAGTAGGTTGACCCAATCAATTTTACAAGAAGCCCCATAAGTGAAAACACGAACACTATAAATAAAGTGAAAATTGAGCTCATTTGGTACATCATCCAAGAAATAAGAGTTATGAAGTCAGAAAAGGAGTTGAGGAATCATTTTTGGGTGATTCTTGGAGTCTAAAGGTGAAACAAAAATGTGATTTATCGGGTGAATGACTCATATTGGAATTTTTGTCACAATTCTTCTTATGTATTGCTTCAAATAGTGAAACTTGAAGGAAATGGATAGAATATCTTCATGTACCTATGTTTAAAATTTCAAACCTTGGTTCATTATAATTTCAGATATATGGTCTAAGGAATTCAGGTTTTATGAATCCTCATTAAACATCTAAGCTTCAAATTTTGGCAATAACCTTTTTTCTAGGATATTTCAAAACGCGAAATTTGAATGATATAAATTGAATAAATTCAAGGACATCTGGTTAAAATTTAAGGTATCAGTTCACTATAATTTCATATATATGGCCTAAGTTAGTTAGGCCTCCAAAATTCTCATAAAATTTACTTCATATAGCCGATCTTGGTATTTTCACTATAACTTATTTGTAATGATACTTTAGAATATGAAATATGGTAAAGATGGAGGAGAGGTCTTAACTTACCTATGGCAGAAATTTCAAGCCTTGTTTCTCTATAGTTTGAAAGATATGGTTTGAGGAAGTTAGGCTTCTTGAATGCTCATAAAATCTATTTTAAACAAGCCAACTTGGTATTTTTTCCATAAATTTATTTCTATTATATTTGAGATGTTGAAATATGGAGGAGACAAAGAAGAGATCTTAAGGTACCAGTAGTGGAACTTTTATACCTTTCTTCACTATAATTTTTGAGAAATGATCTAAGGATGTTAGGGTTCTTGAATCCTCCTAAAACATTCTTCAAATTTTTGAGTTTGGAAGTTTTGTTAAAATTTTCTTTCTAAGATGCTTTAGAATGTGAAATATGGATGCTACAAAGAAGAGATATTTAGTAACATGTGTTAGAAATATTAGAACCAAATTCAGAAAATTGGATTTGTAGCATGTTGTGCAAGTTCATTCTTGGGAAGAAGCCAAAAGAAACAAGTTTTGGGAGAATTGGACTTGCTGAAAGAAGTAGTAGGTAGACCCAGTGAAGGTAGAAGTAAATAATAGATCTAATGAAGTAAGACTAAAGAATTAGATTTGGTGAAAGTAGAATAAAATAACATATATTGTGAAGAAGGAAGAAGGTTTGGTGAAGTAGGGTGGTTCCTACGAATATTTACTATAGTGGGGATTGGTTTCTCCTATAAGTTGGTGCCTACAAATATTTCAATAGTGGGGATTTCTGTCTCCAATGGGCTGGTGTCTATAAATTAGCAAAGGGGATTGATGTCTCCTTTATGTTGGTGCCTACAAATTGATATAATAGTAGGTTGGTGCCTATAACATCTTTCATATAAATAGGTTTTTTGGTTTTCTCCCTTAAGGGTTTCCATACACATCTTGTGTTACTGTTTCATTTTATGAGATTGATGTTTTATGATGTTCTAATATTTAAATAAGTAAAAATTTTCATTATACTAATTCATACTCCTCTCTTAGTATAATTGTGAATCCAATATTTGGTATTAGAGAAAGCTCCTTTAGAATTTGTCTAACCACTAGAAGGAATATTTCAAAGGGACCATGGCTATTCATGAAGTTTCGATTAAATCTCATATGTTTTATGGATCAATTTATGGATTATCAAAGAAAAGGATGAGGGAATGTATGATGTATATTGGTGTTGAGGCTTGGAAATATGTAATAGATGGGAGGAAATATGATAAGCATAATGAAAAAATCATGAGTTCCATATTTAATGGCCTATCAAAATTAGAGTTCAATAAGGTGGCTCATTGTGAAACAACAAAAGAAATGTGGGATGAGTTACAAAACACTTGTGAAGGAGGTTACATTGAATAAATGAAATATAAGAAGAATTTAAAGATGGATACTACATATGAACTAATAATAGAGAAATTAGATAATAAAAAAAAAGAATTTGAAGATGGATACTAAAAATGAAATAAGAAAAAAAAACTCAGCTTTGACGAAAAATTTCTCAAAGATTCAAAGAAAGTAGAAAATTGCAAATCCTATGATTGATATCACTATAAATTAGATGAAGAGGAAGCTAAATATGTAAGAAAGACGAAGTGAATATCTTTCAAGCTCAAATATAAGTTATTATCCAAATGTTTTAATTGTGGTAGAATGAGGCATTATGCTTATGAATGTCCATATGAAAAATTGGAAGATAGTGATGATGATGAAGAACTTTTAGTCATGAATGATCAAGTTGTTGATCATCAAAATAAAGACTCAGATTCAAAGGAAGATGTTGAAGGTGTATTAGATGAAAAAGAAGTGCAATGTGTGTCAATAAGAACTAGCAGAGGAAAATGTAATCTAATATTGTATCGTAATTGTAGAAAATTAGTTCATCTTGATGTTAGATGTTTGCATCTAATTTCTATAAATAATAATGACAAAGAAAAACATGAATATAAGCGAAAATATTATGAGCATAAAAAGGAATTATGTTTCTCATCAGAAGAAATTAACAGATATGCATCTAATAATGATAAAAAGGAATTCTTTCTCATGACTATGGAAGCTCAATACATTGGGTAATATAAATCATATTTAGAGGAATAAGATGTTGACTAGGAGGTAAATTTTAAGGGAGAGCTTATCATTGCCTTAATAGAAACAAAAGGAATTAGAAGAAAGAGTAAAGAGTTGGAGGAGCTATTACAGAAATAAAAAAATAAATATCATGATTATGATGATGCATTAATTATCCTGCTAAATAAAAATAAAAATAAGAAGAGGTTAATTGAGGGGTTGTCTACTTTCTCCCTCTTCCTCTTTTTAGTTATAATATTTTAAGGCTAGTTGATTTCTTCTTTTGCTTCCAGAAAGGAATGTCTATCTATATCCACAAATTTGGCCCAAGGAATGGGATTTTTTAATCCTTCGAGTGCACCAGTTACAATTTGTTTGATTAGGCCATGATGGGATATGTATTTATGCTTTCCTTGCTTAATTAGTTCCCATCTCCTTCAGATATTGTACGATAAATAATGGGATACTTGTAGAAATTTTGATGTATATTTGCAACTCCTCATGAAGTTTCAATCAAAAGCACAAGATGCAAACCTACTATACTTCTCTACAAAATTCAATTAACAATTTGGAAAATAAATCACGAACATGCAATGAGAAATAACATACATGCACATAGTATTTTTCTTGGGGAAAGAAACATGCTAAAAACCCCAATGTTTGTTTGCATTAATATCATGAATAAATATGTTTTATAAATTTCTTTTCTGAGTTGAGCACAACTGAAAAGTGAATGACTTATCTCTTTGCTCACAAAGATGCTCTGACCCATACTTAGTCAATTTCTACCTATGATTGAGCCCCTCTTTCCTTGCACAATTCCTTGAGAAATTAGGCCCATGTGATCTAGTAATTTCTCCAAAATGGATTGTGCAATTCCCAAGGTTAATCATCTGACTGCGTGAAATACATGTACACTCAAGAATAGTCTACAATTGATGTCACACTACCTTGGAATCTCCACCACGACTGAGGAAATCAAACTCTCTGCATGCACTAGCTATTTTGGGTTGATTGATGAGTTGAATGGGTGATCACCAGGTTTTACTGAAGTCCCACTACATAACTGACCTTCCACTAGTTCATGTTAGAACTAGTTTAACTTAAAACAACTTGAAATGACTGATCTTGATTGCTACAAATTAGCAATCACACATGCTTACCTGAACTCTAAATCCTCCAGCTCAAATTTAGTTAGATAATTGAGTGAAAAAATCCTTGTCACCTTGTTTAACTACATCCAAGTTGTTTGTTGATGTGGAAATTTAAATTTTCTCAATTTGATCAAAGAAAAATGAAATTGAGAATTTATTGTTGCATTTTTCGATGCTCCCTCTAAAAAAGAAATGGATTCTCAACCACCACTATCCTATGCCTATGGAACTCAAACTTCCCTCTTGACAAGGCCTTTGTAAAAATTTCGACATATTATCCCTCTGTCAGAATTTGTTGTAGAAAAATTATTTGCCTCTACACATAATCTCGTAAATGGTGATACTAGATATCTATATGCTTGGATCGATTGTGAAATACAATATTCTCAGAGAGCTTGATGGAAATCTTATTATCACAGTATATCACAGATGGATCCATCATCTGACCAAACATTGCCACAAGTATCTTTCTCATCTATATCACCTCACATGTTTCTTGACTTGAAGCAATGTATTCTACTTATGCTGATTTGAGCACCACAGATATTTTATTCTTGTTGTACTAGGTAACAACTACGAAGCCAACACTAAAAATTCCACCTGATGTACTCTTTTGAGCTGATGGGATCCCTCACCAATCTGCATCTTTGAAGTCGCACAACTTCATTTCCTTTGTCTGTCTGTACCATAGTCAAAACAGGGTAGTGCCTCTGAGGTACCATAAAGCATGCTTAGTTTCCTTCAAAAATAATTTGGTTGGCCTAACCATATCTTGGCTTATGTGGTTGACTTCACAATACATATTTGGTCATGTTTTCATGAGATACATCAGTGGTCCCACTAGCTATCGATAAGTGGTAGCATGCACCTCTTTACATGAAGTGGCATCCTCCTTCCTCCAGTTGGTCGCTACACGTGTCTCCATGGGCTTACAAATCTCCATGACGAATCTTTGTAGTATCTCATTTGCATGCTTTCCTTGAGACATTAACAGTTCCCCATTGCCTTAACATACATCCAATCTAAGCAAGTAGTGCATGATACCCATGTCTTTCATTTCAAATTACCTTTGCAAGGTCTTCCTTGCAAGATCTAATGAGTTACTCATCATTAGTTAAAATAAAATCATCAACATATAAGACAATAATAAACAATTTACCTTCTACCAATATATGATAGAGGTTTGCATCTGCTTCACTTTTCGTGAAGCCCAAATCAGTGAGTTAGATGTCAATCTTGGTGTACCAAGCACAGGGTGCTTATTTGAGACCGTACAATGCTTACTTCAGTCTTCACACATGAGACTCCCAATTAAATGTCTAAAATTCTTCTGGTTTCTTGACGTACACATACTCCTCAATAACCCCATTGAGAAATGTTGTTTTTCATCCATCTAGTGGATATTCCACCCCATATGCGCAGCCAGTGCAAGAATTGATCTAATGAATGAGTATCTTGCTACATGAACAAAGGTATCCAAATAGTCAATTCCTTGAATTTATGAGTACCCCTTGGCAAAAAATCTAGCCTTATACCTCTCTATACTTTTGTCTACTGCATTCTTAACCTTGAAGATCCATCTCAAACCCACAACCGATTTATCTATCAGTCTTGTGACCACTTCCCAAACACTATTATTTACAATGGATTTGTATTCCTCCACCATTGCATCAACCCATAAATTTTTGTCTATTGCTTCCTTGAAATAGGATGGTGCAGTCTCTACAAGTTCACTCATTAGAGCCATGTAGCGAGTGTATCGATCAGGTGACATTCTATGCCTACACAAACTTGAAAGAGCTCCCACATTCTTCGTAGAATCTTGCAAAAGTATATCAATTTTCCTGGTTATTTCTATACCTTCTATGGATGAGTATGCTTGAGTGGATGTCTCCACTCTACGTCCGCTATGATCCTACATTTATGGTGTAATTTCCTCCTCCCAAATTTACGCACTTTCACTAGACCTCCTATGTGAGCTTAAGGAAATGGAGTCGACAACTTAAGGCTTTAATAACCTTCCTAAGGTGCTACAACACCCTAGGAGTTACCCAACCCCTCCTGGTGTCCATCACCCTAGGCTAACTCTCCTTTGCGCTAGCCTAGAGCCTCATTTGATCCCTTGCCAAGGTCGCTAAATGAATTTAAGCCTAGATTCACTCCCATAGGCATGATTTCCAGTGAATGTGGAAATTTTCAATCAGGTTTATGCTAGTGACCCAAAATTTGGAGCCACTTTTTCCAGGCTAGGATTCATGCCTCTGACCATAACTTAATGAAACTTCCAGAAATGATTAATAACATAGAAACAAACCAAAAATTGAACAAGGACTTAACCTGACCCCTCCCAAGAAGGACTGGTATTCCATCACACACATGATAAAAATGCAACCTATAGGTAATGAATGCATATTTGAACCTAAGGATATAAAACTTATATCAGGTTTAACAAAAGGATCAATACCTTCTCACAATAGTTGTCATAACAGAAATTAGTTCATTCATTTATTAACCAAACATTCATTAATTAAAATGTGATAAGAGCCATACTTAGATCTATCATATAACCATGCTTATAAACATCATATAACCATATAGATAGCAATGATATAACATCCACTAAATCCACATAATAACAAGGATAATTACTCATTGGAGACGAGAAACTTAGCTCTTATTAACTATATGAAAAAGCCAACCAAGTTAGGGACTTCCATGCACCACCTCACCATAGATTGGGCTAAACCAAATCTTTTTTTCAACCAATAATCCTCGTGGAATATTACAAGCATGAATGTGGGATCTCATGGGATAAACCAATCAATGAACAACTAAAGGAATCCATAGGTTAAACCACCTCCACCCTCACCATACCACAATCTCACCAAAACTTGTCCCAAGATCACAAAACCAAACCGATCTTGGATGCCTCATAATTCCTTCACCATCCCCTAAGGAATTTTCCTGTCTCCACCCACCTATTGATGAATTCCTAGAGAAACCCATATCCATCCACAACCATTGGGATTTTCGTCAGACCACCTCACCCAATTCTAGAACCTTTAGATAATCAAATGAGAATGAATCCTGTCACATCATGGAAATATGGAAATGGAAAGGTGGGGCTACAACCATTGTCAAAACCTATAAAAACCCATGTGAATGATAACAAATAAACCAATACACACATGAATATACCATGCATGTCAAAACCCCATTATCGAAACCTATAAAAACCCATATGAATGACAACAAATGAACCAAATACACACATGTATATACCATGCATGTCAAAACCAGCTAGGAAATCATGCATGCAACCTATTACCTGCAAGTATTCCCACTAAAGCTTCTTGATCCTTGTGTTCCTTGTCCTTCATTTGCTTTCCATGCCTTCCTTTTATTTCTTGTTCTTCCGTCTTCTCTTGGTACTCTTCTCCTTTCTGAGACTAATTCCAAAACAAAACTAGAAAAAGGCTACAAAATATTTCTCTCATGTATTTTCACTCTTGGTGCTTCTAATATATTCATTTTCCTTAATTTTCCTTTAATTTTCTCCTCACATGAAACATGTAATCTTTCACCTCCCTTTTCTCCTAATTTCTTTTATTTTCATAAATAAAGTGCCAAAAATACCTTTTCCTCTTTTCAAAGCCTTTTCCGTTACCTTTTCAAATTCCCCCTTAGCCATAATAAGAAACAAGTGATGCCCACTAGGATTATTTTCCCAACATTCAACTTGGAATAAGTGTTCTGTTACCTTGGTCATATTTTTCCCTTATTAACTTTATTACATGAAATTTCAAATTGGGGCTATTACAAAACACTCCCCTTAGGGGAACACCGTCCTCGGTGTTCTATGACACCTACAACTTGCAAAACTTCCTGTGTATGTGTGTTTGGCGCACAAATGTGCCAAATCACACCTACTTAAGAGGAGTGGTTTTTCCCTCTTAAGTTCTTGGTCATAGGCAGAAAATAAAGGGAGTCAAGTAAGTTAGGGAGCATGCTAAGACATAAACATACTAAATAGAGAAATAACATGCATATTCAAACATAAATACTAAACTAAAACACATAATACAAAAGCTCTAACTAGAGTCAAACAACTTCAATAATCCAAACGGTGCTGCTTATGTCCCCTCTTATTGAGTGTTGGTAGGAACGAAGGATGAAATGTCTACCCACTTTCCAAGGGGGCCTTAAAATTAGGGATTTCAATGTCCCAATGCAAGGATGTATTTACTTCTCAGTTACCTTGGTGCAAAGTCTCCCTCTCTCTACTCTCGTGGACTAGAGTTGTTCTGTGGCCAACAACTGAGTCCCCTCTATCTCTGCTCCGGATCATACACTGCTAGATTTCTTGGGGAAATTATAGCCAACATAACAATGTGTTTTCCTATTTTTCATCTCTTGGTGGCCTTTTATAGGAGAATTCAAACTCTCCTTCCATCTCTTGGTACATTGTATATGGTGACCGAAGATAGGAGGGTGATTCCATTATATGCTCCCTTGAGGTCCTAAGGAGGCTTGGGCGACTGTCCTTAGGAAGCCTCAAGTGTGGGATCAATGTCCTGGAGTATGCCTTGTGGTCCTATAAAATGACTTCCCCCACTCTCAGATCTGCGTGGATTTTTGAGGAAAATCTGCGCAAAGGCATGCTTATCAAGGAAAAATGTGCGCAAAGGTGCATTTTCCTAGTTCCTTCAGTGCACAATTTGATTTTCCTCTTAGACCTTAGATATTTTTAAAAAATTCACATTCTCTAATGTCTCTCAGCCCTATAAATCCTTTTGCCTAAAATTAAATAATTTCGTCTTTTCTTGTCCGATTTTCCTATTATAATAGTTTCCCCCTAATGTGTGAGGTCTAGGAAGAACTATATAGATGAAAAACATTATAGTTTATTTTCTATGTACTATGCAGAGAGAGAGAGAGTTGCATGTAGCACGGAGTTGGAGACACTTACACCGGGTTGAAGAGTGACCACGTCCTATCAGAACCCTGGAAGCAATGGTACAATACCATAAATACAATTTTTCTACAAGGGGGGCATGTCCCATGCTCGTGATTCTTTGGCTATCTAACCGAATCTACTTGAAAAATATAAATTTTTTCTGTGTCACTAGTATGGTAGTGATATATTGGTTGATGATGACAACTTCTGATGCCCTCAGGGGCTTCTTTTGTTTGAAAATAGGTGGAATGTGGTAACCATATGCGTAAGCTTGGTATGGAATATAAATGCGCATTGTATGCATAGTTGATGGTTGGGACATTCTTGTGTAAGCATTGCTAAAAGAGACACTTATAAAGGCACAGGTCTTTAATGAATTTGATTAAAGTGCATTGGTTGTAAGGTACAATATCATCTTGACATGAAAGCCTGTGCTGTAGTGGAATGTCAGGAAGATCAATGACATCTGTGGGAAATGATGCCTCCCACAGTGCCACTTGAGGATGTCCCTTTTGTGGAGAGGGGTTATCCAAGGTACTGCTTCCTTTTTGGAAAATAGGTGTTGATGTTGACAAAAAGGAAGACTCAATCGAACGAGAGGGTCGCTGATATAGGGTATGAGGATCTTGGATGTGATAGGTTTAACATAGGCATTATGGCGAGGGGTGACTGAAAACTGATGATGGTGATTCAGTGGACCAAGGTCAGAGTAGAAAAAGCAGCTTGGCGGAAATCATAGCTATTTCTGATCAGGAAATATCTAGAGTCGGTAGGACATCAAGGGTGGGTATATATTGGTTATGAATGTCATGGTGGCTTATGCATGAGGGTGTGATACTCCGACCAAATGTGACGAGGGACTACTGCCATGGGAGAAAAAATGAATGGGTGAGTGGGAGACATAGTGCATCATTTTGCAGTCTTTGTACACTTATCAAAAGAATAAAATAACAGGGTTTGGTTTATACAAAACACAGAGATAGGTTCCCCAAAACATGAAAATTTTCGCTCACTAATGATGTGAGGAAGGTGTTTTTGCTGAGGGTGGGGGCCCCATTGGTTGGTCTCATGTGTGGGGTTGATGAAGCGAATGGAAAATGTCATATATGGGCTATGCTAATGGAGGTATGGTAGGCCAAATGCGAGGCGCAGTAGTGTTCTTTTGATATGCTTGCAAAACATTGCAGTCCAGGAAAGGGGGTTTATTTCGATATGGTAAAACTTGACCTGATGCATGGCGGGTGAATGGGCATGAGGTGCTTCCTAGACTAAAGTGGTATGGCCATGGCATCATTATTTCTGTAATATATGGTCTATTGTGGGTGACTGACATCATGGAGGGGAGGCTCTACCGATCAATGATGATGTTTATCATCTGAAAGGTAAGTTGATGATAAACATTGTTGGGTGTTTGGAACCCATGGTTAATTTCTGATGGAGAAATGATGTCAGGATATGTAGAATTTTTCTGGGACTCTATCATGCTGGGGGTAGAATGATACCTACTCTGGAACTTTCAATGGATGTTGTCGTGGATGGTTTGCACACTACCTACAAAAAAGAATACCTCAAGTGAAATCATCTTATTTATTCAAATATTATTGAAAGACATGTGCTTCAAAAAGAAGATGAGAGAGGGCATACCTGTCGGCATTGAAAATTTATTTTTTCGGGGATGTAAGTGTGTGGCACCGCCCCTGGGCATTGTGGAGTGCTGATCACAGTGCTACTTTTGGTCAGGTGATTGGGCCTTTTGAGCTCTCGTAATGGTCCTCCAAAGCTTCTGAAAAGGGCGACATATAGGGGACTATGGCTCAATGGACTTGCTGAATCTTCCAACAAAATCCTGATCAACATCATCAAAAAGTTGCTGGAGCATAATAAAAAGGCACGGCATGGTAAGTTGGTTCATGCTTTGTGGGCTGAAAGGTTAACCACCAAAAATTCAATCAACACATCCCCCTATCAACTAGTCTATGGCATGGATGTTGTTTTCCCAACATCCTTGGGAGTTCCAGTCATGAAACTCCTTCAAGAGGTTCAAGTTGAAGAAAATGATATGCAGAGAAGGATCAATCAGACCATCCACTTGCAACAGACTAGAGAGGAAGTTTACCAGAGAACTCAAGCAGTCTAAGAAAACATCAAAAGGAAGTTTGACAAAAATACTAAAGAAAATGACTTCCAAGTCGGGAACGTGGTTCTGAAATGGGATTCAAGAATGGAAGAGAAATGAAAGCATGGTAAGTTTGAAAATCTGTGGAAAGTGCCCTATATTATCCATTCCTTAAGGGGACACAATGCATTTTTCTTGCAAGAACTGAATGGTGAAGAAGTGTTAGGAGGTCATGTCAATGGCAGGATGCTTAAACACTACTTCTATCAAGAATCTTAAGTTTCAGAGATTTTCATCCATTGTACATACCATTGAAGAAAAAAAAAAAAGGAGAGAGAAAGAGGGCAGAAATAAAACAAGAAAGGTATAGCCCCATACCAAAAAGAAAGAAAATCTGAAAGTGTGCAAGCTCAAATGCCACTACGTTAAGAAGCACTACTATCCAATCATACAGCCTAATCATGATTGGGAAGATTTCAATTTACTGCTAATAGGATAGCAAAGAAGATCCACCAAACTGTTTAATCTCGGCTTATCAGTAGAATAGATTAGGATATAAGAAAATAGAACAGCTCTAACAGGATCCAAACCAAAGCTGAGGTGAAGAAAGAAAGGTGACTCTAAAAAGCTCAAAATTTGAGTCACAGCAGGAAGGAAGAATGTGTTTGAATTCCAGATCTTTAATCCTTCCAAGTTTTGTGTAATTTCTGTTATTTTCAGTTCATGTGCAACTATTTTTATGCCATGGACCCATAGCAAACCAGACAGTCTAATCCTTGTTTGAATGTATTTTCAATTTCTGTCTTAGATTATAGAGAATGAAAACCTGTTAGACTGTTTAATTCTGATAGGTATTAGATTAGATAGATAAGTTATGAGACCAACTCTTTAATCTAGTCTCATAGAGAAATAAGGGTAGCATTAGATAGGTTTATTTTTCTGTTTCCGAAATAAAAGGTTAAACAAGAGTTTGCCAGTCCAAGTGTACTCAAAAGAAGAAAAAATTCTAGGACAGTAGGAATGGGTAGGTAGAAATGTTGTTTGAAGAATGACAGTTTTTCAGGGTGCTACAAAGGTTATGAGATCAAAGAAAAACTGCTGCCCAATGGCAAGGCACTGGTCTGCTAAATACAGAGATTACTGTGGTTCTGGACACCTGAAGAGCTAGCTATCCTCCCCATGTGGTGCCACTGTTAGCCACCTATAAATTTTGACATAGAAAATAGGTGGCTAAATATATTCCGAGTCTTCAAGAGAAACATTTCCCTTGAAAATATTTCATCCTTGAAAAATCCATGTGTCTTTGCCCTTTGAAGAGTCCTCACTGCCATTTCCATTAAAAAGCCTCTCTGTTTGTGAAGAAAATGCCCAAAAGGCTTCCTTTTCCCTCTTATTTCATTCCCCCTAAACCTCTATTTTCATCTCCTTTTTCCCTCCCTTAATTCCTCATTAACCCTTTGAATCATCCCAAATCCACTTTTAAGCCTCTTAAATTACCTTTGTTTGGCTTAAAACCCGTTATTCCCTTTACCGAATGCCTCCTTTGGCTTTAAATGCATTAAAAACAGGCCAAAAACCCACTTTCCACTTTATAACAAGCTAAGCCCCTTTTGGCCAGCCCTTTAAACCACTTCCCCATATGCCCGCACCCAAGACCAAGCGCTTAAGCCTTGGGCACTTATCGCAATCGACGGTTTCGCGGGGCACATTTTCTTTGTTCCACCTATTTTCCCCGATGCGATTGGAGTGCTATTCTATCGGCTCTTGCTGGGATACCAGTCGTTGATCTGTACAGATTTGATAGCTCAGCACTAATCGAACTCGTTCCATCGCGCCTTGCCTCCCTCCTATGTGAAACCTCCGATGCTCATCTCCACCGTCGATTCACTGTCGGATCGGACGGCCATCACACCACCGCTCCAATCGCAATCGCAGAACTTTGATGTGCCGCCGTGATATCTCCCGATTGCGACATCCCGATCCAGTCCTAGTCTTCCATCCATTCGGATCCGACGATCCAGATTTACCCCGCTCCACTCCTTTGTTCCCACCCATCTCCCCATCGATTGAATCTCCACCATTGATCCCCTTTCGCGATCTGACGGTTGTCACTAATCGCAAGTTCTTAAAGGTGTTCCCTCCGTCCCCCCCCCCCGATTGCGACCCGTCGATCCGATCGCAACCATTCATTCTTCTTGATCTAACGATTCGTATCTCATCTCACCTTCCACCCATTTTTGTTCATCGCACGACCGCATAATTTCATCACGTCTTCTCAACCGTCGATCTCCTCCTGAGATCTGATGGCTCATATCAAATTTCCCTCCACCCCATGGATTTTCTTAACGATTTTATTGGTTTTGCAGGTGTTAAAGGTTTGCGGTTGCGCTCTCTTCATTAGTCATAGACAGAGTTTTTCAATGGCGCAGAATACCATTTCCAGAGCCAGATTTTGTAGAGAGAACATCTGGAAAGGTTTTTAAATGAAATATTTCATTAAAGGACCAATGTTTAACTCTACCAAACCATCCAGCGCCATTGAAACTTTATTTTCATAGACAGAGACAATCACAGGAGTGGCAAAGTGTATTAGAAAAAGGTTAAAGGAGTTAAAAGCCTAAATGTTGAAGATTAAGAGGCTTAATCCACAGTCAGCACGGTTTAATACAAACCATTGGTCATGGCAGTACACAAGATATGTCAGCAGGACAGTCCTTTTACTGAAGGAAGGACCAAGATCACTACTGCCCATTCTCCATTCTGCGTCGAGCCCCAGCACAATTATTATTTTGGCAAAAAGTCTCGAAGACCTGACAGTGCATTAATTGCACAACATAGAAAAATCAACATTAGTACATAAACATTCCGAGAAATTAGCAGAAAGAAGCGTGAACAGAGCTAATACAGGATTAAGTACAAAAGAGACACAACAGTTATTTCACCAGGGAAGTTACTACAGATTGTCAGTGGCAGTTATTTGGAAGTATGGGAGTCCTCATAGCCCATACTTCACTTAATTCACATCGAGAAGATAACAATACCTCTCCAGACGATTTCTTTCTCAAGAACATCCTGCTCGTGATTGCTGTCATATCAAAATAGCCTCAAACGAGCTACAGAGTTATTGGTCCTGTCCAGAATTCAATGAAATGTTTAAGACACAACATGGAGCATTCAAAACACCTTCTCCAATTTTTGATGTTCATTAAAACTATCCTCACCTACTTTCCTCATTTTTCCCTATAAAGACTCTTCGAAGTCTCATGGTAAATGGTTGGTATTTTGTGATTTCTAAAGTAATACGTATTGCTGCTTTGAAGAAGCTTTGGCGTTCTAAAATAGTGTGAAGATCTGTGTTTTTCTGTTGATGAAGGAGGCAGGACCATCGGATCCCTGAGCCTGGTTTGGTGAAGTTCCTCTTATAGTCAATGTTATTTCCCGTGTTTCCACTTTGTTCCATGATGCTTTGCCTACAGTAGGATAAAAAATTTAGGCAGAGAAATGTATCTTAGAAGCACCTCTGACCTGTTTATCCTTCACTTTTTATATGTTTTCTACTACTAAATGTGATAGGGTAGTCTAATAGCTCTCTTTATATTCAGTTTATTTTACTTCAGAAATGGTTAATCCAGTTCTGTTAAATACTGTTTAGGCGTTCCCTCTTTCTTTACCACTGTTTATCGTATCTGGAGCCTACCTCTGATTATTAATACTGGAAGTCTGACAGTGAGGTTTTTTCTCAATCATACCCTCTATTCCTTATTGTTATCATTGTGTTGAAGGCCCCTATAATTGTAGTCCTAGATGTCTAAGGCGTTCCCCCTTCTTGGACTGCAGTTGTATGTCTTTGTTATTTAATCTCTCAAAGGTGAAATTGTAGGAGGAAATAGGGAATTCCCCGAATCCTATAACTCATTTAGAAGGTTTAATATGCATTTCTCCTTTCTTTGAGTGTTCATATTGATTAAGTCCAAAGCAGTGAGCTTACTGGAAGAAATAGGGCATTCCCCGAATCCTTTAAGTCATTGTGAAAGGGTTTAGTTTGTTGTTCACTCTTAGTCCTTAATGTCCATCCCATTTCACCTATATTATTCAACAGATCCTCGACCAAGTTAGATTTTCCCTTTGGTCTCCCTTCCTTCTCACTCAGAACTATTTGGACTTTACTTGAATCCATTGCCCAATGGCTTGTAGATTCCCATGCTCTATCTATACCACTTGAAACATATTTGTCCAACGAAAAAAAACAAACAACCTTGAACCTCATAACTAGCCTAAAATCAATTTCTAAACCTTTCAAGACACAGCTTTATAAACATATTGAGAGATCCCTCTCTGAGACTAGGAGGTCTAGATCCTAGAGCTCTAAAGTTTGGTTTGTATGTTGCCTTGTCTTTTGGTAAGCCAATCTATCAAAACACAGGACCCCAATAGTAGTAATGAACAACAAAGCTATTTAATAGAAATGAACAACAAAATCCGAAATGAACAACGAAGCTTTATACTTGAAATGAATAGCATAAAAATATAAGTTGCAAAGGATAGTAATCTTGTTATGGTGGAAGGGAACGACAACGCGGTTCAATCACAGGTTATGAAATAAAAAAATTTCATGAAATATTGAAACAATAAACTATAAAACAAGGAAATGTAAAGTAATCCGATTAAGGGAAATGAAAATTAAAGAAAACCATCACACGACTGGAATTGTAAAGTAATGGTACAAATAACAAGTGGATCCACCAGGGCCGAGCCCTTTGCCGCTAGTGAAGCACTACCGAACTACTCTAGTATCAAATAATGGGACAACAACCGAATTATATATTAATCACGTGTAAATAAGTTTACAGGCAATCGCACTCTGTTTTAACCAACGAGAGTCGATGATCAAAGTGAAAACACAAAAGGAAAATCTGGATAATGGCAATACATGCTCTCCCTGATTTCTACAAGCATTGTCCTTTTATAACATCCAGGCAGACAAAACGAGAATATAGATGAGCTTTGAAGCAGTGATCCCTCAGGATCAAAAGATCCTGAGGGATTCGCTCTATCTTCTATCTCCAGTCATCTGTTTGTCTTCTTACGTTGATGTCGTGCTTTTCCTTTCCTTTCCTTGGCTGTGCATTCTGATCTTGTCTGGATATGGCTTCCTGGTGAAGGGACAGTAGTTACTTCTGCTTTGTCTTTTCCTTCCGAATGGTGGCTTTCTATTTCTTCTATTTTATGTATAGAATAAAATACAATATTTAATCAATTTGCAACGATCACAAATCTCCTTAATTCTACTATAATTATTTGATATATTACCATTTTAGAATATAAAGGAGTTATGATTAAAGAAAAATATAAAGAAATAAATGGCAAATTCATACCTTTTCCATCTCTCAACACTTCCATTTCCAAGTTTTTGGTGTGGGTATGTCAAATTATTTTTGGGATTGTAGACTTAACATTTCTCTTTCCTCTCTAAGCTTTGGGAGATGCTCACATTTTATTGTATGATGAAAGTGTGAAAAAATCCGGAAATAGATGTGTGTGATTTTCTCTTGGTGAGAGAGATGTGTCTGTGTGAGAGAAGAGACTATGCGAAAATTGTTTGCAAGGGGCTTCAATTCTTTGCACTGATTGACCCAATGGACAATCAGGTTGCATAGTTTGCATGTTATCCTCGGCTGAACCTAGGTCATGCTTGGTTGGTGCGCCTTTCCATCTTGCCCATTACGCCGATGTGGCTATGGGGTAGATGGCCTAGGGGCGTTCTTCCTTCTATATTGGTTGAGGATATGTTCGCGTTTCTTCTCTCACTAGAAAATTTGGCCCAATTTCTGATGGCCACTTTGTCGCTATTCCGACACATGGTCATCGGAAGAGTGACAGTTCGAGGACGGGAAAAATGTGGTTTTCCATTACGTTGCAATTCCTACGCACTAGCAAAGTGTCGCACTATCGACACTTTTCCTGTCGCTCTTCTGACGTTTCCTAAACCATCGCGCTTCTGACGTTTGTAAACTGTCGCAATTCCGAGGAAATGTGGTTTGACATTTTGAACGTCGCTCTTCTGACGTTTGTAAATTGTCGCAATTATGACGAAATGTGGTCCGACGTTTTGGACGTCACTCTTCCGATGTTTGTAAACTGTCGTAATTTCGACGAAATGTGGTCTGACGTTTTGAACGTCGCTCTTCCGATGTTTGTAAATTGTCGCAATTCTGACGAAATGTGGTCCCACGTTTTGAATGTCGCTCGTCTGACGTTTTTATACTGTCACTCTTCCGACGTTTTTAAGCTATCGCAATTCTGACGCTTACAAAGCGTCGGTATACTGACGGCGGGTTCAAATTAAAAAAAAAATGAAACTTTAAAACAGGACAGTAAATCTCCAATATTTGTTATGAATTGTGGGCCTTCCAATGAATGTGAAATATTAATATAATAAACCACCCCGCAGTGCTTCGACTATAAAAAATCATATAACATGGCTCTGTATTTCAAAAAACAGGTTTAAAATAGAAACAGGGCAACATTTTTTTTTCCAATTGTTATGAACATAATTCGACCGTGAAATATTAATATAATAAACCACCCTGCAGCACTTCGACTATAAAAAATCATTTTTTTTTAACAAGAGAAAAAACATTGTTTTGAATATATTATATGAAGTAAAACAGTCCATGAAGTCATTACATTTTCACATCTGAAGATTGGAACCCAAATATCCATCCAGAAAAGTGGAAGTCCCACCCCAGACAATGATAGAAAAATACCCCATGTCACATACGGGGACATGATATAAAACCCAGTAACGGTCCACATGGAGATTATCGACAATCTGAGAAAGCATCCAAATATGCCCGAGGCATCTATAAGAAAGTGAAATAGCAGTATGTAGAATAGTAAAGCAACATATAGAGTACCGGCGTCCATTGTTCCAAATACAAATTAAAGTACCCAAAATCCTTGAACAGAGAAAAACGCTAATCATGTGAGGAGTGTGATATGTCCAAAATATAAAAATACCATTAGACCATATCAATAAACCAGCAACATAGACCAGCATCGCTAGTTTTGAAGGCAGAGTGATAACTTGTCAACACATAAAATAGTATCATAAAGTGGATACAGGAAATGTGCAGAGACATGTACTATTGATATACGCCTCACACAAAAATAATCCATGATAGAGCAAAAATATGTATAAACCCAGGGTCGATTGTATGTTCTAGCTCGCTTGTTCTCGGAAATAAAAACCATCTGCAGAAACCCAGGCTCGCTTGTAAGATCAGGCTCGCTTGATTCCAAAATTGGTAACCATCTGTTACATCCGAGATGTAAGGTTCAGGCTCACTTGTTTCCATTAGTAGCCCACTACAACATCCACCCTGTTCATAGAAAAAAGGTTCATGTAGATATACAGAGAAAGAGTATAATACGTAGACCATATAAACATGGCTCTGTATTTCAAAAAACAGGTTTAAAATAGAAACATGGCAACTTTTTTTTTTCCAATTGTTATGAACATAATTCGACCGTGAAATATTAATATAATAAACCACCCCACAGTGCTTCGACTATAAACAATCATATAAACATGGTTCTGTATTTCAAAAAACAGGTTTAAAATAGAAACAGGGCAACATTTTTTTTTTCTAAGCAAAGTTAATCTATTAACAGTGGGATTAAAATTACAACATGACTTTAGTCAAAAACATTGCCCAGAGTTATGGAAAATTTGTCATCAAAAAATAAAAAAAGAAGACTGCCCTCATACGAGGAAACCAGTCTTGAACGTTTACAGAATTCAAAAATATTACAGAGGTCCAGCACAGTGATATAATCTAAAACATGCCCAATTAAGTGGGCCTGCGAAGAAAGAAAACCAAATTAACCAAACTACTCCTCCGGTAGTTCCTCGACGATTCAGCACCATCCTTCGGAAGGTCCAGGATTTCCAGGTGCTATCTCCACATTCACGCCAGCGCTCCCCTCGTGAAGGCCCGAATGTTGGCCGGCTTTTTCTGAGCTCAGACCCGCCGGACGGGTGCATTGTTCCTCCATTTGGACCTCCTCACGGAAAACCACGGTGATTGAAGCTGTGATTCGTGGGCGGTTCAGAGAGAAATTAAAGGAAAAAAGCGTAGTGCGCATCATGGGAGAAGGTGAAGCAGTGGGGAAATGAGGAGCAGGGGAGCCCATACGGTGGCTAGATCGTAGAACCTGACCCCGCCCACTTCTAGTGTTTGGATAGTGACCTGCGTAATAATCACTGGACTGGGAAGACGACTTGATTGAGGGGCTGGAGGGAACGCGTAGGGGTTGACCTCTAGTGCTCCCCCTACGGCAACGCATCCTTTGATGCAAGCAAGGCATGGGTGCAGTCTCAGCAGTGGGCACAAGACGAGACGGAGAAGCAGGATTCCAAGAAACTAAGGAAGACAGACACAGAACAGACCGAGAGAAATGCAGATATGCATCAAGGTCTAAGTAGTAGTTCAGCTGGCCACTTCTCCTTCTCGTCATAGTGACCAGGCAGTGTAACCCAACAACTGGAGAGCATCTACAATTCAAAGGTTGCGGCTCGTCTGAAAAATCATAGCAAAACGCCATTTTATCGACTCGACTATAATGCAATTGAAGAATGCCCGTCATAATTAATCTCTCATTAATGTGAGACGAAGGTCGGATCATATTGGAGCATGCAGAATTGCTAATAAGAGTGGAGGTCCCATAATGAACAGTGTTAAAACTTAATGCGATTTGATGTGAAAACCTTGGAACTTAAATATCGGCTAATTGAACAGCGTTAAAGCTTAATGCAATTGATATGAAAT